>VZTR01025957.1:86500-173386 GCA_013400775.1 Chaetops frenatus
GTTACCTAGGAGAAAAGACTGTCCAAACATCCCACTGAAAACTCCATCCAGCTCCACAGACTTCTGTGTGTCTAAGGGGTGTAGCAGTTGCTGACCATTTCCCCTTGGGTTATAGGGACTTCACGCTGCTCCTCATTCCTGTCTTTCAGCTCAGAGGACTGGGTAACTGGGAAAAAAATTGATCTTAGTATTACCGACTGAGGCAAAGAAGGCATCATCCTTTTCCTCAACCTTTGTTGCTAAGTGTTCCCCTGCATCCAAAAAAGGTATCACATCCTTTCTTTATTGAATCAAATATAGTGTGGAAAATACAATGTAAAATGTTGAGAAAAAAAAAATAAATAAGGCAATGAAAATAAGTTCACCAAAGCACTAAATCAGAATAAAATGAATGAAATCTTTAAATGCCACTTTAGTAACTATGTGCAACAATGGCCTTAACCAAAAGAGTAGAGAAAACATTACAAAGGCCAAACATGGAGACTTCAATATTTGGAAAGTTTGCCCTTTGTACCTTTTATGCTGCAAATTAGAGGGAAGAAGGGGCAACACTCAAAGGCTAAAAATATGATCTGTCAGCACAAAAAGAGCAAAAGAATAAAGAGAATGTAAAAGATGACAGCATTTGTATAAAAGCCAGTCATATAAAGATATCAGTACAGAATAATAGAAGAGACTGGCACACATCCCAAATCAATTATGGAAAATGAGTGCAGCATAGGCCAATATACTTGCCTTCAGAAAGCCTAAGATGTGCATAACAGAGTTCAAGAACAGCTACATAAAAAGTGAAAAAAAATGTGAATTTTGGGAGATAGGAGGAAAATTAAGGCGATGTTAATTATAAATCAAAGGAAGGCACAGATATATTATTATTTCACAACACCTGTCTGTCATATCTGTATGAACTGCACAGGATCTGAATTTACTGATTACAGATTCTACCTAAGAGTAATTTAGTGGCTATGAAACATATTGAGACACCTCATCCTGTTACCGGGTAGATTGTCACTTGATGTTCAGTACTTCTGAAAAGATACAAATTGGTGTAAGCTCCCAAAAGCTTGATTTACTCAAAATGTGAGATATTCTTACCAAACCAAGCATGTCTAACATGATGGATTTCCATTTTTAAAATTAACAATGTTTTATGGAGAATAACAAAAAACTTCAAATAAACTACTGCTCATGAATCAGTACTGGCTGTAAATAAGCCCAAGGCCATTTCCATCACTCCCTCAGAAAGGGAAAAATGATCACCTTGGGTATCTTAAAACTCAGGGTGAAGGTAAAGTAACACATAAATGCTGTGCAGAGTAGTTCAACATACATTAATAATTGGCTAACAGGGCTACAACTAACAACTACTTACTTGGACTACAGCTCCCAGCTGTCAGTCGCACTGAGACTGTTTCTGAAAATACCGACAGGAAGTCAAGGTTTAAAATCACCTACTGTTCAACTTTATGAATAGCAAACTACCATTGCTGATTTACTCCTTTTAACTATAGCTCCTGCCTCTGCAATTAGGTACTGATTTCCAAGCTAAGAATGCTCATCTTCCTTGGATTCTTTTTCTTTTTTTTTCTTCATGCTTCTCAAATGCTTAATATAAGAGCAATCCTTCTCATTTTTCATCTAAATCTCTGTTTACACTATATAAAGTATAACAGACTTTGAAAGGGCATTTTCAGACAAAAAATTGCCCCTTCCACCTAATTTGCTTTTTCTTCTGTGCATTCAGCAACAGAATTTAGAAGAATGTATTAATATTGCTTCTGAAGAGAGTTATTACCCTTATTTTGTTATGCAAATGCTATGAAAATATGACATAAAAATAGTTAGACTGTAAATCATAGACTGGTTACCTGCCTCACTTCACAAAGCTATGTTACTAGAACCAAGGTCCTTTTCATTACTGACGATATCCAATGAGGAACATAAAATAGGATCTTTCTCATGCAACTGTATGACTGTGTGTGTTTGTGCAAGTGTGTACAGTGAATTACTCCAACAAACAGTAAACAACCAGTACTGCATGAAGAGGTAAAACTGTCATCTGTAAGAATACAATAAAAATAGGCACGTAACTTCCAGTAAAAAAATCTTACACAAACAATACTATTTTCAATTACCTAAATAAATTTCTTCTCTGTTAAAACTGTGAGATTTGTTCAGAAAACATTTTTGGAATGCTTTTGTAAAATCTGCAGTAAACCTCTTTTATCTCTTTCACTCTAAGAAAGAGACTGATCATTTTTCCTTTTACAAACTGGTCTTTTCAGATCTGAGTGCATCAGCTGATTTTGCTCCAGATTAGTTTACTTTGATGCCTGACTGAAGACCGGAGCTGTAGATTCTGTAGTCCTGAAGTTTTAAGCAGGGTTATTTCTTTTATAGGAAGATATCTGTATATGTCTTTGTTGGAGTTTTTGCTTGGTGTCTTTAGATTTGCACCACCTTGATGTGCTCAGTCAAAAACAGCTGTCTTTGTAGAGCATCACTATGTGACTTTTTGTCATGCAGACTTGCATAGGGTAAATTCAGATATCAGATTGATAAATAAAATTCATTCCAACCTCCAGTGGCTTTTGATATAAGGTAGCTGCCAGTATAGCCACATAAACAGCAGTTCTCCAAAAGATCTTGGTTACTCAATGAGTAGTTCCATGGTCCTTATTTAAACTGTGGGTGGAGAATGGTAGTAATGGGAATACATCTAATAATGTGCTGAACTGGTCAGTGTTAACAGAGTGACTAAAAAGTTCATGAACCATTTCTCTTCTTCCTTCCCAAGTAAATCTGCAACTGCAATAGAGATACAATTGTAATCCCTGGATATCTACTGTGGCTGATGATGATGCACTTTTCTGAAAATCAGATTTCCAAAATTAGTAGGCAGTTTTGGGTTTGACCTTTATTTAAAGGTCAAAATCAGTTTTCTGGTGTCCTGTGGTAAACTAAATCAAATCAGGCTCAGAATTGATGCCTCCAAAGCCCTTTTACAATATGTTAGATGTTTATGCCCTGCCTAGGAAGGTCACAAATTCTCATACACCATTCAGTGGGTTCATAATGGCTAATAAGGAGCTTGCATGGCCTACCCCTGCTTAAA
Source organism: Chaetops frenatus (assembly GCA_013400775.1). Taxonomy (NCBI): domain Eukaryota; kingdom Metazoa; phylum Chordata; class Aves; order Passeriformes; family Picathartidae; genus Chaetops; species Chaetops frenatus. The sequence goes on from VZTR01025957.1 coordinate 89,616, forward strand.
GTAAGCTTTCATTGCAATGCAGCCAGAGTGACCTTACATCAGAGCCTCTAATGTCTGATCTTACTGACTTCTTCCATCCAGGGCAGCTTCCAAGCAAGCAAACTACAGATAAAAGAAACTCAGGAAGGAAGTACAATGGTAGCTAATGCTGTTTGGTGAGATCAAAAGACTTTTTGTTGCTCATAAAAGATCCACAAGACTTACACCAGGAAGACACATGAAAGACGTCTTCTAAGTTTAACATAAACTGTGTCTGAGGAACTGTGAATCAAGCAGTACAGTCACTTTCTGCCAAACCTTGTAATCCCTGAGCTGTTTTAAATGATCCTATCACACAGTTTTCAGTGCTTAGTAAAGGTCCTTCCCCTTTAAAACAAGCCTGTAACATCGGCATGCAAGCCACTGCCCACATGCAATGGGACAGTGCAGCCTTGCCAGGAAGAAACAGAGAGAAAACTTTGTAAGAAATGTTAGCCTAATGAGTTAAACCACCGACTCATACTTCCATTTGTTACCTGATAATTTTGTGCAATATGACATTGGACAAATAATTGCAGTCGATGTTTTCCCTATTTCTACAGTGTGAATGTTAATGAACACCCAGTTAGCTTCCAGTGAAAGGCTCTGATGATTGGGCCATTTTTGTGAAAACTCTTGAGAATGAAATGTCCTTACTAACCCCAGAGGAATGCTGAACAAGGTACTAGAGCTGAGTCATGCACAGGCTTACACGGCTGCCCTGCAAGCTCTGTTGCATGCCACAGGACTGAGAAATTATGGAAGTTTCTCAGGGATAGCTGGTAAAATTACCTATTATCAATTTGCTCTCCTTTCCTCTCTTTTCAAACTTTAACTGTTTGAACTGAAATGCAACATTCCAAGTGTCTGCCTTGGGCTGATGTCTTTTCATTCTCACGGAATAACTATTATACTGCTATTAAGATTGCCATGCTAAATTTTAAAAAGACATTCTGTGCAACTTTAGTTTGGTCCCTTGTGCATAGCTATTATGAACACAACTAACAAATAACATGATCAGAGACTATTTTTTTCTTATAGTCTCTGCCTCATCCAATGCTTAAAATGGAGGTCAGCACAGAAGGCAGGATTCATCTGCACTGTCTGCAGATATCTGCAGCCCTGATGTCTACAGCTGAAGTAGACAGTTTGTGTTCCCCTTAGTTTCACTGAAAAAAAAAATGAAAAAACAAAAGGTACTTCCAGGACGCAACTCAGCTTATTCTTAGTAGACACATTAACCCTGATCAAAAACTATCAATTTTTGTCTATGCTACAGGCATATCTTAGGTTAGATGCAGGATTTTATTTGGCAGATCATACACCAGTCATTTAATTTGGGTGCTACAATGTGTAGTGGAGTACCTCATCATTCCTTTTCTCAAATGGGATTGGGGTGCAGGAAGATTAAGTTTCCATTAATTCTAGACACTAAGATTTATAATGCTTGGTATTATATAGCACTACACATATTCAAAAAACAACTAAAAACTGTTCACTTCAAATATAGATATGCATGCTCTGAACAACTTCTAATGAGACTCTACTCCAGCTGGGCATCCAGAAAATGAGAAACAGAGCTGAAGACCAGCTGTGAGAAATCTGGCTTGTGTTATCTATGTAACAACACCCAGGTGGGTGTAGAAACCCTTCCACATCACTCAGCTGCCTCAGGGATTCAGTTTTCTTTTCCATCTACCTACTGCCCCACTAAGCACTGCAACAAAAGAAGTAAAGGTTCTACAGACTATCTCCCTTTGTACTGCAAAGTCATGATTTATGGCCTTCATTAGGTATACTTAATCCTCTGAAAAGAGTAGTTTTCACATGTAGTAATTACAACACATGCCCTACATATGCAAAAAGGAGGCTGAATTAAGTTTCTTAAAGTGTTTTATTTCAGAAATGTTCTAACTCCTGATTGGTAATGTAGGTTTTCCTAACTTAGGTATCTAAGTCTGTGCTAATCATCCATATTTGTCTTAGTGAGCAAAAAGAAAGTCATTGGAAGTGGGGGAACAGCAAAGGGAATCAATACTTCCTAAGTTAATTATGAAAAAGGCATGTTAGATCAAGCACCCTCTGGTGGCACTTGCTTCTCTCTTAGATTGTAAACAGACTATACCATGTCTATGTCAGATTTAGCCCTCAAAGTTTTGTTTACCCTTCTAAGTTTTGTTTTTAAAATCTATGTTTAGAGCAGATTATTCTGACATTTGTTTATTGAGTACATCAGTACTTTAAAATGTCCACAATTGCTGTAGGTGTGCACAAATCTTTTTTTTCCTTGTCTTTTTCTACTGCATGTTTTTATCTTGTTCTGCCATCCCAGAGGTCTCTGGAGAGGCTTTGGTATTTAATTTACTACTTCTGAATTAAAATCAAGCTCAATAAATGACAAAATATATTTTACTGTACATGCTACTTCCTAGGAATGCATTGAATTAGTATACCTTGTTGGGTTGTCCCCCAGGAGACTGATTTAGTCTAATGATAGTGCAAGGTCATTAGCACAGTATCAGCATAAATTCTGCTTAACCAATGCCAGGTGGTTAACTAGTGTGCGTTAATGTGTTGTGTGCATAAAACTGTGAACTCAACTCCTCTGTATGACAATTTGATCTCAAGAAAGATTTGGACAGCCTGAATGCATTCCCACTAATCTGGAACCAGAGATAAGTCATTCTCACCGGTGCCCCTAAGATAAGTTGAAGACTGTCATTGCCATCAAAAGCAGATTCAAAATATTTTCTTCGCAAGCTGATTTAAAAACTACATATATTTAAAAGAAAATCTTAAGTATGCTTCATGTGCTTTCTCCAATATTTATAAATCAATTCCATTTTAAAATCTGGTTGCTTGTATATTTTTTAATCAGTTATATATGGGTTCTGTTTTTCTTATGATCTAAAACAATATTCGTTAAAAACAAAAAAACCCCCCAACAACAACAACAACAACAAAANNNNCCAACCAAAACAAAAACAAACAAACAAAAAACAAAAAACCAAACTAAACAGAACCAAAACAAACAAACAAACAAACAAACAAACCCAAAACAAAACAAAAACCAACAACGACAACAAAAAAACAAACAAACGAACAAACAAAAAACACAAAACAAAACAAAAAAACCCCAAAAAAACAAACAACCCCAAAACTGCAATTGCAGGGTACATTTTAAAATAACAAGGGTGAGTGGAAGGCTCTGCATGTGCAATTCCCAATATCAATATTGACTGGAGGAATGAATGGATTGAGAGCGACCCGGGGGAAGAAGGACATGGGGATATCAGTAGATGAAAAAATGGACTTGACCTGTCAGTGTGTGGTCATGGCCCAACAAGCCAGCCATATCCTGGTTTGCATCAAAAGAAGTGTGGCCAGCATGGCATGGGAAGTGTTTCCCCCCCTAAATTCCCCCTTTGTGAGACCCCACCTGAAGTGCTGCATCCCACCCTGGAGGCTCCAGTGCAAAAAAGACAGCAACCCGTAAATTCAAGTCCAGAGATGGATCCTGAATATGGTCCAAGGGTTGGTATACCTCTCCTATGGACAAAGGCTGACAGAGCTGGCATTATTCAGCCTGGAAAAGTCCCAGGGAGGACCCTATTGACTTCCTTCAATATCCAAACAGGGCTTACAGGAAAGATGGAGGGAGGCATTTTACCAGGACCTGTAATGAAACGACAAGGGGCAATGGTAGTAAAGCAAAAGAGGGGAGGTTCTGATTGGATGTAAGGAATAATTGTCTTGGTTTTTTCCATTGTGAGGGTGGTGAGGTACTGGAACAGGTCACTGATAGAAGTTCTGGTTGTCCCACTGTTGTAAATATTGAAAGTCAAGTTGGATGGGGCTTTCAGCAACCTGATCTAGTGAAAGATATCCCTGCCCATGGCAAGGGGGTTTGATTAAGTGATCATTAAGGTTCTTTCCAACCCAAACCATTCTATGATTCCATGATAAAAGCTCTGGGCATTGAATTNCCCCTTTGTGAGACCCCACCTGAAGTGCTGCATCCCACCCTGGAGGCTCCAGTGCAAAAAAGACAGCAACCTGTAAATTCAAGTCCAGAGATGGATCCTGAATATGGTCCAAGGGTTGGTATACCTCTCCTATGGACAAAGGCTGACAGAGCTGGCATTATTCAGCCTGGAAAAGTCCCAGGGAGGACCCTATTGACTTCCTTCAATATCCAAACAGGGCTTACAGGAAAGATGGAGGGAGGCATTTTCCCAGGACCTGTAATGAAACGACAAGGGGCAATGGTAGTAAAGCAAAAGAGGGGAGGTTCTGATTGGATGTAAGGAATAATTGTCTTGGTTTTTTCCATTGTGAGGGTGGTGAGGTACTGGAACAGGTCACTGATAGAAGTTCTGGTTGTCCCACTGTTGTAAATATTGAAAGTCAAGTTGGATGGGGCTTTCAGCAACCTGATCTAGTGAAAGATATCCCTGCCCATGGCAAGGGGGTTTGATTAAGTGATCATTAAGGTTCTTTCCAACCCAAACCATTCTATGATTCCATGATAAAAGCTCTGGGCATTGAATTTTGAGCCTCAGAGTTTTGCATTTTTGACATCTATGTTCTGGATTTTTCCATTTAATGATGACAAATTATTTATTCTGAAATGACTGAAAAGACTTCATTTTGCTATATCTATGAATACAGGCATGTCAAAAGGAAATATGACAAGTTTGCTTTCCAACAATCTAAGTAAACACAGTACTAAGCAGGTCATCAATTAAAAGCTTTTCCATTCTGCATTGCACATTTCTCACTGCAAGCCAGAATCTTCCCTACTTATAAAGCAGTGTTGGAAAATTATTGAGTGGGAAAGAAAAACAGAAAAAATAAGGGCTGAAGTTTTTGGATGATCAGATTTAGGACATGTGTGCCCAGACCTCAAAGAGGACTGAAATTACCCATGAAGGGATGAAAAAAAACCCAAAAAAACAGCATCATGGCTTGGCAGTTTTGACACTGTTGACAATATGGTGTCCTGTTGAGCTGAACAAAGGATTAAAGGCAAGCTGTAACTGAGGAGGAAAAGAAAGAATTTTACATAACTAGAAGGTTCAGTCCTTATTAAATCCTTTAAATATTTCAATAAACTTCTTATCCTCCAGGTGGCAGAGTAGAGGAATTTACATAGGACTGATATGTATGGTGGCTGCTCAGAACTTCAGCCTTGGAAAATTGAGGGGAAATCTTCAATCAGCAAAGGAAGATACTTGGTTTTTGACCTGAGCACAAACACTAACACAGTAGATAACAATAAGTTTATTTGCCATCTTTGTGGTGCCAAGACACTAGTTACTGCTCTTGGGCTTCAGCATCGAGATGCATTTCAGTCTTTACAACAATGTTCAGGTGATATCTCCTAAGTTGTTTACAAGATAATATAATTCACAGAATGTGAAAAATGTTCCCATGCTGAAAACATGCTGAAGAAAACAAATGCTGAAGTCAAGAGAAGGTAAATGCATCTTACCCCAGAGGAGAGAATACAGAGTAGTCCAGAAGGAATGTCTGGGCAGTTTTACACACACAGATTCTATAGCATACTGTTCCCTGTCTTACTAAAACTCATTGCTTTATTTGTAAAGTAGTATCTGCAACATGCAGACAGAAAGCATGAATTATCATGAAAAATTCAGTCTGAAACCTCAGATCCTAGCCATCTCATACCTCCAGTAGTAAAACATTCCTGGAATTTCTCTGAAATTTTAGATGACAGTTTTCTAACTCAAATCTATTGAAGACAAAGAGTACCTGACATCATTTTGACAGGTGCAAAGAAATTGATCACAGAAATAAGACAAGTGTTTAGGTAGAAGATACAAGGGTTTGAGGACAGCTCTTTTACTAAATCCAAACCAACACTTCCAGATTCCTTGCATCGAAATATTTAAGACCAGCAGAGGGTCCTGATAAACCATTACTGTTCATTCACAGCACAAGATCCAGAGGAAAAAAAAAAAAAAAANATTAATCACCTGAATTACACAACATTGAGGTGGGTGATTCTCTGTCTCAAGATACTGTAAAATTGATTTCCTACTATTTTAAATCAAGTTTTTTATCCTTTTCTAAAAGATACTGCGCTTATAAACAAACAAAGCAGGAGGTCAGACAGTAAAATGGTTTGGCTTATTAATGCAAGAAGTCAAACTCTATCATGTCCGAAAGGTCTCTTTATCTTTAATTCTACAAACCTGGGAACTGGGCTGCAGAAGAAATGCAGTCTTTTTGAAGCTATTACTTTCTTATTATGAAAACCTTATGAGAAAACATAGCCCACTATTTTAAAACCTGAATTTATGTCTAAATGCTGGTTTCACTGATATAAATAGAGGGTAAAATCCTACTTAACCTCAGGAGGGCAACATTTCTGATTTCATTGTGGCTTATACTCAGTTTTTGAAAGCATGAGTCTGAATATTGCATGCACACTATATGTCAATTGTGCTGTCACTAGGTACCAGTGAGACAGTCTGAGTGATATAGCAGTTTCTCAAAATTTAATATATCAATGTGGTCAGCTTGGGATATTGTTTTTCTCTCCCTCCCTATATGCATGTTGATGCAATATTTGTCTCTTAACATTTGCAATAAGGAACTATCCAAAAGTTACATAAAGCCAGCAAAAGCAATTTAAGAGTTGGGACCAGAAGCATGTATATATACACTGCAAGGGAGAAGGGCACAAGAAGGAAAATTAGAAGACTGGATAAATCGAAGCTGCCTGCAGCTGTTCTCAAGAACGGACCAGAGAAGTGACCTTGCACAACTGTTGGCTGGAGGAGGACAAACAGCAGCACCACTTGCAGGTCTGTGGCCCAGATCTAACATTCAGTGTTTTAACATGAGGTTCCACAAATCAGTGCTATGTTTGTAGTGATATCAGGCAGCAGTGCTTGGGCTTTTGTTTGATAGGTCTGATCACCTAAAATGATCAGTTTCACTGGGGATGTTCTGTGTGTGTTGTTGAATCGCTACCTGTAGCTCAAGTAGTAAATCTGGCCATAGATCCCTGTGCTGCACTTTTTTTCTTGATGTCATGGTGCCTGGGGCGATTCTCTTAGTAGCACATGACTCTGCCCATGTTTTCTAATTCCAGACATATAATGGCTTTGGTCTAATTTTCCTTACATTCTTTTGGTCTTCCATCATGTTTACAGTTGTTTACTTAAGACACATGTTTTAGCAATTGTGAGATGTTTCTCCATCCTACTCTATGCACCTCTGCTCGTTGTTCTATCTTATATTCACGGACTATAAACTGGGGGATGAGGTCACTGCCCTCACTTGACTGCCCTTCTAAATAATAGAAATCATACTGCCTAGAATTAACCCCTGGAGGTATATTTTTTTTAGTTGCTGTTTTCCAAGAAACTGCAGAATCACTTAAAATGTTATCTGTGGCTTGTAGTATAGAACATATGAACATGCTTTCCTCTGTTGCCTTTACAGGCTTTCTAGAAGTGATCAATAGACCCCATGAGTTCCTAACCACAGCTTGAAATCACTTGACTGGTTTTAGGAAAACATCAAATCTTGCCTTTCAGATTTTTAGTGGTGAAGAACTTTGATACATCCATAGCTTTCCACAGAGAAAAATGTGCCTTTGCTTCTAACCTTAATTTGTCTATCTCTAACTTTCATCTTGATATGTTATTGTCCATTAGTCAGAATAGCCTTCTAGAATCAATATCCTACTCTGGGAGGTAGATGTGACTCCTCTGATGTTCTCCTTGACAAGTTAAATGGCTTGTGATTTTTTAAAACTTTTCCTGAGTGGCATGTTTCTCAACCTCTAGCCAACCCTGTGGTTTTTCTCTCGGTGTTTTTCACTTTATTATGATCCTTTCTAAGCCTTTATTCACAGGAGCTTGATGCAGCAGTCCAATAATAACAGAAGAAGGCATAATGCCCCTACTCTAATTGATACTCCCTTCTCTAAATAAATATTCAAGGATCCCAGAGAAAACCCATGGAGATCTTGGGTTTTTGTACTTAATCAACCTAGTTCAAATATTCTGGACAAGCAGTGCATCTGTGTTCCATAGACAAACTGGATGACTCTGGAGCATCTCCCAGCTGACAAATGATAAAGAGATGGTTACAGCCCATTGATTTCCTTGATAATCCACTCCCTTATTTTTTTTCTGCATAGCTGCTTTCTAGGATCAACTACTCTATTCTATAACTGTGAATGTATTTGTTCCCTGTGCTGTCTCCACAGTCAGAGGAGAGAAACTGGACCATCCAGACCACCCCAGCATGACTGCCTAGAACTGCTGGGCTAGAGTGCCCTCTGATGGGAATCCAATTCTCTCCATGAACAATGACAACCTGTGTGACTGGCTAACACCAGGCACTTTGAGAGTACTAAAATGAGGTGAGGTGAATGCCACAGGCACTGGGCAGTGCTGCCAGAGGCTATTTTAAAGCATAAGCTGTGCCACGGCTCAGCTTTACATTTATGTCAAGTATCTACACGTCTGTCTCAATATATCACCTATATTTTATATCCCCTATACTTATATCAATGCTATAAACCATCCCCTTGTTACTCCCCCAAAGTTTTTGTCATCCTCAAAAGTCATCAGGAGTAGCTACATTTTTCACAGGTCATTGTTGGAAATGCAAACTAATGCAGAAGTAAAAAATTAGCCAAAGTGGCACTCTCTCAAAGAGAATTCGTTTAATAACGTTTCTCTTTTTAATAAACATTTTTAAGCTTGTCATTTAAGAAGTTTTGAAAACATTTAGTATGCATGGCTTTCATTTCATATGATTCAAATCATGCAGTACCAATTGCTACCTTATGAAAGCCTTAATTTGATGCTATTCTGCTTGTCAAACAGATTTCCAAATTAGCAAGATACGATTTTTCAGGTTGATTACAAATAATTATATTATTTTCTTTTTAATTTCTATTAGTTGAGTTTCATATCAAGTGTGAAGACTTTTTATTAGGATCCCAGTTGAGCTGACATGGTTACATGCAGTAACCGTGATTTGCTATGGGTCTTCCTGTAGGAGCCACTTGATGCTTTGAATTATCCCAAGCACTTAAAATGCAGATTAGCCAATGTGCTAGAAAGTTTGCCAAAAAGTAAAGATCCACCGATATCCTTATAAAACTGTCTGAGTATAATCCAAACTTCTCTCTTTGGCACGGGATTCTATGACACCTTTTTATAAAGATACTTTTCTGGGTTTTAGTGCTTTTTAAAGAGAAGTAAGAAGCTGTAGCAACAGTCATTGGAATGCAGGCCTTTCCTGTAATGGTCTACCACTGCATGTTAGTCTTGCTTCTCTGTCCCAAAATCTTTCTGTACACTTGTACATCAAATTGGGAAATCTGGAGTTTGTTTGTTTGGTTTTTTATACTAGGGCTAAAATTAATATCGGATACTTCATAGAGCTAGGCCTCTGTTTTGGACCTCACAATGTTATTCCCTGTTTTCTGACCCGAGGAACAGACTTGTCTGTTCTGCTACAAAAATATTTTTTGCTTTAAGAACAGAGAGTGGCACCATTCCACGCTTTGCACAGGGAGAAACAAAAATATGAGCATATGATAGGAGTTATATAGGGTTCCTCTTAGTATATGTCAAAGCCACTGGTGGTGGAATCCACTTGCCTATCTCCATCATTGTCCAGATTTGAGGCCTCATGCTATTTTGCTTGAGAATTCTCTAAGCAACCAGGTATCTCTGCTACATAAACAGGAATTTCATGTTATATACCAAAGCAGTATATAGTTCTAATAAAATAAAATAAAATAAAATAAAATAAAATGCTGAGGAACCCTCACTTCTGTGCCCTGGTCAGCCTGAGCAAATTTAAACTTCTAGTCTTTATCAAGCCAGGGAGCATGTCAGCCAACAGCAACAGCTGTGGAGTGTTTAAGGCAAAAGCCTGTTCTACTGTTCTGTTAAAGTTGTACCTTTGCATCCAGGGAGGCATGGGGCCAGAGAGATTCTGTGGCCAGACCCAGGTCTTGGGAAGACATATGAATTTTATATAAGAAAATTTATATGTATGAAGTTGGATAGAGAAAGAGAAACAGCCTTGGAAATAGTGCCATTTCTTGACTGAATTGTGCAACTGCTCAGATACTGTCTAAAGACTTTTCATCTGACTTCTGGTTGGAAGGTAATCTGTCCTTCATTCTCTTTATCTTCTACCTTAAAATGGCCACTCCCCCAAAGAGAACCAATTAGGAGTTCCAACATCCTGAATCTAAAATAGAAGGAGGGCCTGAAGGCACTAAGGCAAGACTTCGTCACAGGTTGTGGTAAAGGTCAGGGTATTGACCACCTCCTTTTATCTTAAAAGTTAACCTGCACTCAGAAGAGAGCTGGGGGCTGGGATTCTATTGGCGTTTTCTGGCAGTTCCTTGTAATGTAACTGGAGAGAGGCAGACACATTGACTGGATGAACAGAGAATATCTCCCAAGCTCCCCCATACTCATTCACTCTATGTCCTCTATTTGACTTTCTGTTTCTATTAGGATGATTGAATTGGCGCCCTTCCCTCGGTTCACCCAGTTCCACCCCTGAAATGGGCACCTAACATACAGACACATCTGCTCACAAATGAAGCACTGTTGGAACCTTTCCATTATCTGCCACATGGGAGCAGGATTAGGTTCGCTGTCAGTTTTGGGGAACATGAGAGTGATTATGGAAGTATGAATTATGCATAACAGAATTGCACCCTACTGGTTTCTTAAGACATACAAGATGTTTCAGTCCCATTGTCATCCTAGCATGCTCTTGGAGAAAATGCTTCACACAGCCAGAGGCAGTCCTCAGACTGTACCAGGACTTATCCAAGACTCCTGATATAGCACCATATTGACATTCTTCTGCTAGTGATGTATGTTTTGTGTCGTTAAAGATCTGGCAGCATGTAACAGTTTGTTAGACTAGCTAAGACTGCATAAATGTTGTAAGAAATAAACTCAGTAGGGAAAAATTTATTAGAGAACTGTTAAAACCCGAGCGGATTTTTTTCTCCTGCATCTTCCTTTTGATTATTTTCATTGCGGCTAATGGAAGGAAAAAGAGTATTAAACTAGCAATCTGATCACAACCCTCACATACATTTGTTTTAGACCTAAACTCTTCCAGGCAGTAACACAGTCTTTTAATACCAGACCCAATTTAATGAGGGCCTAAATTAATAAGAACTTGGTTTTTATGAAAAGCTTTGGACAGTGCTTGGCATGACAGAAGAAGCCCATATATTTCCCCAGGGACAACTGCGGGTTATTCACCAGTTATCCCACCAAGTCTCCTCACCCACCCTGGCACAGCTCGGAGATTTGAGTCATTCGGCCCAGAGATGACTTTTACGTGGCCACCGCGGGCCCGAGCACGACAGGACCCTCGGGTGCGTGGCCCCTTTACTTGCGGAGAGCCCTTGGCAAACGTCTCCGGTCCTACCCCCTCACCGTGAGCCTGGCGTTCACTCCGCACCGGGGACAGCCCCCGCCTTGCACCACCCCTCCTGCCACTTTTTGCCCGGAGTGGAGACAGCGCGGCCAGCAGTTCAGGGAGGGCTCGGGCACCGCTCCCGCCTCCTTCCCCCGGGCCCCCTTTCCTCTCCGGCCCCCGCGGGGGAGCGGGGCTGCGGCAGTGGCAGCCCCCGTCTGCCACTGGGGCACGGCCGTGCTGGACGGGGGGAGTGGGCGGCGGTCCCGGCCCAGGAGCTCCGCACCTCTGCCGAGTTTGGCCGGCCCAGAAGGGCAGCCGAAAGTTCAGCATGCAGGAAGTTTGGAGGCAGCTCGGAGAGTAACGCGGCGGCGGTGACCGCTGCCTCGCGTTCTGTTCTGGGGTTTTGCGCTCTTTTTTTGCGGGGATTGTGCCTTTTTTCCCCCTCTGCATACAACTCCCCCAAACACACAAGCAACCCGCAACAACGAAAAAGTCCAGTAAGAGGGAAGAGAACACGAGGGACGGAAGCACCCTCGGCAGGAGAGGAGAGCCTGTTTCCTCGCAGAGACACGGTCCCGCTCGCAGCTGGTCCCAATGCAACTGCTCATCCTCCTCCTTCTCTATGCCGTCGTCTGTGCGAACTTCTGCAGCCGTCAGGGCACCACCGCCCCAGCCCAGAGCGGATCTATAAAAGCCCTGCGGGCTTCCAGCATCAGGCGAGATGGTAAGTGTTCTGCTGCTTTATTTATTTCCGAGGGCTGCTTTCGCGGGGGAAGCCCTGACCGCGCCTCGGGGCTGCCGTTCCGCTGTCCCGGGAGCGAGGGCAGCGTGCCCAGGGCACCACTGTGGGCGACCCGGGTAGGGTCCCGGCCCGGGGGGTCAGCCGGGGTGTGGGATCGGTCTCCGGGATCCGCTCCCGGAGGCCGGTTCTGGAGCGTGTGGCCAGGTGACAGGAGGGAGGTGTGGGCTGAGGGGGCGACTCTGCCCGGCGGCTGCACCTCCGGGCCGTCCCAAACTTCTCGAGGCAACTTCTCGGAGGTCTCCTGGGAGTCGGCGGTACCCCCCAGCGTCCCCTCCGGTCTGCGGGCGGCACCTCGCCGCTGACAAGGCAGAGTGCTCTGTTCCGGCTGCCCAGGCGGGTCCCGCCGGACGCCCGCCGGCACCCGCGGGCACGTGTCACCCGTGTGCCTGTGATGTGCCGGCGGCGGGGCAGAGCGGGGCCAGCGGCGGCTTTGTGGCAGCTCCGGCCGTACCGGCGCCGCTGCTGGGGCTCTCAGGGGCGCTCTGTCGGGGGCGCCGCAGGGGCTTCTTGGCGGGAGCGGGATCGTCTCCCGGCCCTGCCACAACCTCGCCGCCTTCGGCTCCTGTAAGGGCTGTCAAGCGTGCTGCTCTCCTGGTTAGGGGACTTCCGCGACCGGAGGGTCTGAGTCCAGGGCTCGGTGTTCCCCTGGATCTGCTGGGCACTGCCCCACCAGGAGTGGCCTCGTCCCTTGTGATGGCCGGGGATACTGCACACCCATCAGAGCGGCAGCGGGCTCTGGGACACCGCCCGCCCCGTGGGAAGGATGTTTTCAGCCTGAACTCCGCTGCGGTTCCCTCCGGGAGCTGCCGACAGAGGATGTCCTGGACAGCCGAGATGCTGCCCAGGGTCTGCAGCGCAGCGGTGTGGGACGCAGGTGCCTCGAGTGAACGAGGCCGTGTGCTGTGGCCCCACAGGGAATGAATGGGGAAACTGCATAAAAACAGTGCTGCTGAAACTCACTTCTAAAATCCACGATTTTCAGTTTGGTAATAGTGATGGGCCTCTGGCCAGGGAGCAGCCTGGTGTGTTCCAGCCTCACGTGGGAGAACTTGCTCTTGCACGTTGTCGTGTACCTTCTTACATGGCGAAATGCAAGACGTTCTCCTTGAAAACGAACAGAATTAGTATCAGTCTTCAAGTTAACATCTTTCAGTTGACAGCATTTATATATTTTATAAATCCTTTTCAAAAACCAGTCACTTGAGCTATTTCCAAGACTGTATTTGCCAGTGTTTATTTTCTAGCATGTATACAATACATGTAATGGGTATACAGTTGATTTAGGAAGATGTTTTTGTTTAAAGTTGGGAGCCATATTGAACTTAATATTTTGTGTCCCTGTCACTGAAAGAAGACTTAGAGAAGGTGGAGGATTTTTTTCTTGGAATGGAAGTGTTAAGTCAGGAAACAGGACAATTGCAGTTCCTTCTGATACAGAAGTAAAATTTAATCTCATTTAAAAAAACCAAGAGAAGTGTGTGTTTGTAATAAAAGTATGTATTTATTATTTCTGTGTCATTCTTTAAAATTATTGTTTTATCAAGCTTCATGGCTTGTTAGCCTGCCATCTTAAACTTCATAGAAGAGCTGAGACCATCTCTGAACTAAGCTAAGCAAGCTTCCATCCAGCTCAAACCTCAAACAAGCTTTTTCACTGAAAACTTACATACTTAGAACATCAAAATGTGTATTACTCTGATCTTCTCTGTATAGTCAATGAAGAAGTCATTAACCCCTAATATAAATAACGTTTTCATATTAATGGCAGTAGGATTGGTGTTTTACTCCTCAGAAGACTTCCTGTGGTGAAATTTCTTCTTGGAGTGATGAAGAGGACAAGTCTCTGAAATGATTAGTTAATTTGGTTCTTTCTAGTTGTGATAACTTAAAAATTTGATTAAACCTTGTACCTTTAGAATTATCTGAGGCAACTTGTAGTGGTTGATCTTTGTGGATCCCAGGTGGACTAATACTGCGGCTGGTTGGAAGGTACAGATCTATATGTAATAACATCCTACCTTTCATCTTTGCTGGGACGTGCTAGTGAGCCTTGCAGCCTACAGTGAATGTGCCCATGCTGAAGTCAGTCACTTCTGCAATTCTTGAGTGGATGTTATGGATGTATTCAGGAGGTTACAGGCTTTGATGAAGACCACGTGGAGACCCCTAGCATGCTGCAGCCTTGCTCTCTCCCTGGGCTTGGGAATCCTGTTGCTTTTTCTGTGCAAAGGACCATGTGTTCTGCTGTAGCCAGTGGAGCTGGGTATGGGGTTACAACACTTAAAGCAGGTCATCTGCTGATCCCCCTGATTTTACTCAAATGAAACTTTTGCTTGAGTTCCTTGACTGAGGATCTATATTTGTGCAGCCAGAGGTTTTGAGCGGTATTCCAAATGCTGCATGCATGTGATGAGCTCGCAAGAAGATGCTCACAGTTGGCTGTAGGCCACTAATAGTATTTCTGTCTTTTATAATTCACAGTGGTGTTTTTGTGTTGTTTTGGTCTGAAGCAATGGTATGGAACGGCATGAAAGACATCTGAGTTGCGTTGCTGAGTAAAACAGTATTTTTTGGTTTGTAAATATTTGCAGACATGACAATACAGAATGGGATCTGAGAGCGCACAATCCATTGGGGTTAATGTGTTCCAACAGTCTTTCTCAAAACACACAGCAAAGAGTAAAAGTAGTTTAATATTATGTTCTGGGTTGATGAGCATGATTATTAAGTTGTGAAATTAAAAGTGATACTGAAGAGGATACAAGGCCCATTCAGCTTTGAAAAAATATCTCGGCAAGTTCAAGACCATCTGCAAATTTTATAAAAAAAAAAAAAAAAATCTGTTGAGTTCCAGTTTTCTGTTGCTTCCAAGCATGATAAACTTGTGAAACTGCATATGCATACACAGAGTTTAATATGGAGGCTTGGTCTTGCTTCTGGCCAAAACAAACCTTTGCAGTGTGCATGATTCTACATTGCCTTTCTTCTTTCAGACTAAAAGAAGTTGGCCTGTTTGCAATTGCTCTTACTTAAGATTGAAGTTGATCTGATAAGAAATCTATAGACGAGGGCAGCACATACAAAAAACTTGCATTTAATGACTACCAAACCTAACCAGACTGTACTTTCTGCTGAAGATATTAAGAATATAAATAACCTGCTTACAAGACATCCTCTTGTCCTAGTCAAAGGACGGTCATTGATGAGTCAGCAGTCCAGTGTAGCACTAATCAATTTTTTAAAGTGTCCTGGAGGTGCCAGCAACATTTATAGCACAAGTACTGGTATTCACTTAGAGTGTTTATTAATGCTATTAAGTAAAGTACTTTGATGTTCATCAGAATAACACAGAGGTCTTCCAGATGCTTACATTGTTCTGTTTTGACTCCTGTGCAGGTAATACTGCCAAATTACAAGAAGTCTGATATTTTGTTTCTCTTATTTTAGTTGTTTACATGTACTTGGAGATGAAAAGTGGAAGATAAAAAGTGCTAAATAATATTATTTACTATATAATATCTAACTGACACATCACATTCTTTTTCTTATCTGCTTTTGAACAAACATCTGCGTAGTTTAAGAAAGTATGCCTAGTCTGTATCTTCAGACTAAGCATCACCATACATATTTTAAACTTCAAACTCCAGAGTTTAAAGAAAAGGCAGAACAGACAGCATAGTGTCAGGTCATTTCAGTATGTAAACAGCTGAAAGCCATGGAGTCAGTATCTTCTGATGCAGATTTGAAACCATAACATCAGATGACTTGAGATAAGATTCCATGCTCTTATGGTTTTCATTATAAATAAAAAAAAAAAAAAAAGGAATTTTCAAACTTTGTGTTGCTTGTGCTCCACCAAAATACAAAGAAAAAACTATACTTTATCATTCTGAGAAACTGCCAACAGCTTTTGGCTCTTTAAGGGCCAGTCCAAATGGATGTGTACTGTTAACTCTACCCTCTTTTTCCCTGTTTTGCTAGTGCCTAATCACAGAGAAAAGTATATGGTGATTTGGGCGGTATTCTCTCATCAAATAAATGTTAAGTGTCTGCTCTTGAGAGAAGATTGTGTTGTTTCCTGTTTTTTGGTTGTTTGGTTGGTTTTTTAAAGAGGGTAAGTTCAGGTTAGATGCTTTAAGGTCTTTTCCAACCATTCAATGATTCTATGATTTTATGTTTCCATGATTCTATGAAATGTCTCTGGTATCGCTAGTGGTATAGACCATCAGTTTTGGAATGCATTTATTGGGTTCTTTTATAATAGGAATTGTATACATTTTTTTAGAGGACGCTGGTAATACAAAATTGTGTCAACTGTAAAATGGCAAAAATAAATTTGTTTTTATAGGCTTTATTTCACTGTTTTCTAGATTTTGTATAGAAATGTGTATTTCAGGCTTCATCAGTTTAAAAAAAAAAAAAGCTTTGCTAATTTCCCTGCAGTAATGCACTTTGGTCTACGGTTATCCGTCTTTGATGATGTCTCTTATCTGTATAATTAACAGTTTGGACTGAAATATCAAAAGATATTGCATGAGAATTCCAACCCTGACTCAGCAGCAAGCAGCATAGAGGAATTCTCTGAAGGAACTTGAAAGAGGTTTTATCAGGAAGATTCATATTGTAGTGGAAGTCACTGTAAATTTTTCAGAGAGTCTCTTGAAACTTGGCTTTTGTTTGGGGCTTTTTTAAGTATTAATATGAAATTGAATTAGGCCAGATAATTCTTCAAGGGCTGGAAGAGAAAACTTGATAATTGTATTACATTGATTCGTAGAAACTGAACAGTGCTGAAAATCTAAAATAACGTCAGGAGTTCTTTTCCACTGTTGTGCCACAGAGATGTTGTGTTTTATAAAATATCTAGGAATAGACATAAATAGAAAATTCACAGAGATCATTAGTGCAGTAATATTCATCATGTGCTTAACTTTGACCAACTGCATAATTCTGTTAAAGTCCAGGGGTTCAAGTAGTACAGGACAGTGTAATAAGAAAGCTCGAAACACTTAGATGTAAATGAGGTGAGTAAAAATAACTATATTTTATGATGAACCAAGTGTACCAAGTATTTTCAAAATTAGGAATCGTAGAATTGTTTAGGTTGGAAAAGACCTCCAAGATCATCAAGTCCAGCTGTTAACTCAGCACTCACACAGTTGGCCCTGGGCCATTGATCCAGCCTGTCCAGATACTTCTGCAGAGCCTTCCTACCCTGCAGCAAACCAACACTCCTGCCCAACTTGGTGTTATCTGCAAGCTTGCTGAGGGTGCACTTGCTCCTCTTATCCAGGTCATTGATAAAGATACTGAACAGCACTGGCCCTGATACTGAGCTGTGCTGAACTGACTTGTGAGCAGCTGCCACAAGTTCAGTAACTCCATTCAGCGCCACTCTCTGGACTTGGACAATCAGGCAGTCTTTTGTCCAGGAAATACTGCACCCCTCCAAGCCATGAGCATCTCGTTTCTCCAGGGTAATTCTGTGGGATATGGTGTCAGAAGCTTTACTAAAGTGTCTTGGGTCTGTCTGAGGTGGAGTTAATTTTTCCCACAGCAGCCCTCACAGTGCTGTGGTTTGCAGTCGTAGCTAGAAAAGTGTTGATGACACAGCAGTGTTGTAGCTACTGCTGAGCAGTGCTGATACAGCATCTGTGCTGTCTCTCTAACATTCTGTCCCTGTCAAGTGGCTAGGAGTGGGAAAGGTCGTGGAAGGGGACACAACTAGGCTCAAATTAACCAAAGGGGTATTCTGTACCATTGGCATCAGCTCAGATTTAAAAGCTAAGGAAGGGAGGAGGAGTGGGGGGAATTCATTATTTTACAGTGTTTGCCTTCCAGAGCAATCACTACATGTTGCTGCAACTTTGCTTCCAAGGAAGTGGCTGCATATCACCCCCGATGGAAAGTAGAGAATAAACCTTTTTCTCTTCGTTTATGCACACCAAACTTTTGCTTTTTTTGCTTTGGTAAAGTCCCTTATCTCAAACTACAAGTTGTTTTCCATCTTATTTTCTCTCCCTTGTCCCACTGGGAAGGGGAGTGATAGAGAGGCTTGATGGGCACTTGGTGTCCAGCCAAGGTCAACCCACTCATAAAGTCCAGGCAGACAACATCCACAGCCTTCCTGTCATCTACGGAATGGGTCACCTGGTCACAGAAGGAGATCAAGTTGGTCAATCAGGACCTGCCTTTCCTAAAGCCATGCTAACTGGGCCTGATCCCCTAGTTGTCATGCATGTTCTGCATGATGACACTCTGTTGATGAGCTGTTCCATGGCTTTCTCCTGCACCAAGGTCAGGCTGACAGGCCTGTATTTCCCTGTATTCTCCTTCTGGCTATTCTTGTTGGTGAGTGGGACATTTGCTGACCTCCAGTTAACTGGACCTTCTGGATTTGCTAGCACAGTTGGTAAATGGTAGAATGTGGCTTGGGGAGCACTTCTGCCAGAGCTCTCAGGATGTTTGGGTGTTCCCATCGACTTGTGTTTAAGTGGTGTAGCAGGTCACTGACCATTTCCTTTTGGATTGTGGGGCCTTCATTCTTCTCCCTGTCTATCTCTTCCAGCACAAGCGGCTGGATACCCAAAGAAAACTGCTCTTACTATCAAAGACTGAGGCAAAAGAAGCATAAGTACCTTTGGCTTTTCTACAGGCTTTGCTGCTATGTTTTTGTCAGTTGTATTTTGTCCATCAAAATGAAAAAAGTATATATATTGTAGGCATGAGTCTTTTGCACATGCCTATCCAGAATATCATTTGTATCTTTAGAATGCTGTCTAGAATAGCAAANTGGGTCACCTGGTCACAGAAGGAGATCAAGTTGGTCAATCAGGACCTGCCTTTCCTAAAGCCATGCTAACTGGGCCTGATCCCCTAGTTGTCATGCATGTTCTGCATGATGACACTCTGTTGATGAGCTGTTCCATGGCTTTCTCCTGCACCAAGGTCAGGCTGACAGGCCTGTATTTCCCTGTATTCTCCTTCTGGCTATTCTTGTTGGTGAGTGGGACATTTGCTGACCTCCAGTTAACTGGACCTTCTGGATTTGCTAGCACAGTTGGTAAATGGTAGAATGTGGCTTGGGGAGGACTTCTGCCAGAGCTCTCAGGATGTTTGGGTGTTCCCATCGACTTGTGTTTAAGTGGTGTAGCAGGTCACTGACCATTTCCTTTTGGATTGTGGGGCCTTCATTCTTCTCCCTGTCTATCTCTTCCAGCACAAGAGGCTGGATACCCAAAGAAAACTGCTCTTACTATCAAAGACTGAGGCAAAAGAAGCATAAGTACCTTTGGCTTTTCTACAGGCTTTGCTGCTATGTTTTTGTCAGTTGTATTTTGTCCATCAAAATGAAAAAAGTATATATATTGTAGGCATGAGTCTTTTGCACATGCCTATCCAGAATATCATTTGTATCTTTAGAATGCTGTCTAGAATAGCAAAACAGATATTCACCTACCACAGAATCACAAAATATATTGAGTTGGAAGGACCAAGAACGATCCTTGAGTCCAGCTCTTAGCTGTGCACAGGACATGCCCAAAAGTCACACTATGTGCCTGAGAGCATTGTCCAAACAGTTGTACAGAATACATAAATTAGGGACAGAAGCAAAAAGAAGTGCACTTGATATAGTTTGTTCCAAATCACCATTAAAATAATAAAAAATATTGTACCAGGGAATTTGTTTCAGAGTGCAAAAAACTCCCCACACCCCAGGTTTAATATCATTTTTTGAAGTAGTAGTTGAACAGTGAACTATTAGACCAATATTTGAGCCTAACTATTCAGGTTAGTTAAGATCTTTACATGATGTTGGTAGCTGTGTCATTTATGGAATTACATCTGTCAGTTTTTCAGGTTGCTAGTTGATGTTCTGAAAGTAATTTTCACGTTAGTAAAATTTTTATTAATTAAAAAGGAACTTACTAGAAAAAGGATTATCAATGCATAAATTTCTTAAACAAAATAATATAAAAATTCACTGCAATTTATTTGTGTCATTCCTTTAGAATGTTTGTAAATATTACATAAAAGGAACATATCCATGCAAGAAACTCCTTTGGGGAGCTGTAAATAAGAAGGATAGGGAATGGCTTTTATTTCATATCTCTAATATACTATATGTACAAAAGATGCAGCAGGGGTTTATGTGTTTAATGCTCCAGTCTTTTCCTGTGGATAGTCTGGCTAATATTAAAATATATCTGCAGCAAATTACAGACGGACCTTTTTAAAAAAACTAAAACATCTTACAGGGCATCCTCTGGACACAGTGTAGGCATCTGCATATGATACCAGAGTCCCACAGGCCTCAAAATACCATCTCCATGTTGTCTCCAGAGCAGTAATTGTGGTTTCTTGAGGTCACTCCCAACCTCAGCCATTCCACAATGGCATCCACTACAGCTGAGAGAGGAGTGACAATGGGTGGAACACATCAGTTCTGAGAAGCAGTGCTTGTCTTTCCTATCTGTTCCATCCTGCTCTTCCTCTGTTCCAATCTCCCCCTTTCCCCATGTGCAGCAGTAGCAGGATCATGGAGTCCTGTTCGCTACATCTGTGGGTCCAGCTGTGTCCCTCTGCCTTGCAATCCTCCTCCATTCCTTGTGTGGCTGCTCTTAGTTTTGCTTACCCAACTGAGAAACCTTGGGTTAACTCTCAAAAGTTTGTAGCATGATCCCAACCCTGGTGGAGGGCTGCCCTGGCTTGCTCTGGCTTTTGTGCACCTGTGGGGATTTGACATCAGGATATTAGAGGAGTCCTAAGAAATACCATGAAGGCTCTGTGTTGGCATTCTCTGTAGTAAGAGTTTTCCCACTAATGCAGGGAAATTTAGTAGTAATCTTTTAGTCAGTTGATTCAAGCTGTATTCAAGAATTGCCTCCAAAATTCCTGCTATTGTATTTATGAGGTAGATTACATTATACCACATTTTGGATAATAGAGAGAGCTTGTATCATTGCTTCTGGTGAGGTTCTCCTGGCTAAAATACTGGATTGTGTAGGGTTGTTTGGCAATTTGTTTCAAATCAGTCTCCTGTTTACAAAACTAAGGAAGTGTCCTGTTTACAGTGTGAAACTGGAGATACTTTCTTTTGGGAGTATGGGTTTGGCTCTAATATTTTTCATAGTGAATAAATCCTACATGAGCTCAAGTTTCCTATTGTACTTGAGTAATCTTCCGTTTCATGTTTCCCTTTTGATCTGTATCCCACACTGTGAAGGCCAACTTCTCATGTTGCTGCTTTGTTAATTAGAGCTCTGCCTATTTGGAGATGGTGCAGGAGGACACACTTTGACCTTCTGTTCAAACTTCCTGCCAATGTATTTTAGCCCTGCTGTACCTTGGGACTTGATGATGTTGAGACTCTGTAAAACTATTTGTTAAGCACTAGGTTCATGAAAAAATTGAAAAATAGCCATCTTTACTTTTGTTGCACTAAAATCAAAAACAAAACTTCCATCAGCACCTCTTGTTGTAAGGCCTGGCACACAGTTCACATGAATTAATAGAGGATAAAATAAAATACTTAGGAATTCAGTGATGAGTATGTAATAGAATCAAAGACTCACAGAAATGTTTTGTTTGAAAAAGACTTTAAGATTGAGTCCACATAGCACTGCAAAGCCTACCAGTAAACCATATGCCATAGTATCACATCTACACATCTTTTAAATACCTCTAGGTCTAGTGACTCAAGTGCTTCCCTGGGTAGCCTGTTCCAGTGTTTGACAACTCCTTCAGTGAAGAAATCTTTCCTAATATCCAATTAAAACCTCACTTGGTGCTGCTTAATGACATTTGCTCTTGTCCTGTTGCTTGTTACTTGGGAGATCAAACCCCACCTGGTTACACCCTCGTTTCAGGCAGCTGTAGACAGTGATAAGGTCCTCCAGAGCTTCCTCCTCTCCAGGCTGAACATCCCCAGTTCCCTTGACCACTCCTCATCAGACTTGTGCTCCAGATCATTCCTCCGCTTTGTTTCTCTTTGGATGTGTCTCAGCACTTCATTTTCTTTCTTGTAGTGAGTGGCTTGTGTGCAGTTCTCAAAGTTAGGGTGTTCAGTTAGTGTCCATACACTGAAAAAACCAAACTAATCCTTTGCACTGATAGTGATGGAGGGGTAACTGATTTAGTTACCGAATATGTAGCAAAAATGCAGAACAAAGCCTTGTATTCAGATGTCCAGTTTTTGGGGTTTTTTCTCCTATACTGACTACCTTACGTGTCACCCACAGGATATGCTACAAGTGACTGCAGCTGCAGTACGTTTCTAAACAAGACTGTAAGGAAACCTGTCAGTATTTTTCAGTGTCTTGGTGTCTTGCATTGTTTCTGTTTGTTTTTTAAAGAGGCTCCAAATGTAATATACAGGGGTTTCTGTTACTTTTTGGATCAGTTGCAAAAGATTTTTCTTATAGTTGAATATATTTCTAATCTGATGTGACTCACAAAAAAAAAAAAAANAAAAAAAAAAAAAAAAAAAAAAAAAAAAAAAAAAAGGATCGGGGATGAAGCAGAGACCCAGACTGGTTAAAGGGAAGGAATAAAAATAGATGCACAGAATCTTGATCACTGGAAGTACTGTGGGATCTGGCAACCCTTTATGCACTGTTCTGCCCTTAAGTTTTCAGCTAATTTTCATGAAAGATAAATCCTTCACCTTAACAAACTAGTGGCAGTAATACAGAGTGAGAACAGCAAGTAGGTGGTGATAATGCCTTGGGATTCTTTGTGGAGATGGACCAACACAGGTTCTTAATTGCGATACCACAGCAGGGATAATCACTGAGAGGAGTGATTCCACTCAAGCATCCAGATGTCAAGAAAAGGGTTTAAGACCTCCTTGCAGAAGTCTAAAGAGAATTTCCTGCTTTGAAATTGATAGCCCCAAAGTTATGGCACTGTTTCTCTTTGTGGATCAGGTGCAAGACTGTTCCCTTACTCCATTAGTCATATTCACGTTGCTTTGTTAGGTTTCTGAATGTGTCGCAGTTGGCCCAGGGTAATGCTGGTTTGCTTCATCGCTGTCCATATGGTATGGCCTGGGGTTCCCAAACTCCCAGGTATGCCTGTATCACTGCTACTCTAGTAAGATACCTTTGAAGGTGTGAGAAGAAAATTTTTCTCTATGTGAATGGGCTTGGTTTTATTTTCCTTTTGGAATTAATACTTGTCACCCAGGAGAGCTTAATGACATGGTATGCATTTCTCACCAGTTCCTGTAGTTTATAAGATCCTGGAAAATTAATTTTTTCTTTTAAGCAAAATATAAAATTATTGCATCATAGATAGTAGTAACCTGGCTGCTCCTAGTATGTGTGTGGTCTGCTGTTAGATAAGTAGCATGTGCAAACATTTGAACCTTCAGAGTCAGTTCTGTGATGGTGTACACCCTGTTTACAGTATGCTCAGGGTGTCTTGAGTGGTGCCTCTGAGAAATGGCTGCAGTGATAACCCCACCTTTGCAGAACCCTTGAGTAATTTTAAGGCGTCTTGGGTCTGTTCTTGGACCTGCATGGCAAAGCCCCATCTCCATACATAGAGCTTGCCTCCCAACAGACTTCAAGAAATGAGTTAATTTTCTTGGCCATATGACAGCATGGAAACATGCATCACTCCAGAGATAAACTTGTTTGCACTGCAGGGGAACCTCATGCTATACTCTAGCATGCATCTGGGGACCGATCCTGCACCTGTGTTGTTCACTGGCAAGCAAAGGAGGATGAGTAGTGGATCAGTATGGCTGTTCAGCCTGCTCTTTCCCCAGTCTCCTAATGGGTCACAGCACACTTAGTTAGCCTTTCCTGGGCTGTGTTCATGCACTTCGCAATGTTTTCCTGCAGGCAGTATCGCTATATGTAAATACCTTTAGTTTCACTGTAGTGGCTGCGCCCTGGCAGCTTGGAGAGGCAGAAGTGCCACCCACAGCCACTACTGCATGTGGACAAGGACTGGAGATCCTTACCAGGATGCAGCTGTCGTTAAAATGCTGTGGCCTTACTGTCTGTGATGTCCTACCTCCTGTCTGGTTTCTTGCTTAGAGCTGCCACTGCTTTTGCAGACTGAGAGGTATCTGACATACTGGGCTAAAATAACAGGGCACATGAATAGCCAGTTTTGGGGAACAAAGAACTACACAAAATGACAGTGTGATGTCCTGTATAAAAATCAAATATCTTGGTTTTCACGTGCTTGTCTGAATATGACTTCAGTGGCACGGGAGTTAAATAGCAGTCTCTTCTCCAAAGAAACCTCAGAACAAAACAGGGAAAACTACTGTTCTAGTTTTGTTACTTTGCACTTTTGTTCCCTGGTTTTGTTCCCTGGTTTTTCATCTAGTGCATAAGGGTACAGAGGAAGGTCACCAAGAAGAAATCATAATGACTTGATATGTCAGTTCAGTTTATTTTTTTGAAGAATGACTTTAAAGGCTTTTCTATCAATGTGTGCAGGGTATTTTTCAAGACTCACAGGAGCTCCCTTTTATTTTTGTACAGAGATCTTGTCTGAGGATTTGTCTCCAATGACTGTGCCATTCCTGATTCTCCTGCTGTCTTTTGTGCCATCACCAACCCTTGCAGGACCTAAAGTTAAACCTTGTCAAGCAGATTGCTTTTAAAGCTTACCTTGGGCAAGGGAAAAAGGTGTCAGTTTTTCTTATCAGAAGTGAGACATAATGTATTTCTATATATGCTTTTGCAGTGAAGTGATTGCAAATTTAAGTACAGTGTCATTGTAGTTTTGACAATGAATTCCTAAGACATAATTTTCAAAAAGATGTTTGAAGGTACCTTCAAAAGTATTTGGCCAAACCAGAACAAAAATACCGTGAGCTGCCTTGTTTCTTTTTAGGGAGATACCTAGCCTAGTCACCTAATGCAACTTCTGCTTCCCTTCTGTTTCCATAGGTGGGAGAGAATAATTTCCTTCAGTTATTTGTTATAAATCAATATTTTTGATTAAAAAAAAAAATTATTTTACATTTACTGTGGCTAAAGCAAAGCCTGTTCTTTAAAGAGAAACCACTATGAACTCCACAGTATTATCATTATCTTGCTGACTTGATGTTCTTGCCAGTTAAAAATTGCTTAAAATTGCCAGATAAATTAGAAGATCCGATGCCAGCACGTGAAACCAGGCAGTTCGCTAAATTGTTTTTGACAGAGGTTCCTGTCCATGCAGTAGCAGCTGGCAGAGCTTTTCAGAGAGCATGAGTGGGCCTGGTGAAAGAGCTAACTCCAGTAAACCCAGGAAGCTCCCATTGGGGTTTGGTTGAACCTCTGTCAGAGAGCTACTTATGAGATGCAAGAAACACTGGGTTGCTTATGATGAATACTAACAAAGAGTTCTTACCCATAATGATTGATGAATAATTTCACATGGAATGTCTAGTTTTTCGTGCACATATAGACAGCATTTCTGTTAAAAAGTTAGTAAATTTTGACCATCTGATGCTGATATCTGAGGCTCAGAAAAAGAAAATTGAGAATACAGTGGCAGTACTCAAAGCTGAAGATTCCTAGAACCTGTCAAATCCCCACACTTACCATATTCAAAACAAAGCACTGCTCTCACAAACTTTTAACTCAATGTATGCTTTTAAAATAAAGCAAAGGAAAGCAGCCAGAAAGAGAGAAAGCATCAGAGACATTTTCATTTCAGTTTTTGCCAGGGAAAAAAAAAAAAACAAAACCAAAAACCAGCACTGTCAGATCACTGAACACGTGGGGTTTAACCTGAAACATACTTTTTTAAAAAAGAAACTCAAAATAACAGCATATACAAAGTTGAATTGACTATGTAATCTTGTTAAATGTTCAAAATAAAAAAAAAAACAGAGGAACCAAAAACGTTGGGGTTTTTTGTTGTTGTTTGTGTTGTTTGGTTTTGGGTGGTTTTTTTGTTTGTGGGTTTTTGTTTGTTTGTTTGTTGGTTTTGGTTTTGGTTTTGGTTTTGGTTTTTTTTGTTGGATGCATTATAGGGCCAGACAGCAGGAGCAAAGGGGGAAGTTACACATGTTCAGCCAGGTGCATCACCAACCATATACTGAGTGTCAGAGGGAAAATGAAGGAGCTGCAGGCCTACCTCACTTTCCCAAATAATCTTCCCCTTGGGTGTACCAAAACAGTGCAGTGAAGGGGTCATTGTAAATAATTGATAAGGCAGAGAGGCTGGAAGTAGTTGGATAGTGTATTAAGACTCCTCCTTACTCCCTGCTGAAGTAACTGTTCCATGTCTTGCTGTTGAGTGTGGAAGGGCATCATCTTGTTTCAGTGTGCACTGCACAGGGCTCCCTCCTGCCTCCCCACCCCGTGCTGGTATAACTGAAGCCACAGCTCAGCCCTGTGTCAGCAGGTAATCTGATAAATTGCCAGATTTGACTTTTCACAGTTCCTCCATGTGGTAGTGCAGCTCTTGCTAAGAAAAAGATGTCCCTGAGCATTGCAGTGGGGTTGGACTAGATGACCTTCATAAGTCCCTTCCAAAAAATTTATGGTTATATGATTCTCTGAAAAACAAATGATGTGTTCAGTCTTTGTGTTCCTCACTGAGCTGTGCAGGAGAGACAATCCATGTGTACCTTATGTGAGGTATACGTATATTTTATGCATTTGTTTGTCAGTGTGTGCCATTTTTACTTCCAGTAGAAAATGGACACTAGTTATAGATCCTGTCTTCATCTTTTTCCCATGACTGAGAATAATGCAATTTTAAAAATTGTGGGATTGTGTTCAGTTTGTACAAAAGCAATTTACTGTAATTGTGACCTTATTAATGTAGTGTGACTTCAGCTGCTACTCACCTCTTAATAATGAGCGGTAAATAAAATCCTAATCTGTTTTATAGTATTTTGTATTGTTATATAGTATCTGTTTTATAGTTTTTGTATTGTGAAAGTTCAAGTACTCAGATAACTTAATTAGCACTAATTTCCCCAGTACACTGATTAGTTTCTCAAATTTGCCAATTTTTAGACGTCTTTCCTGAAAGAAGTCAAACTGTAATGAAGCTGGTATTGCCACCATGGCTTGAGGTCTTTTCAGTGTTAACTGGCATCTTTACATTCACACTCTATGAATTCATGTTTGATTTCCAGTAGAGAAGAGAATAAATAATGTATAAAATAATCATAGTTTTTCTCCCTTGTGGTTGACAGAGGAGAAAGCAATATTACAGAAGGCATGAGAGGGAATGTCTTCATGTGTGCTCCCCTCTAGATCCTGGTGTGTGAATGCTGTCCTGTATGCAAAGAAACAGTTGACTGAGGAATACAGTATCTAGCATTGCGTGTCATAAATCCATCAAGATCACTCAGTACTGGGGCAGCAGCTGATTCTGTCTAATTTTAAGTATGTAAATGATGAGTTACTCTTTTACAACTTATATTATTCTTCAGTGATTACTGTCTCTGTCCCCATTCTGGTAATTTTGAACTGAAAACTTACTATCTCAGACAGCTCCTTGTAAAGAAATCCTCTGCTGCAACATGATTCAGGCTTGCGTTCATCATGCCACTGCTGGGGGTGGGGTGTTAAGTGGAAGTCTTAGGGGATTCTCTGGAGTTCTCTGGTTTCTAGTGCTCTCAAGGATCTAGTTTTAAGACCTTAACCATATTCTGCCGCCTTCTCCCACATTCTGTTTGTCTAAGAGAGGTGGTTCCTGTGCCTGTGTGTGTAGCAGCTAGTCTGTCCATGGAAAGGTAATCAAACACCATGCAGTCTTGCTTGATTCTAGTGTAAATATTTGTTTCCATAGAGCATTACAAAGATAATATGCAGTTTCTATGCTGTAACATTAGCGTTTTTTTCCTTTGGCTCTTCCTGCTGGAACAATTTCAGAATAATCCTTTTCTGTTTGCCTCTGTTTTGCAAAGAATTCCTGCTATGGACAAAGTGACATTATCTGCCAGTGAGAAATTTTATATGTCATATATAGTTAGGATTTCTCTCGAATAGGTGCTAAGTTTTATAGATTCATTTAGTTTCACAATCCCTGGTAGTATGCTTGGTCTTAAGCTGATGCTGATCTCTCAGTAGCTGGGACCTAACTCCGAATTCGGGTGTCAAAAAATGGTACATTTTTGTTAACAGGCCCTACAACCTCCTAATTATAATCTATGCAGGACATTTCATTGTTCTGATAGACACTGAAAAATAGGTCATGCTTTTTTTGCTTCTACAGTTTTGGAGTTATCTGGACATAAAACTTTTGTACTACAATAATAAATATATTGTTCTTAGATATAATATTGGTTTGTTTTTCAACGATAATCTTTCTTATTCTATGTTGTTTTGAAGAATTGATATCATATGGTCTTGAAATTAGTAGCTTTGTGAAAGTCTGTTTACTTTTTCTATATTGTTTACATCTGTTGCATTGCAAACCGAATGCTGGTGGTGCTGCTACACTCTGGAGACTATTCTGCACAAATCCCTATAAAATCTGCATACTTTTCTTTTTGATTATATATAAATATATTTTTCTTTAACCTAGAGCTCAATTGTGTAATAGAAACATTCTTAGTAAAAAATGCATGCTATCTAGTTTGAAAAAGAAACCCATTTGAAATCATGGCGGCTTATTTGAAGATGTGAGCAAAATGTAATACTTCATAAAATATAAGACACAGTATTGGATAACTGCAAAATGCTTTTATTGAGATCTGTCAAATTCTACTTGAAATATTGCTGTTTTTTTAATTAAGTATGGAATTGAAGAACTGTATTTATCTCTTGAGGTCAGCTCAAGTTTTCCAAGCGCAGTGGGATGCAGTTCATTAAATATCAGTATTGACCATATTTACAGTAGATTTAACAATGGTGTTGGGATTCCTTTTTTTTTTTTTCACAATCTGCAGTCTTCAATTGCTACTGTACAGAAATTTGCTTTCATTATTCCTGGTTTCAATTTACCTGACAGTTGAAGAGTGAATATTAATTTTTCATTTTGTTCAGCTCACTCAAAATTGAGAAGTCAGTTTGGGCTTGCAAAAGACCCTAAACCAAACAGATCACAAACCGAAAAATGGGTTTTCTCTTTCAGTTCATAAGTTTAAAAAAAAAAGTATGTTTTTTCTGCAGTGCAGAGAACACACCACAGATGCTTTCCAAAAGATTTAAATTTTCATTTTATTTTGGGGCCCATGAATAGTTGCAGAAATATGGCTGCTATTGGGTGAATAGGAGCAGTGTGAGTTGATTAATAGGAAAACTTTCTTCTTTTACTAAGTCAAACATGTTATGGTTCTTCTTTTTCTGATATTTTCAACACAATTAGGTGATTCTTCTTAACTAAAAACTATTTGAAATGCTGGGATATTCACATTTTAATTGAATTCTGATTTCTGTCTAAATGGAGCTTAATGCAAACCATTTGTTTTGACCATAGTCAAAACAACTTTATTATGAATATGTTCTCTGGCATCTTAAAAATTATAAAATTCAGGCTGCACAGTATATGTTTGACAAGGCAAAGTAGCTTTAACTATTATTAAACATAGCTCATCTTCCTAGGGAGTAGAACTACTTGATCTTGTGCTAAGTTATATTTAATTGCAGACAGCGTGTTCTTCATGGTGGTGTCTTTAAATATTCTTTTAAAATAAGCAATCTTGAAAAGTGAAAATGAAAACTCAGAATACAATTAAAGATATAAAGCTAGGTTTCCTACCAGCACCTTTAGAACCTGGCTGAAATCTCAGATGTGATTCAATCCGTCTGCTCAGCTCCATGGTAGATCAGAAAATATGTCATGAAGTCAGTCACTTTCTCTCAGGTCTTGGCTGACAGGCCTTTGAAAAGTGTGTGTGTATATGTATGTACAACCATCTGTATGTATGTGTAGGTTTGCCTTGTGCTTAAGGGATTCATACACATTTACATTTAGATTTGGTCTGCCTTACCATTTAATGAGGCTGCAATGCAACTGGTAGAGAAAAAAAGAGTTCATTTTAAAAAACTTCAGTGGTTTGAAAAATGGGGCATCTTGCTAAAGCTTCCCTTATAATTGAGGGGGAGAGAAAGACACCTGCAGAGAACTGCTCATCCCATTTGTTTTAGATGTCTGCCTTCAGGTGGGATGAATTACCTTCTGCATGTGTCTTCTTTTTGTGCTCAGAGCAGGTCTAGAGCAAGTAGGTCACTAGCACAGCAAGCTTACAAAAGTATGTAAAAATATTTCCGTTTTTATTACTTGCTGAGAAATGTGATTTGGATCTTCTTGAGCTCTTCAAAATGCTGCATCTTTAGGATAAGATTAGAGATTTCTTTGGAGTGATGAGCAATGGCATTACAGTAGTTATTTCTGACTAGCAAGTCATAACAGTCCATTACTCTGTGAAATGTAAGCTTCAAGAATAAGCATTCACTACCACTGCTTTTGGGATAAAAATGCGGAGGGTTGACACTACTGTTGGAGTAAGAGAAGATTTAGGATTAGATTCAGCTTCCTTTTCTTTTTTTCCCATGATGCCAGGCAGTTATTAAATAGACTTAGGCCAGCATATACTTGACAAGATCTTACGTTAGCAATTTTTTTATGTGTACAGAGGTCAACTGAGATTAATACATCTCAGCCCTGCCAGCTGGTTTAGACCTCATAATGGCATTAGTATCTGACTCATGGAGAATGAATTTGTCGGAGGTTTCTGGCAGGGTCTGAAATCACTGCTTGTAAGGAAGCAGCTCTTGGCAACACCTGGTTGAAGGTACATGGTCACAAAAGTTGAGCCAGGGGTTGCTGCAAAGCTGCACATACTGGAGGAAAAAGGGATTGATGGAATACTGCAAAGTACATCATACATCTTGTTGTAGTAACATTTGTAGGAAGATACTTTGAGTGTGGGCTGGTTGCATGAACATATAAGTGCAAACATGAATTTACATTTTTGGAGCCCAGTACCTCTCTACCTTCTGAATCTTTTCAGTTGTGCTTGTCTCACTGCTCAACTAACTCTTCTCTTTCCCTCTCTCCACTCATCCTGACCAAACCCACTCAGGCATAATGCTGAAAGAGCTGTACCTGCAGATCCCCTCCCTGGAGCAGCTGTAGTGCATGTAGTCACTGACTCCAACATGTGTTCCTGCACCTCAGACTGTGTAGTGGGAGATACTGGGTACCTGTCTACTGCTCACATGTTGTAAGATACTTGTTGATCAGAAGATAGAAAATCAAAGAAAAAATAAATAATCCCAAATACATTTAGAATTTGTGTTAGCTTTTTTTTGCTTATACAGGTATATTTCTTTCTAAATTCAGATATAAAATGTCTGTATCTTACTGTGTTAAGGCTTAAACAAAATTTATTTAATCCAAATCAAGTGTTATTCTTTGTATACAATAAATGTATTGCAACTGGTAGGCTGCCTGATGGAGTTCAGGAAGTGTTTGCAGAATACTCTCAGGCATTCTTGGGGATGGTCCCGTGCAGGGCTGGGAGTTGGTCTCCTTGATCTTGATAGGTCCCTTCCAGCTCAGTTTATCTGTGATTCTGTGAATGTGAGCTGCATTCTAAACTCTTCCCAGTGCTAAGGCACACCATAATGTTCTCCCCCTGGATTGACAGTGAGGATGAGGCTCTTCCCAGCTCCCTGGGAGACATTAATATGGTGTCTCTTCTCTCTGTTTTCCTGCTAGACTTCAGAAAGCTTACAGAACTGGAATACCTTCGAGACTTTATCCTCAATTTAGCCAACAGGTTCAACAGTTATTAGGGAAACTCACAGATGGGAATATAGACAGAGCAAATCCACACTGGTGATGCTATTGACTGCTTAAGGATTAAAAAATAGATTTTGTGTATACATAGAAGTCCATTTATGGAAACATTACAACATGAAATCAGGCCTCAGTGCTGCCTAAGCTCTCATCTAACAGGAAGGTGGAATAAACTAGCAGTGACTTCGATGGGAACAGAGTATTGGGAGCTTTCAGCAATCCTCATCCAGTCATATTTTTATTTCTCAGAGAGCTATAAGTATTTCAGATACTAGAATTTAAACAAATAACAGAAGAAAGAATCATAGAAAGTAGGGAATTTCTCTTCTTTTTCAAGAATAGAAAATTAATGTCTCTTTAAAGTGGTAATAGTCAAAACAAATATATGAAAGCAAGAGTCTGGAGAGATTCTGTTCCATTAAGAATGAATATAAGGTTTGTATATCTAAACGTGCTAGTAAAGGTAGTAATGTATAATTCCTATCTGAAAGTAGAACATACACATAATATTATAAATGACAGGTCACATGGGAGAAGTAGTGGAGAGGTAAATCACACTTTGGTTATTAGACTGAGATTTGTATTGTGCTGTAAGTCTGTATTGAGTCTATAAAGTTTGTTTAGCATTGCGCAATGGCTCTGAAACCAAAATAATTGCAGCTGAAAATGAGTATTTTCTGACCATCCAAATACTGTTTCTGGTTCACACGTACTGAATTTACAGTACAGCTAAAACTTCATAACTCAGCATGCCCCATTTCTTTATTTTCAAGAAAAGACCTAGCTAGTTCTTACCCAGCCCTTTACATTATTTTCTTTCAGCTAGTCGTGTTAAAAAAAACCTATTTGCAGCTCGGAGGATTGTCTCCACAAATAATTTGTAGTTTAAATGGTATAACCATTAACTAGTTGTCTTTTCAAAGTTAAGCTTGAAAAGCTGATATGCAGAAACATCCCATGGGGACTTTGAGTATTGCTTTTTTTGTCCTACTGCTGTGAGGCATCTTCTATTTGATTAAATGAACTGCACGAAGATATATATATTTAAAATAATAAAAGAACTAGTAAATAGAAATGCAGAAATGACAGGGTATATAAATGGCACAGAAAAACTAAGATGGGATTATTTCTTTGACCCTCTTTGGGAATATGATGGAACCCAATTTAAATGAAAAACAGTGTTTCTGTAGAGGTCTCCTAAGTATTTATTTAATCAATAAATTCACTTTAAAAAGTTCATATGGTAGAAGACTTGATTCAAGAGTATCTCTAAAGGGTATTTGATTGCATCTAATGGGAGAAAAATGCTTTAATATGTTTTGAGCAATACTAAGACACTCCTGGACATGACCGTATGCCCTGGAAGATAATGACATTACTACGTTTGTTCACAAAGTTCAGTACTTGACCCCAAATGAAACTGAATAAAAACTGTCATTAAATTAACCAAATGTTTATAGGGCTAGGAGTCCTAATATAATTAAAAAAAAAAAAAAAAGGCTATGAACCAAAAGATTATTTCCTTTGTTATCTAATATTACAGAATTGCTTGTGCCTATTGTTGTTTTAAGTTGCCCTTTGAGGAACTTGGAACATGCACTATCAGAAGAGAGATATCAGGCTGAATGATTCATTTGACCTGTTTCAGCGGAGTTCCTTCTTGGCTTCTATTATTGTGCTTAGATTAAACAGAGAAGCAAAGGCAGATGTGTGTAATATGTTGGAGATAATGGTTTGGACAAGCTGTGGCTGGTTTTCCTCTCCTCTGGTTATTTGTTGACACATTGAAAAAACTCACTTGGAAGTGATCAGAACCAAAGGATCTCTGCATCAGTCCTCTCTTGGTCTGAATAGCTGTCCACTGGGGGAAAGGCTGGTAGATGAAGGAACTGAAAAGAACAACAGCATTTCATATCTACATTTTAGTCTGCACATAGAAGGCTTTCAACATGCATTAAAAGTAAAGCTAAGGTACTCGTTTCTCTTCCTGCAGCTCTCCATCTTTTCACTTGACATCTTCATGAGGTTATGAAACTGTTAGGTGGCTTTTTCCTCCTCCTTTCTGACTTGATCTTAAAAATGCTGAGAGTTGTGGGTCAGATGTAGAAACAAATTTAAATGTATTTAATTCTGGGAGTAGATTATTCAGTGTTTGTGGCGGCATGTTTTTCTGTTCTGCATTAATGATTTATCCCTGCTTCACTTCTGTTGTTGATTTATCCCTTTCTTCCCTATGTAGTTAGTGTATCCCTGTCACTCTTCCCAGAAGTTCCCTCCCCTGTTAACCCTCCCCTATGTCAATCCTTTGTCCCCTCCTCGGAATTCCCCTAATCCTCGAAGCCCCACTGGTTGATTTACATTGTATCCCTCCCCTCAGTTTGCCCCATTGGTTTGTATTGTGTTCTATCATCCCAAACCCTGCCGTGAGATCCTCCCCTCTCCCTTCCCTATTGGTCCCATCTCCCCACACCCATTCCCCTTGTCCCGGAGCTTTCTAGTCACTGCTCCCTTCCGGCATTGGGTGGGTTTAGGGGTCGACCCATAATAAACCATGCTGGGAAGGCACACGGAAAGCCCCGCCTGCCTCCGCTGATTCATTGCCTGCCCCCGAGTGCTGGAGGCATCGCCACCCATCTGTGGCCCGGGAGACACTTTTGGAAGGTTGCGGCGTCCACCACTGAAGTGACCGCAACAAGTGTCCTTCACGTTTTGCAAGCCTGTGGTCTCTCTACCCTAGGCTATATTCCACTTTTCAGAGACTTGTTTTCCCTTATGCCAGGAGTTTTCTCATCTTGATTGCCCTCTCCCAGTCTTCGACTGAACTTCTTCTGTCCTTCATTTTTCTGTGCATCTCATTCCACTTTGTATCCTTTGGTAGGGGTAAGTACCACGTCATGCTACCCATAGGTTTTCTTTCTCTTCTTTATTATGCTGTATTAATCTGTTTTTCTGGGGTATGAGGTTTTGCCCGTTAAAAAGGCTGCATCTGTCTTTCTCCTAGGCAGTATTCATAAGGTAATTTCCTGCTTTTCACACTTTGTATGAAATCCTTGCTAAAATTCACA
Organism: Chaetops frenatus; assembly: GCA_013400775.1. Lineage (NCBI taxonomy): Eukaryota > Metazoa > Chordata > Aves > Passeriformes > Picathartidae > Chaetops > Chaetops frenatus. The sequence continues at coordinate 124,680 of VZTR01025957.1, forward strand.
TACTTCATTTATGTCAGTACTTCATCTTTGTCCTATTTTAGCTGACACAGTTGAAAGGGTTACCTCAGTCCAAATCCCTGTATACAGGTCAAATCAACTTCATCTTAAAAATAGTATATTCTTTGCTACTACTGGAACTACTTGGGGGCTGTAACAAAGCTGCTTAGCAGCCTTCCTGCCATTCTGACCATGATTTTTATGTGCCAAGTTTATGTCTGTTTGCTCCCGGATGAACTCTTCCCTCCATGTTGGGTGTTTCTCTTTCTTTGAAATTACCACTGTGGTGTATTTATAGAAAATGATCATGTTGTGTACTGATAAACTGACCTCTGCTAATAGGAAGATGTTCCAAGTAGTTTTGTTTCCTAGTCCCTTCTGGAATGCAGAACTAGCACGCTGGTCTCTAGTTTTAGCACATGAGGGCTATACTGCTGTTCAGGGAGTGGACAGAGCACTAGGAGTGGTTAAAGACTTACAGATATGACAGATGAATTAGGTTTTGGGTACTAAGCTATTAAAATACTTTTCTGAATGACGATAACTAGATTTATGAGCAGTGAACCAATAAAGATTGGTTTATCTAGGGTTTTCATCCTTTATAATGAGAGCCAGTGTGCATTCCCTGATACCTGGTAAATGACCTCTGATTGTGCAGCCTTCTTTTGAGCCAGTATCATTAGCAAGGTCCCTTTTTCTAGCTGGCATCCTGTTTTCTCTTAGCTTGCAGAAATACTGTGCCTTGCAGCCTCTCTTCCTACACCACATTGGTTGCAATTGGTTAAAAATCCAGTAGTGAGTATTGACAAGGACACATGGTGACTTAGTGTATTTCCATGGGTAACCAGCTCTAAAATTCTGCATGTGAATGTACTGCCTTGTGCATGATCTCTTTGGATATTGAACACTATTGTGCATGCTTCATCAAAGTATAATTATTAAGTAATAGCTTATCGACAGTGAAGAGAGGTGGAGAGACTGACTGGATTGTGGTCAGAATCTAAATTTATTGTGGACTACACATGTTTATATACTATTCTAAGAAGGCTAGTAATTTTTTACTGCAATGATTGGGTTAATAATCACATAAACAAACTTATGCATTTTATAACATCTTTTGCTTGCAGCAGTTGATGTAATTTTCTTTTCCAGTAAGTCCCAATTTAATCTTCAGCTAGTCTTGATTTAATCCTCAAAGTTCCGTTTGCTCTTGCCAAGGCATCCTGATTATCAAATCTCTTATGCTAATCAGGTCCAGAGTGCACTCTGTCTTGTTTACCCCAATAATAGCTCACCAAGTACACGTCTCATATACTTAAAAATAGTAAGAGAGTTCAAAAAAATATATATGACTAAGGAGTTTTTGTGGAAACAGTTTAAAGGCCAGTCTCACACCTGGACTAACTCTGTTTATCACAGTTCTTCGTGGAAAGTGGAGATAATGTTGATGCTCTTGAAATACCAGGCATACACAACCCATTGAGGTGGTTAAGTATTAGAGCTCTAAAGCTTTGCACCTCTGGGATTTTCTGTTGGCCCAAGTGGAAGAAAGTGAGCAAGAACCTTTGACACTCATGATTTACTGGGAGTTAAATACTTTGAAGAATTCTTCATCAGAGTGAGTCCCAACTTTCAACACTCAGTTTTGAACCTCTTGTTTTCAAGAGACTTATTTTTTGGCCCTGAATCAAGATAACACTCAAGGCACGTACTTCCTTCCCATTGACTTCAGTAGCATTAAGCTTCTTTGTGTCGATGTGTGCACATTGTAAACAAAGGGCTGATTGCAGAAGGTATATGAACCGGTGGCCTAAAGGTGAAATATCTCCCTCTGAGATGCACTGTCAAATCCTCACACTTAGGAGATCAGAGTGCTGCTCTATGCCAGCAGCTAGAACTAGAGGGGCTCTCAGCAAAAGTTGCATGTTACTGCATGGTGAAATGTGACCAATTCCTGCATTTCTTTCAGAATTACCTAATATATTTGATATTATTTGTTGGTGGGGTTTTTTCTTCTATTGAGAGGGAAAATGTGTTTTAAGAGTGAATGAGGTTAACATAAACAGTATAATAAAAGAAACTTGAATACTTTTTTAGAGTGAAAAGACTGAGGACTCTTTCTCTCATGCTGAAATCTCTTTCCACTCCATCTGTGTATTACTATTATTTCCATTGTGGTTGCTGATCACCATGTGGATGTTGAATTGAACGACTGATCTCACCATCTCTCTCATTTCTAAGCAAATGCTATGTTTTTTTGAATCTTAGAGACCTTTTTCTTGTTTCATGCCACTGTAGCTTGAATGATTTCAGCAGAAGTAGGGTACTACAAAGGAGAGGCCTGATGCATTACAGCTGTAGTGCTGACAGTGGCCTTTGAAATAATGCCATTGTGGTGGGCTCACATGACTGTTAGAAATGCACGGGGTTTATCCCAGGGTAGTTACTCTACAAGAAGAATTACTGTGCAGAACTGGTAAGCAAGTTATAGATGAGAAAAAACCACTAGATTGATTCTGGCATTCTTCATTAAACAGAGTGCAGTATTTCACCAAATGGTTACTACATTGCAATGACATATTACTGAATCAGTTTAGAGGAAAATTTTGTTTCTTTACTTAAAAATCCTATTTAAAATCATCTAACTTGCTAGAATCCATTGTTGAGTTATTCCACTGGTTTGGACTTAATTTAATCTCATTTTTGGTCTGAATTTGTCTAGGCTTGTCAGAACTGTAGCAGCTTGCTGTGCCTCAAATATAAATATTTGCAGTAATGGTAATGAGAATAGAAGATGTGTACTGGCTAAGAAAATTTTCAGTCTGTGAATTTGTTCTTGTGTGAGAGACTACTCCCAGCATTTTAAAGCAATAAAACTTTTTCTTTATGTCAGTTTTATACAGTTTTGTCACTTAAGAGACTGACTGGAATTCAGATCTATCAAGGTAACTTTACACTTTTTTACTAAACTTTAAAATAAGATGTGACATGAAGTCAAATAGCTCTGCTGTACTTATGTGAGGCATGTGTCAGCATGATTTCTAGACTCAGAGCAGCTCATGATCTACCAGCAAAAAGTATGGTCATAACACAACTGGTTTGCCAAAAATACATACCTTGCACTATATCCTGGATCCTCCATGAAGGTGGTTGTTTTGAGAAGAATTGTTTCCCCCACAATGTTGGGTCTGTTCCTTTCCATATGGGAGAACTCTGGAATTAGCTACTTTCCAGCTGATGAAAGGGGACCTCTATCTCATCTTCTACCTGTTAGGGCATGTTGTGTTCCCTCTGACGTCTGCTGCCCTCTGCCGCCCTCTGCCCTCCTTACTGCTGAAGAAAGTCTCACATAAAACTTTAAAAGTGTGGGCCCTTATGATTCATGCTTATCAGTCCCCAGAAACCTGGATTGCTGTGAGATTATGACATATATACAGTTATTTAAGCCATGGGGTCTGTAGTATGTGGTTTTATGTGCAAAGTCTTTCTGTTTTCTTTCCTATCATGAAGAGAGATATTTAGGTTTTGTTTGGGAAATATCTGAGTGCAACCACTGTCTCCAGTGTGGTGATCCTTCAGATTTGGTGTAGCTTCATGATACTTTGTTAGCCCTACACATAACTAGTCTGAGCTGTTACCTCTTGCTTAACAGAAACAGGGATTGTGGTTTAGCATTTTTCGTTATGGTAAAAGGACATTGTGAACTTAACTGGAAATTATATTAAGCTATTAATTGTTGTAATGAAGCTTTCAAAGATCAAGATAATATTCCAGAAAGTTTGAGAGTATTGCAGAGTCAGGGAAGAGTGAATATCAAGTAGTTTTCCAGAAAAAAAAAAAAAAAAAAAAAAAAAAAAAAAAAAAAAAAAAGAGTATATTGTGGAAGTGGCAAGCTTTCTGATTGGAGAATATTTCTAGCATTACCTAACGTGCCAATAAGACTGTGAAACTTTAGCAGAGACCTTTTTGTATACAATGTTAAATATCATGCTGAAAATGCTAACATGTGTTGTTAGTTAGTGATTACAGGAGAAATGCTGATGAAATAGTTTGCCAGAGAGGATGAAAATAGAAAGTGATACCCTGTTTACAGGGAGATGCAGTAGGACACCGACCTGCAGTTGATTAAGAGTTGCATACATGCACAGATGTTCCCTGAAGACACCTTACAGACACGGTTTTTTTTTCTCACTGAAGAATGTTGCACTGAAATGGAGCAGAGTTGGCGACACCTTTCAGTTCATCTCACGCAATGACTTAAGCAGAGTGTACTTGAAGCTGTTCATTTGGGTTCTTTCTGCAGGCAGAGTGACAGTGATAGGCTCATCCTGAGAAGTCTTTACCCCACACCAGACTGATGTTAAGGCAAGGGGATACTAATTCCCTCTTCTTTCCTTCTTTTTTTTTTTTTTTGTTTATAACCTTCTGGCTGTCCTATAGGATTGGTTTTGCACAACAGAAGTCTGCATCCGACTATTAGCATTTCAGAGTATGCTAGCTGTTTCTGAATTTCCATTCAATTAAAAACTTTGGTTAGGGCATTTCTTTGATCTATGACCTGTCTTTGTCCTTCTTTTCTTTATTTTATTTGCCCTAGTCCCCAGAGAAAATACATTAGTTTACATTATTTTTTTCAACTTTATTTCTGTCTCTTTATAAATGAATAGGGTAGGCCACGTGCTGCTCTGAGGTAATTCTTAATGTTTTAGGTTGGTTTTTTTTCCCCAAGGAGAGTGAACTGACCTTTCATTCAGAGGTCTGTTACTTGCTGTTCTACTACTATTGTGTAGTACATATGTATTTCTTTCTAAGTGTACCAATGATAATAGCAAGTAACAACATTCAGCAAAAGGTCGTGAAGGTCAGGAAGCAATGAGCTGGGGAGGGAAGAACAGCCTGTGCTGTAGCTGGGCTCGGTGAGAGAAAAGCAGCAGCAGAAGCAGAGCAGGAGGAAAGGGAAGCTCCTTTCCAGGCACTTGCACAGGAGATGGGTGTTAGACCTGACTGTCAGCATCTTGAGGTGCCAGCTGCAGTCAGTGTCAGGGCTGGGGGGAGCTCTGCTGGGCAGAGGGTGTTCGTCTCCTTCCCATTTGCATCAGTGTGATGTTTGTCTGCTTGGAAATTCAATGAATTTAAAATATTCAAAGTTCACTAAATGGCTGCAGTGGCATCACTTTCCTGTGAGTAACAGCTGCAGCTTTTGACATCATTCAGTGACATTGCAGTCATTCAGTTCTCTCTTTGCCTTTTGCATAAAGAAGAGGAGATTGCTGTGCCTTGGGGGTGAATGTGGACATTTCTCTTTCTTACCCTTATTGATTTCCTGTTACAACTTGTAGCATAATAGTGATAATAGCTTGAACACACTGTTTTTTCTCAGCAGTAAATGATGTGATAAAGTACTGGTCCTTTTGTCTCTTAATTTGCCCTGGCAGCCACATTAAGGCTTTTTACATAGCACAGCGACAGTTTTATTACTTTATTCAATTAGAACAGCAGATAACCTGAATTAAGCATGAAGGTGCAAATATAGTTCACATCTGATACCCAGAAAATCTTGTCTCCAGAACTGGATATTTACTATTACACACAAAATGTCAGCTTTAGGTCTGTGCTTGGACATTTCAGCTCTTTTACCTATGGAGGAAACCCAAACATTGAATTAGATGGGGTAGGAAGCTTCAGATGGCTTGTCCCACCTAGTAAACTCTTTGATTGTAGGAACTGCATTTGCGTATACCCAGTGTAATGTTGGACTACCTTGATTATGTTTTGCCATCAGCATATGTATAGAGCTTAGGATAGCTGGGGGAGCTTTCCCAAGGAACTGGGCAAATGCCTTGGTAGTTATTTCACCTTAAGCTTTATGGTTCTGCACCTGTACTGTTACAGGTATCCAGATTTATGTAGTTGGAAAGATAATGCAATGGTTTCCCTGAATTGCCATGGCAGCAGACCATGGCATAGTCATGTCTGTGTTCTACAGCCTCTGAGACTAGATTGATCTGGAAGATACTACTTATGTAATATCCCATCTCCACAAGTTTCTGGCATATATCCATGTAAACTTAGTATTGTGACTTTGAAGCTAGTACTGTGTAACAATTGAGGAGAAGTGGCTATGACATCCGCATCTCACCCTCAAGGCTGTACATCTTTGATATGATATTTTAATATACTGACTTCTTTTTAATGTCAGATTGCTGTACTAGAAGCTGTAACAGCTACTTCTTTGTACACGTTCCTAAAGAAAATGGATCTTTAATAAATGCTTTTCTTTGGGGTTTGTTAAATGAGATTAACTGATGTTATGTAGAATATGATATGCACAGGCATTATCAGGGCTTGATGAGTGACCTTTAAACTAGACTTGAAGGAGGAAAGGATTAAAACCAGGGTCATGACATAAGCCTGGGGACATCACACCAGATGGTGGAGAGATGGTGTGCTAGGAAGGTCCTTCTGTCTGCCATCTCAGTGGAAGCTGGGAATGGAGATCCAACCAGCAGCAAAGATGCACAAGTTGATGATGTGCCTGAGAATAGTCACACTGGAATTAGGACTTCTCCCTCCAAAAAATGCAGGGAATCAGTAGCCTGTGAGGTGCATCTACACCAATGCACACACCGTGGGCAACAAGTAGGAGGAAATGGAAACCATGGCCTAGCAGGAAAACTATGACATTGCTGCCATCACAGAAATGCAGAATGACTCACAAAACTGGTGTGCTGCAATGGACAGCTACAAGCTGTTGAGAAGGGATAGGCAAGGAGTGAGAGCTGATGAGGTAGCACTGTATGTTGCGGAGTGTCTTGATTGTCTGGAGCTTAACAATGGTGACCATAGAGTTCAGCATTTATGGGTAAGAACAAGGGGAAGGCCAACAGGGCGGCTATCCTGGTGGGAGTCTGTTACAGACCACCCAACCAGCAGGAAGAGGCACATGAAATACTCCATAAGAAGGTGGGAGAAGTCTCACAATCACTAGCCCTTGTTCTTTTGGCGGGTTTCAACTTACCAGATGTCTGCTGGAAGTACAAAACAGCAGAGAGTAAACAGTCCTGGATGTTTCTGGAGTCTGTGGAAAAGACTTTCTCAAAACAGCTGGTGAGGGAACCAACTAGGGAAGGTGTCCCCCTGGACCAGCTGTTCGTGAGCAGAGAAGGACTGGTGGGTGATCTGGTGTTAAGAGGCCATCCTGGGCACAGCAGTCATGTAGTGACAGTTTTTGGTTCCAGGAGAACTTGGACTTCAGGGGATGGACTTGGATCCATTTTAGAAGCCCTACCGACAGAGTCTTCGGGAGTGAGTCCTACAGGGTGGAGGAGTCTAGGAAGGCTGGATGTGCTTTGAGAAAGAAATTGTAGAGATGCAGGAGCAAGTTGTCCCCATATGTTGAAAAATGAGCAAATGGGGAATGGAGAGAATTGGATGGCTGAATGGAAAGATTTGTATGGAACTTGGGAAGGAGATTTTGTGACCTCTGGGAGAAGAGGAAGGCAACTCAAGAGGACTACAAGGGTATAATGAAGTTATGGAGGGAGAAAATGAAAAGGGCCAAAGCCCAACTAGAACTTAGACAAGCTAGTGCCATAAAAGACAACAAAGATATGTTTTCAAATACATTAGCAGCAGAAGAAAAAGGTCGGGGAGAATTTTTATCATCTACTGGACACAGGAGGAAATACAAGCTCTCCAGGAAAGTGTTGGAGTCGCCACCTCAGGAGGTATTTTGAAGGACATGGTGCTTAGGGACATGGTTTATAGTGGTGAACTTGGCAGTGCTGATTCAGTGGTTGAACTTCATGATCTTAAAGTTCTTTTCAAATCTAAATGATTCTATAATTCTATTTCATGTTTAAGACATATAAACATTAGCTAATTAGTTGTTGACAAACTGCTTGTAAGTTGATGATGGCAGAACAAGAACTGAGGTCACATGCCTTACCCAGGGCCATAAAGACATTCAGTGCCTAATACAAAGTAGTTTGTGGCTTTCTTGGTGTAGCATCTTGCACGCAGAGAGGCTATTTTCAGTTGTGCAAAGACTGCAATAACACAAAGTTGAGCCAAGGGATATAAAATCAGGAAAGCTGGAGACATTTTCTGTGCTACACTCTCCCAATTTTAATTAATCAATAGCACTGTAGAAGCTTGCTGAGCCATAATTTTCATCCAAACCATCATATTTTACAGCTTGTGATGAATCCATCCTCTACAAATGTCTAATATTTTTTAAACTCATCTAAACTGTTAATGTTTTCCATATTCTGTTACAGTGAGCTCTACAAGGTAATTGATATGCTGCATGGAAGCTATTTGATTCTGCTGTCTGTAAATGTTCTGCTTGTATTCCACAATATCCATTTTCCTCACTCTGATGTGACTTTCGTCCTGTCCCTGTGCAGAGGGTGAGAGGTTTTGGAGAGTGTGGCTCAGACTACTTAGCTGTGCATGACCACGTGGTGCCCATTCATTTGCCTCTTCTGTGCCAAATTGTGCATGACTGGAGTGACTGGGCTCTTTACGTGACATTCCTTGCTCATAGGAAAGCAAAGGAATATCATTTTCATCTTAAGTTCAACCCAACCATTTCTTGGCCTGCTTTCTTTTGGCAGAAAAAGGTGTCAGTAGCACTTTTCCTGGAAAGAGATTGAAGTTATATTCAGTGAAGTGTCTGACCTTCCCCACACCCTCTGTGTTGCTAACATGCTATCCCATTTTTGGCCTAGGAATTGAAAAGCATTTAATTCTTAAAACCACCAGGCAGTTATTTCAGTTAGTTTTAGTTAAACCTCCTAAACGCACTTACTCCTGCTAATTAAAAAAGAGAAACTTAAAGTCACATGTAAAGTATTTTTTAATACACAATCAATTGTACTTTAAATGGTGGATAGCAATAATATAGAAGGTGAGAATTAATATCCATTGAGATCGGAGTGCTTTCTATTGTCTCTCTTTAATACCAGGTTGAGGGAGAGGGGTGTGCATTTGGTATTGTGTTTGAATGCTGGACTGGTTTCTTAGCTTTCACAAGAGAAAGGAGCAGGGAGGAGACTGCATTCTCCCTTAAACCCACTGTGAGTGTGGTGCTTCCTGCAGAGCTGGTGCAGATCTTTGTGCTGTAATGTGTCCCTCTGGCAGGAGAGGGACACTGCAAGTGCAGCAGCATCAACTCTGCAGTATGACATCTTCCCAGGTCTGCCAGCATTGCTCTAAAATGGTGAAAAGCACTAAGTGCGAATTTTCAAGGTCCTTACTTATTGTTCACTTTTTAGGTGGAATTCCTTTTTGTCTGAGGGTGACGCTTTTCCTGATTCCTTTTGATTGTTTGCTGGAGCCATCCGCAATAGTAGGTTCTATGCAGCTCGTCTCACGTTCTTCAGGACACAAGATTTCCCTTTCTGGTCTTACAGAAATAGGGGAGGTGGCAGGTGCTTCATCTCTTTGCTTTGCTGGGCAGCTAGCCAGAATGTATCACCTTTTGCAAAGATCTAACAGTGGTGCGAAAAATGTCATCAAGAGACCTTTCAAGTGCTTTTGGACCACCACTGGACTAACAGACCAAGATCTCAAATAAATTCTATAGGAATAAAATGTTTGCTGAAAGCTCATTAAATGTTTAATAGAAAATAAGAAAAGAAAAGGTTATATTGGCAACATGCTCTCAAAAACTGCATACCTGTAGTATTTTATATGTGATAGGTCAAAATGCTAACAGGAAGTTTAACACCTTCTAGTAAATCCTATGTCTTTTTAGAGTAATTACTCTTGAACTCCTAACATTTCTGTAGAGCATGTATATGAAATACCTGTTCCATAGGACTGCTCTGTTATAGCCTGGCTGGCTTTGTAGTGGGTTTTTTTTGTGGTGCACTGATTATCCATGGTGCTATCTCATGGCATCTCCCTCAGTAACTTTTTCTCTACCTTAGAGACTAAATCATGCCTTAAGTCGATGATTCTCAATGAGATAATTGATGATCTTGTAGGATAGAGCTTGGCCTCAGGAGATACTGCTTTTTCAAGTTCAGCTGGGCAGAACAGCTCAGGTGTTGGCGAGGAATGGCTCCACACCCACCAGAAATACCCTCAAAGGCCCAGGAATGTTGTCTGTGTTTGTGTAGCTCCTTACGCTCAAGACACACCACACGGGGCCACCATGGCAGAAGCCAAGAAGATAAACAAAACAGCTAGCTCCTGCCTTGCCTTGGGAAGCCAAGATGCTTCAGCAGCTTCTGTTTCCTCACTGAGGACTTGGGAATTAATTAAAGATCCTTGAGTTCAGACCTGCATTGCATGGTAACTTTGCATTGATGGTGATGCTGGAGTTCAGGAGAGCAGTGAGGGGTCTGTATCAGGTATCTGGCACTGCCAGGTACTGGCCATCTGTGGTGGAAGTGTGGGGAGTCAGGTGTAGTTAGGATTGTCCAAGAACCCCATTTTTGGGGTTGTGACTCTCTCTGCACTGGGAGCTGGAATCGGTGAATGAACCACTTGTCCTCCTTCTGACCTCCAAAGTGGGGCTGGACAGCTCATGGTGGGATGTGTGGGTACTGTTTCTCTCCTCTCCAGTATTTCAGGAATAGCAGCACTGTTGTAGTCACATGCTGTAAAGTAAACCCTCTTGTTCTACTTTTTTTGGCGTGAAGCATCAAAATAGGTTGTTTATACAGGTATGACCCTGAATAATTTCTGGTTTTTACTGGTGGAAATAAAGCAGGCCAGCATTGTTTGAGCTTTTGAGACTCACTGATGACTAATTCTTGCTGCTGTTTCTCTCCTTGGAGTACAGAAAGGGGTTGGGATTTTTCTAGTGCCAAATCATGCAATTCAGGCAGACGTCCTGTCAGTCACAACAGCAGTCTCTTTCTTGTGCCCAAACAATGTTTGACATGACCAAACGTCATTTATATATTGAAGTTTTAATGACGTGTCCTCTTTGAAGATAACTGCTGAGAGTCTTTCCAACGATTGAATCTCTGCAGATAGTGGCCAGACACTCCTGGAGTCTGCCAGTCCTTCATTTTCAGCACAACGTTCGGGAGAAGCTGGTGCAGGGCTGTTCAAGGACAAGCATTCAGGAGGCTGTTTGCCACACTGAAGCATTCAAAACTTTGCCAGTGATGGTATTTTATCTCTTTTGTGCATTAATACAGCAGAGCTAAGAAAAGACTGCATAACTGAGTGTCAGGTGAAGCTTTTTTGCCTTCATTTCTTCTGGATACAAATTAAGCAGCGTAAATTTGTCTTCTCAGAGTGATAAAGGACCTGTGATATTTTAAATTCACGGCTTGAAGAATTTTAACTGAAAGCAAATACTTCAGCAACATGATCTCTGAAAGAGGAATTCTTCACACTGACTTTCCTCATTTACTTCTTTTTTGCACTTAGTTATAGTGATCATTTACAGGTTTGAATCTGCTTCTATGGGAGAAAGAAGCAGTATTGAACACCTCCTTCTGCTTCTTTTTCTGGTTCATTTAAATACTATTTTTTCAGTCAAGTATATGATGTTTTCTGTAGTCAACCCCCCAAGCCTCAACTCGGTCACTTTCCTTGCGTGGCTGTGAGGAAGGTAAGGAGACATGGCAGAACAGGGCTGTGGTGTTAGGTGTAGTAGAGTTGTGTGTTGAGCATGCAGTCTGCAGACTTAGCTTACTCTTGGCAGGAGCTAATCCTGCTCCTCACGTATTTGCTGTGCAGAGCTGTGACCTCTGACCCTTGCCAGGACTCTCGTGTTAAAATGCAGCGGGGTCTGTCGTCTCTGCACAGGCTCTCCCTGCTCAGGGGCTAAGGAGAGAGGCTGTAAGGTTGTGCTGCAGTTAGCCTTGCTTCATACAGCGCACCTTCCCTGGCAGCAGTTCTGCTCGGTGAGCAAAGCCCTCCCATGCTGCAAGCTGTCAAGTGGCAACTTCTTAGCATCTCTTTTGCAACCTGGAAACTCCAGAGTCACTCAGATCCTGGACCTATACATTTTAGTAATGCAAACAAGCCAAAAGGAATAATGCAGTTCTTCCTGGATAATAATTATTGTCCCAGCTTGCATAAGAAGAAAATACCAGATTTACTGAATAATGTTCAAAAGCAGCATTCCTAAAGTGTTTAAATGTCAGAAGTACCTTATACATGTAAAGTATATTTTGCCTTTCACTATTTTTTCTGCAAGTTTTATCATTTGTAACAAAGTAATTCATTAAACAAAAGAACATTTTAATTATTGACTTGATGTGTTTATTACTAATAACTGCATTCAAGGCTTCAGAACTGCAGTGCTCATCCTCTCACCCTGTGCTTTTATTCATAAGATGAAATTAGAAAGCAAGCTGTCTCTGAAGCTTTTTGTTTTGGTTCTTATTTCTTCAACTCTTAGTTGGTTTCAGCTTGAAATGAATTATTCAGTGAACAAGAAATACTTAAATAAACTGTCAAGAAAAAGACATTACATGTATTTGGAGGAGAGAATAATGCTGTCAGAATCGGTTTCAGCACTTTGTATTCTAGGTGCTTAACCACTGTCTTCCATTTAACTTGTTACTAATAAACCACTTTAGGTATTTGACTTGATTTGAAACTTTAACAACAGGCACATATTATTTCTATTATGCAATGTAAGTAAAACAGTATTAATATTATATATTTTTATAGACGTAATTGTTTTCATTTTGAGTTTAAATAGGCTTATTAGAGACATATAATTCAAATGCAATATCATAATTTAAAAACATAGTGATTAGGCTCTCCTTGGTCCTTTCTTAATTGACCTTTACTCACCTGCAGTTGGACAAGGGGCAGACTGGAGAGCCAAGTTCTATCTAGTTCTTAGGTCACAGACAGCTGAAGCTTGTGCAGAGGCTTGAGAACCCTAAGCACCCATTCATGGAATCACAGAATCATTCAGGTTGGAAAAGATCTCTAATGTCATCAAGTCCAACCACTTACCCAGGACTAACAAGTCCACCACTAAACCATGTCCCTGAGCACTACATGTAGAAGTCTTTCAAATACCTCCCAAGGATGGTGACTCCGCTGCTTCCCTAGCCATCCTGTTCCAATGCTTGATAACCTTTCAGTGAGGAAATTTATATTAATCTCTAATTTACACTTCCCCTGGTGCAACTTGAGGCCATTTCCTGTCATCTTTTCACTTGTTACCTGGGACAAGGGACCAACCCCGACCTCACTGCAACCTGCTTTCAGATAAGGTCCCCCCTGAGCCTGCTTTTCCCCAGGATAAACACCCACAGCTCCGTCGGCCGCTCCTCACAGGACTTGTGCTCCAGACCCTTCCCCAGCTCCGTTGCCCTTCTCTGGACACGCTCCAGCCCCTCAATGTCTTTCTTGCAGTGAGGGGCCCAGAACTGAACACAGGATTGGAGGTGAGGCCTCACCAGTGCCCAGTACAGGGGGACAGTCACTGCCCTGGTCCTGCTGGCCACACCATTGCTGATCCAGGCCAGGATGCCATTGGCCTTCTTGGCCACCTTCTTGGCACAATGCTGGCTTGTGCTCAGCTGCTGTTGACTAAAATTATTTGGTAGACAGCTTTCCAGTGACTCTTCCCAGTTCAGTTTCTAGTACTTTTTTTTTTAATCAGTTAGTGTGTTTTTTTATTTAGAGCTCCTCTTCATTGTAGCCTTTCCTATCCTTTATGAGGTTTTAAAATTGTTCTGTTTCAGGAATTATGTATCGACTCCAGGTCACTTTTCATTATGATACATAAAAACTACACTCAAAATTTATGTATTTTACAAAGCAGTCTGCATGGTAGTGCTCATTCAAGGTACCATTTTAGCTTTCCTTCTTCATTTTCATTCATGGAAAAGAGAGTTTCTGAATCTTGTGGTCTACAGTTTGGATGAAGCCATGTCTTTTGCCATTTTCTCTTGTTTTATTTTGTATTATGTGTCGTTCTTTCTTCTGCAATAACTTGCTGAGGATCCCAGATGTTCATCAGGAATGGTTGTGTTGTCAGAGTCCATGCAAAACAGCTGAGCTGGGAAAACAATAGTTGAATAAATTTGATGGATTGAGCAAACATTTAATGAGGCTCAAGGGAACAGAGGAGTGAGGCTGCAAGGAACATCTGAAGTAGTGTATTTCCCCTCTGTCTCTCTTCTCCATCACTTTGCTTGGCATGAAAGAGCTGAAGCCAGCTGCCTTCTAACATTTGAACGCAGCAAATTATAGCAGGTGATTCTCATCCCAGACACAGTCTTTGTATGCTCTCCTGCCACCATAGAAGTGCCACAAACACACTGCAGTAGGGCTAGGAGAGCAATTCTGTGACACAGAAAGAGCTTGGTAGCTTTGTCACATCCCTACCACAGACCCCACTGTGAAATCCAGAGAGCTCCCATTCACTGCTGCAGAAATTCCTGACCTCATCTGAAACTGGGATTACCCTGAACTGATGCAGACCATTTTTATTTTAGTATTTTGGCAGCTGTTTCTCTCCTCACAGTTGTCTTATTCTTCTGTAGGAAAGAAGGTACCTGAAAAATGGCACACTTAGTCTGGTGGGAATTTGTTGCCTGGTTTCGTCCATTTAAAACTAAAAACCTCCCATTCTAAAGTGCGTGGAGGTTGAGCTCCTTTCCAGGGTAGCCTCTCTTGGCCAGCTATAGAAAAAGCCTTGAGGTGACAGAGATACCTTGGCATTAGATGACTGTGCTTGGATAAAGCCCATCTTGAGTAATGTAACATGTATTTATTTTCTGCTGCTTTGAGGGAGACAGGAGGGAAAATTAGCTGTGTGGGTTCAAGTTGGTGAGTATCTTGGACTCAAGGTGGGAGAAGAGGATGGGAGTGTTCCATTCCCCTGTGGGAGACTTCTGGGCCAGGGATAGTTGCATGATACAAAGAAGCCAGTTCAATCTTTCTGTTCAGAAAGCATCAGTAACCAAGTGAGTGTCAGCTTTGCCTTTTTTTCTGCAATTTTTTACTTAGAAATCCTGGATCTTTGTAAAGGCCTGCATTCCTCCCTATTGCAATGTTGATTTCATTGTGGCTTTTCTTGTTGAGAAACTTTATTGATGATTTTTCTGCTTCCAAACAAATGAGCAAAGAATGGCCAAAATATCTGTTTCAAATCTTATTTAATGGCAGAATTGCCAGCTTTCTCATTGGGGTTGCTCTGAAAGCTCCAGTCTTTCCACCTCTGTCGTAGGTCCCAGCTGTCACGCCTGCTGGCAAGGTCTCTGCTGGGGTCTGTGCCAGACCTGAGCCTTGTTGGGGTCTGGCAGCCTCTGCTCTGACCTGGAGCCAATCTCTGCATCCAGACTCAAGCCCAGTGATACCAAGAATGAGGAGAGCTCAGCTCAAGTGCAGACAGTGAATTTCCTTTGGCCTGAAGGAGGCTTTTGAGGATTTTTTTTTTTTTACAAGCAGCATACTGTTTTCACATTTCAGTCCCTGGATGATACCAGATAGTTACAGTGAGTAAAACCACAGAAGTGGCCAGAGTTAGGAGAAGCCTGTCAAAAGCAACTCGTACTTTGCTAAAATGCATTAGGCCCAGATTTTATCTAATTCAATATAAAAGATGCAAGTGAGGGTCAGAGACAAGGTCAGGCATCAGGCTGGAGGTTCACTTTAGCTAAGAGGCAGCAATTACAGCCTGTCAATAAGCAGAAAAAACTTGCCAGACAATTCAAAATCGTTATGAACAACCATGGCTTGTTCTCAGAGGAATGTGTGTTACAACCGTTGTTTGTTTTTATGTTCGTGAGATGAGAGATTCTTCACATCTTGGTGAATAATTGGAGTGATTAGTGTGTCTTGGGTTTCTCTTCTTGCTTAAATATATAGAGCTAAACACTCTGTAGTGTATATTGTCAGATATGAGAAAGTTGGCACTGATGCAAGGCACTTTCCAGTCCTCTAATAAACTTATCATAGGGCTTTCACAGCCTCAGACAGCTGAAATGGCTGTGCTACTCTTGTAGACATCTTCTTTTGCATTTGGGGTCTTGGAAGTGACCTTTATTTGTATTAACAACTCCTACTGTAAGGGTGTGGCCTCACTGACATGATGTGAATTAACGTTATTTGGAGGGAACGACACAAGAAACTGTAGGATTGTGTTGGTGCCATTGATATCCATTACCTATGATCCAAAAAAACCTGGTGTCATAGCAGAGTGAATCAGGGGGGTCGTGGTCCATTGTTCAGTTACAAATTAGTATGTGGGAAGGGAAAATAGATTGCAAAGAGGACAGATGGTGAAATGATTTTGGATAATGAGGGAAGGATGAAACTTACCTGAGGTGTAAGGGTTGGTTTTTTAAGGACCATGCACATCTTTTTTTATTAAGTGTCTATTGTACCCCACCTCCCTCTCTGGCTTCCCTTAAGTTGTTACGGAGTTGTGCTGAACAGCCACTGTTTCTGAGAAGTCAGAGCTGTAAATGTCCCAGTAGGCCTGGTCCTTGCCCCAGGAAGTGTAGCCCAGTGACTGTCCTAGGCCTCTTACCAGCCAGCCCTGTGTGACTTGTCTGCTCTGACGTTCCTTTGTGACAAGTGCCAGATGTTTTTCCTGGTCAGACTGGTGTCCATCTGGTTTGGGAGATTTTAAAATTACACCTCAAACCTAGGTAAAGCTTCTTCAGTCTTTCTCCACGGCCAATGGAAGAAGCTATTCACCTCTGTAAAGGAGGTCCATCCAGCCCTAACATCAGTATCTCTGGGTGGTGTGAAGCATCCACTGTGGATTTCTGGTGTGCTGGTGACAGCAAGGGAAGCTTCAGCTTGATTTCATAGGACTAAGATTTAGTCTTGATTCTCTTTGAGATGACAAGAATAAAGCTGGTTTCTGGCAAGGGCATAAGAGTATGGCTGTGTGGGTGGTGTAGAGCAATGATTTAGGTACTGCCTTGCATGGAAAGAAAACAAAGCACAGTAATATTTAAAATCTGCTGGTTTCAGAGGTAGAAATACAGGTTTCCTCTGCGTTTCATCAAGTGTGAAGTGAATCAGTGTTAAATATATTCAGTTTTCTTTCCTTTTTTTGAATAAGATCTTCATTGTTTAAGGAATTAAATGCTTAAATGGTTTTATTTTTAATTTAGTATTTTAATAGGAATAGGCAGAGATGCTATCATTAAGTTTTGTTTGCTTCAAGGTTTTTTTGGTCCCATTTTTAAATAGGAAATACTCAGAAGTTTCTTACCATTTTTGTACTAAAATTTAATACTACTTTAGTGGTTAGCTGTGACCAAGAAGAAATTGCACCTACTGTGCATGAATTGTTATTCCAAGGCGAAAGACCAGGGTACTTAACACCTTTTGACAAAGCTGATTTAGACACAGGGTAGTACAAGTTGACTCTGTTATTGGAGTCTGAAATTCTATAGCTGCATGTAAAAATGTGTGTTAGAACTGTGTCATTGCCTCAGGCAGAGGCATCCCCCTGCTTTGTGACCGACGGATGACATTTCTGCCTGCCACGTCCTGTCCTTCAGCCCTCTAAAGGCACTGCTCTAACACAGTGAATTTTCAGAAGTATTTTAATTGTATAAAAAAGTATAAATGTTTGGAATATTTGAAATACCTGAATTATATTATACTGGAAACAACTGTGTGTTGTAACTGAGACTCTGCCAATGTCTCCTCTGCAAGAGCATTCTGTTTTACATTCCCAAACACGTGCCAGACTTCAACCACAATACATTTTTCTTTTATCCTTAACATAGCCATGCTATTTAAAGATGTACTTTTTTTTTTTTTTCTTAAATGACCTAGCTTGTCCCATAGTTTTTGACACTTCACACAAATTATCCCTAATGCATTTAGGCAGTAGACTGTAACTGAGGTGAGGCCTTTTTATCTACACTTTCAGTGTAGAAACAGTCATTATAAGGCAAAAGATGCCAGACATAAACCGGAAATCAAAATACAGTTCCATATTAATTTCCTAGGTTTTTTCTCCTTCCGCATTAAAAACTTAGAGGCTTGAGTTCCTGATATGAGTTCCCCTTTCTCGTCTTAAACTGCTAATTATGGGGAAGCAGTTGTTCTGTAATAATAGTTTGCTGTGAAGTCTCATACAGATGGCAAATATAGGTGGCCCAGAGGAGGTCTGAAGGTACTGAATATTAGGTCTGCATAAGTAGATTGGAAGAGGAGTGTGGCTGCTTGTAAAAGGGATTGTCTGGATGGTTGCATTCAAAGAGTTATGGTCAATGACTCAGTGTCCAAGAGGAGACATTGGGATTTAGTGCACTCACAGAAAGTTTGGCGCTGACACCAAGCTATGTGATGCTGTTGACACACTGGAGATTTATTTTTCTGTAGTTTTGTGTAATGACCTAGCTACAAATGTCCTTTAAAAACAAATTCCATGTTTGGTATCAAGAGTAAATGTACATTTTAGGTTGAGATAATGTCAATGTCTGATCTGTGGTGTATTGTTGCTGTGAAACAGAATGAATTGCAACAGATCAGACTAGTTTTATGCCATCACAGTAACTATACTGATAAATTTATCTGCAAGGTTTTGTTGAGAATTAAGCATATTATACTAGAAGGTCATGAAATTCAGATGCTCCAAGCTACATTTCTGTTTGGAACTTGAAAGTAGATGAAGCAGTGCAAGCAAGCAAAATCATTCCTGTGTTGTAGTTTATGTCATTGATCTTAGTTTAGTTGGTAATTGCTTTTAAGACACCGAAGATTCCCTCATTTTTTTTCCCTTCAGTCTCATATAGTGTTCAATATTACAGTGTTTATCACCCAAAACTTCAGTGATATTCTTGTGGGGCACTGTAGTGGAGCATCTTATTGAACTAGTATATCATTTCATCATTGATAATATTTTTAGGAGTTAAACCTCTTATGTGAAATAAAATATTTTAGTTTTCTCTGATCATCACAATCACAAAACATTTAGAAATTGTAAAAATGAAACCAATAGATATTATGGTTTTGATTTCAGAAAAAAGTTTTGCAATGTTAAAAAGACAATGCAAGTTTAAAGTTTTTCTTACAGTAAAATAGTTCACCTTTAACTGTGGGTAGACATTTCAGTCCTGTAGGAATGTGGCTGGTAAGTTGGTTACATTCTGCAAATGTACTCAGGGTGATAGGATTAATGAGAAGGATCAGTCCCTGTTCAAAGTCTGGCCTCTAGTTCCTGAACAAGAGAATAATGTCGCTGTGCTCATGTTCCTGATACAATAGAAAAAAGGTTAATAGGGTGCAAAATTTCTCAAAAAGTAAAAGCTGCTTTGCTGAAGTGTGTGAAACAAGCTGACATGAAAATATACCCAGGTTTTATAAGCCCTTCTAAACTTCAAATACACCTACAAATAGACCATCTAGTTTTAATATGGTGAGTGAGTGCTCTTGGGCTCAGATGTGTATACTACATGACATGTCTGGAGGAGTTACAAGCTCTTGAAATGGGAATGGTTTGCTGTTTGTCCTGTGTGTATGTATTGAGGGGTGTAGGTAATTTCACACTGACCTTTTGATATAGCAGCCCTAACAATTGCTGCTGTAATAATCATCCTCCTTTCAATTCCGTGGGAAAATGGAAATTGCAGTTCTAGAGATTGCTTCTGATTTTATGTATGAGCTTGTTTAGAGCCATCTATCATTGAAGAGCATGCTGTCTCCTCATTGTGGATTTTAAAAAGTCTGCATCATGCTGACTATATTTGATGGCCTATGATGCTGGATGCAGGCTGGCCAGATCGAGCCATCATCATGTGTGCATCCTGGCATCAGCCAAATTGACTTGCTTTACTCCTCTGCCCATGATGAGAAGTGGTGGTGAATGCTGCTTTCCCAAGTGATGGTGAGTGATGGCCTTGCCCTAAGTGCTGACCAGGGATGCAGTGGGGCTTCCTTCTGTAAGAATTGTTCCCTGCAACCTTCTCTAAAACACTGTGGTGACTGGAAATTAATTAACTCCTGCTGATATGATGTGGCTCAATGTTGCTCAAAGGTATAGTATTACCTTTAGGGGCACAGATATCTTTGACAACAGTTCTGGACTTGTCAAAGATCTGCTTTGGTTTGGTTTGATCTGGTTTGATTGGGTTGAGGTTTTTTCCTTGTTTGGGTTTTGAGTTTGGAGCAAGGAGAGAGCGTGTTCTGGTTGTCTGTGGTGACAAGAGAAGTCAGTGTCCTTCTGTGACACTAGTTCAAGAAATACCTTTTATCTTTCAGGTTCACTGTTATAGCACTGTGCCTAAATCCATGAGCTTCTTTCTGCTGGAGGTACATAATCTGAGTGAGACAAATCCAGAGCTTCTTGGCAAAGCCCATACTCAAGTAATAGTCTCGTGGTTTTTCTGTAAATGTTAATGGTGTTAAACCAACAGAAAGACTTCAGAAATAATCGAGTGCCAGGGAGCAAGAATGGGAGTCCCTGAGGCTGAAGGAGGGCTTGGCACTGTTTGGAAATATGAAAGCAGAATTGTTAACATGGTGGGATCAGGGAACAGAAAGTCGTGGGCAGATTTTGGGAAGGATGAAAGACAAGGTGAGAGAGTCAACCATGGGAGAGAACTTCCAGCATAAGTTAGTGATAGGACAGAAAAAAAAGTAATGAATATTTTATAAGAGAGAATATAACAGGAGAGGTGCTGCATCATCATGCTCAAGGCATAGTGATGCTGACATTGCCATGTGCCTCACTTCAGAGGCCTCAACATGAATGATTACAGGCACTGAGTTATCTTTGTGCTCCTAGAATCGACTCCAGTGGATCCAGGAGATAGTGTGTTCTGGGGATGTAATGGAGAAAGTTTGCATTGTGTCCCATGCACACTGCTAGTTTAAATACAAGCAAAAGCAGTTAATCAATTTTTGCAGGTTATTTTGAATTTCAGGCTACTTTTCTTTTCTCAGCTTCTCAAAGTCTTCATCTTTCTCTATATCCACATTAGGACTGCTGAATTAAAAAGGGCAAAACATGTCTTTATTTCCCTGGTATAAAGTGAGTGTGTTTGTAGAAAAGAAATAGGTACTGCTAAGAGGAATTCAAGGGAACAGTTCTTTCCACACCTTAAAAAAGCTAAAGCAAATTCATACCAAAAAACAGAGGCTGAAAGGAATGTGGAAGACTCAGAAGAACTAAGTGAAATTTGGCTTCAGTCATATTAATGGTAAAACGTCTTAGATAATCATGGAGCCAGTGTTGCAGCTTTGGATTTAGTTTCCATTACTGCCATTAGAAGTGCTGCTGGTTCCCCTGATGTAAAATGAAGATTGTGGCACTTTCCCATCATTTTACAACACTGCAAGGGTCACTGGAAAGAAAGCCCACACTAAATCCAGGTATTTGCTTCATTTACAAAGCGTTGCTTTATTGCTAATTTATCATGGGGTAGAAAGTGTGGGGAGGTTTCCCAGCTGTTTCCAGACATCTCCTATAGGGACTCTCCCCTTCCTGACAGCTGAGGCCACAACACCCTGTCTGGCATAACAGCTGTGCTGCCAAACAAGAAAGATAGCCACACAAAACGCAGTGTCTTTGATATGTGGCCTTAATTCCCCATCTGTCTAACATCCTGCAGCTATTAGAGATGGATAATTTTTCTGCAGGGTAGAAAATATTCCCTGGAGCTGTGGATCATAGAGGATTAGGGATGCCATTGTGGGGCCAATAGCTGGAGAGGATCTTTACATCTCGGGCAGGTCCTTTGGTTTGTTATCAGAAATACATGGGGTTTTGTATTGACTTTTCTGGTAAAACTTGTCTTAATTTATATTGTTCTCAGTTACTGTCTCTCAAAGTTTTTCCAGCAGCTGTTTATCATTGTAGAAGTGCATCTCCAGTGGAGAAGGGCAGATGGGTACCTCTCTTCAGACTCTCTGGGGACTTAGCTTTGTGAGTCTGTCTTATAAGCAAGTTGGCTTTAGAGTTTTCCTTTGTTTTGAAAGCAGAGTTATGCATTTGGCCAGAGTACTACCCTGCCTAGGAGTGGTGAGGTTAGCATGGGCATTTCTATATATGTGTGTAGTTATGGCACAGTGAGTGTGTAGAATTTGAGCATCAGATCCGTTTTCCTCTTGATTGTCAGTGTCCAACACATTATCTCTTAGGTCAATCAAGTTACTAACCATATTTTAATATAAATTCTGATACTGGGCCCCTTATGTCTAATAATTCATATGTCTGTGTATCTAGATAAGTTTGTATGCATTGGTGGAAAATTACCTCATAATTTTGCATAGCTATAGTAGAGTCAAATTAACCTGAAAAATGGACTCGAGAGGACAGGAAACTGCCAGTAGAAGTTATTAATGGCCTATTGGCAGAGGAAAAGCTAATCCCTCTTTTTCCTATTTATAAAATTCTTCCTGTTTACAGTATTCAGACAAAGCACTGAAGGTGCTTGAGCAATATCATATGTCAAAGAAGCGAATACATAAGAAAAGAATGTGCAGGTTTGGAAGAGGCTTGCCAGACTGGTAGCTCCATCCTTGTGATCTCTTTCCATGCATGGTTGCATGGCAGAGTGGTTGCATGTGCCAGAGAAGCTGGGCATCAACCAGGGCTGTGCTCACACCTTAAGTGGGAAGGTGGGGAATTAAATAGCATAGTACTGTGATACTAGAAACAAGGCATTTCCTCACTAGTGCTGTGAGAAGGAATATATGGGGATGCACTTGTGCAGAGCGATCTCAATATCTGGATCCATTCTGTATTATCCCAGAGAGGGCTACTCCCTGTTTCTCCACCTGGAATACCACCCACTCTTCTGACATCATCTTCCCATATCCACACTTCCTGCACAAGAGCCTGCCTTTCCCACCACTCCAAGGCAGCAGCAGGTAGCAGCACACCCACTCACACCTTTTCCCTCCTTAGGGGCATGCTGCCCATCCCATGAACAACCAGAGATTATTCCCTCTCTCTCTCACCCCCAGAAATAGCAAACTCTTCCCATCTGCTCCCCCAGAGCCAGGCAGAAAAGCCCAGGGGCCTGTGAGCTGGTGTGGGAGGAGGCGTTTGGCTGCTCAGCCAGCCATTCTTTGTGCTGCCCAGGGAAAAGGCAGCCAGCTGAATGTCGGCCCTGGGTTTGACACTCCAGCTGCCAACTAGGCCGTGCTGCTGCAGCACATTCCAGCCGTGAGCAGTGTAAAATGATACACCGGGAGTACAGATGTGGTTTGATGGCTGGCACTTGCTTCCCAACATTCCTGATCCGTGCAGCATGCTCATCACACTTTCTCTCTTTTCCTGTGATTGAAAAATGATGAATAAGGGATAACTGCTTTTCTGCTGTGTAGGGATTTGGGTCAGTTCTCTCTCTTGGCTGAAGAACAGAGGTTGTGGTACAACTTCCACGCAGTATTGCAGGCCTTTAAAGGCATCTGCTATTCCTGCTTGTGTAGACTGCTTGTGTGCATGCAAACATATATGCACTTTGTGCTGTTGTGCTCTTAAAATTTTCACTTGTGTATTTTCACACTGTAGGAAGCCAGCTAGCAGGATACTAGGAGAAACAGAATCTCAGAGTCACAGAATAGCTGAGGTCAGAAGGCACCTCTGGAAATCACCATGGCCACTCAAAGCAGGGCCAACTTGAGCACGTTACCTAGGGCTGTGACCAGTTGCATTTTGAATATCTATAAAGGTAAAACTCTACACTTTCTGTGGGCAGCCCTTTATAGCATTTGACCATTCTCGAGACTAAATGTTTTTTATGATGTCTAAATGAAATTCCATGCATTTTAGTTTGTGCCCATTACCTCTTTTTCTTTGACTGCACCGATAGGAAGATTCTGGCTCCATCTTTTTTGCACCTCTGTCAGGTATTTTCATTCATTGATAAGATTCCCCGGAGCGTTCTCTTCTCTAGGCTGAGCAGAGCCAGCTCTTACAGCCTTTCATGATACGACAAATGCTTCAAGACCTTAATCATATTTGTGTACCTTTGCTGGACTCTCAGTATCTCCATGTCTCCTTTAAACTAAGGACCCCAGAGGTGGGCACAGCACTCCAGGTGTGTCATAGCAGTGCTGTGCAGAGGGGCAGGGCCAGCTGCTGGCAGTGCTCTGCCTGGTGGAGTCCAGGAGGCTGTTGGCCTTTGTCACAGGGACACGTTGCTGGCTTATGTTGAACTTGGTGCTTACCAGGATCCCCAGGTCCTTCTCTGAAGAGCTACTTTTCAGCTGTTTGATCCCAGTCTGTCCTGGTCTTTGGCATTATTCCCTCACAAGTTCTTTGCTGAATTTCATGGGGTCCTTGTCAGCCAATTTCTCTATTTTCTTGAGGTCCCTCTGAATGGCAGCATATCCATCTGATCTATCAGCCACTCCTACCAATTTTGTGTCACCAGCAAACTTGGTGGTGCACTCTCTTCCATCATCCAGCTGATTAATGAGGATACTAGGCAGTATTTAGTAGACGCCAGTGTGAACTATAGGGTGTACCACTAGTGACTGGCTTTCAAGTTGGTCTGGATTTCATGTCAGTGACCACCACCCTGACAGTTTTCAGTCCAACTCATTGTCCACTTACCTAGACTGTGCTTCATCAGTTTATCGGTAGAAAATGCAGTTGCTTCCTTGTCCTTTGTCAGCAGGTCTCAATTCCTATTCAGCAGCAGGCTTGCATTTTCTCTGGTTTTTCTGTTGTGGATATACTTGTGGAAGCTTTGGCTGTTGCCTATAATCAGATTAAACTCCAGACTGGCTTTAGTTTTCACAACCCCATCTCTGCACATTTAAGCTGTTTCAACATTTCCCCTGTCCCTGCCTCCACCTTTTGTATGCTTCCTTTTCCTGTTTGAGTTCAGTCAGCAGGACCTTAATCATCCATGGAGGCTCCCTGCCTCCTGCACTTGACTTACTGCTTTTTAGGAAAGGTCTAATTTTGAGCTTGGAGGAGGTGATTCTTGAAAGTCAGCCAGCTCTCGGGCACCTCTTTGCTGTAGGATGGTATCCCATGGAGTTCTTCCAAGCAGATTCCCTAACTGGCCAAAGCTGGTTCTCCCAAAGTCCAGGATTGTGATCCTACTGTTTGACTTGTTCCATCTTCTTGGGAGCCTGACTTTTACCGTTTCATGGTCCTGCCAATCAGTCCTTGTTGGTGAAGATGAGGTCCAGCAGAGCTGAACATACCAGAATAATCCTTAGACACAGGGGGTTTTAAAGTTCAGCTCTGAAATGAGTTCAATTTTCTTGAGCCATTGGTATCTTTTATTTGTTACTTTTTTTCCCCCCTTGAATAAATGAAAATATGCATTACAAGTCTTGGTCCAGAAGATTTGTACTGTGGCCTGCTCTGTTTTTGTAGGTGACATTGCATGAGCATACTTCTGTTATCCACTAAGTATTATCCTATATTTCTATGCAGTGGCACTTATGGAAGCAGAGCCACAGTATAGTTATTCCTGGCCAAAATTTTTGACATCATTTGGAGACAATGTGGTCTTGAATGTGGAGCATGTGAGCAACATTCTTTCTGAAAAGCCTTTTTAGAGATAAGCCAAAATTAAAGACATAAGGAAAATTGTGTCTTTGTTCCCTCACATTGCAGAGACGTTAAGTTGGTTCTGTTGTCTTTTGTGTGTGTTTGCCTCATTGATCTCTTCCTGGCCTGTTATCTGTGCCAGTATGGGCATGTCCTCCTGAAACTGGGCTTCAGGAAGAGACATTAGTACACAAATACTGCAAGTCTTCCATCTGATACTTCTTTTACCGGGTTTAGTTCACCTTTTTTCCTAGACTTGAATTCTTTCCCAAGTACAATGTGATATTTGGCTCTTGGCTTTTTCAGAAAGTGCTGGTGGTGATACAATCAGTTCCTTACTGTCAGCATGTCACTTTTCAGTGGCCAAGCACTACAGTAGATTAAAAACTTAAGTGGGTGGAAAACCAGCTTCAGTCAATTAAGATGGTTCATAATTATTTCTAATGTTACTGTTCTCTGAGGACGTAGTTACCCATGAATATGCTGCATTAGTTTAAAAAAAGACTAATTTCTCCAAAAGAGAAATATAATTTTATATAAAAAGCTAACCACTAACAGTTTACGTAGATATTTCCATTTATTTGTTTTTTATTGCAAGTGGATGTTGTTAGCATAGTTCATAAATGATGAATTGCACTGAGTAACATAATCATGCCTTTTTCTGCATTTGCTTCAACTCATGGACCTCAGTTGAGTGGCTTTGATGAAGCTGGGGACAATATTTACCCTGGATGTGTTCAGGTAAGTAAATTTGTTATTGATAAGAAGCTGTACAGACCATAGGACAACATGGGATATTGTGTTATTCAGTATTATCTCTTTCCCCCAGAACATTTTTATGACTGTCCAGACTTTTGATCACTGTCTTCTTACATGATCAAATTCACTTTCTGTGTCTACACAGTGGTCTTTCTGAGGCTACAGAGATTAAAAATCTGATATCTCAGAAAATTGAGCTTCAGTATTCATCTTTAGTATCTCTTCCTAAATCTGTGGCACTCCCTCTGGTAAGTACTTGCCAGGAATGTTTTTCATGGGTATTTATAGCAGTATTTTTTTATAACTAAATCTTTTATGATAGACTTTGGCTTTTGGGCTCATTTTTATTACATATCTCTACTTCAGTTGCACAAGACTTCTGACATGTGGTAATCCAGTGGAATGAGAAGAGTTTTCAGTTTAATATAGGTTTACACAAGTTTTGAGGCTTTGTGCAAGTTTTGGAATATAATTCAAACAACTTTTTCCTAGTATCATTATTGAAGCCTTCCAGCTATTTCATAATATATTCTGGTAATTCTTGGCTTCATAACATATCATAACATTTAAATTATCTAACTAAGGAAACCATCTGGGTGAAAATGAAGAATTAGGTTCGTGAGATACTGAAAATGCATCAGTAGGGATGCTTCTTTAAGAAAAGTAGGTAGATCAAAAGTGTCAAAACAGGAGGAGAAGGAACTGACTGACAGCTCATCTGTCTATGTATACTTCCGTGTGAAGATCTCTGATTCGAAACACTGGGTCACTCAGATAATGGTTTAAGTCAAACAAGGCTAGCCTGTGAGAGATTTCAAAGTTCGTTCTGTAAGGTGTGTTGTCGTTTCACTGATAATTTTTCTGTTGTGCCCATGATGCCTGATATGACTTTCCAGATGTGGGCAATTTCCCAGCACTAATAACTTGGAAATGTACTTATCTTGAAGAAACAAATAGTCTTAGATGTTCTTTGCATCATACCTGAGGGCCTCCCTCATATCTGTTCATTCTACTGACCAGGACTACATTCCTTTCTCACCCAAAAGTAAGCATATGCTTTCTTATTTCCTGGGAGAATTTCATCAAATGTGTAAGAGTCCATTACAAAACTGCAAATTTAGCTGCTCTCAGAGTACCAGGTTTTAGTAAAAGTAATGAATTTCCAAGATTCCTATCATTTGTCATCACATTTCTACATAGTTTCCAGCCCTCAGACGTCACTCACCCTGATAGTGTCATCCCATCCATTTTGTTTGTGTTTTTTTTAAATTTTTGGCTGTTGACTTCAATTTGAGCAGATCTAGGCCAAATTTGGTAAAAAACACTACTTAATAATCTGAATGACTTAAGGGGTGAAGAAGCCTGGTTTTTTGTTTTCTTACTTCAGCTAATTCATTTTGATTTTCATCCTTTCTTCCCTTTATTTCATTATCCTCCCTTCTTCCTTTGTGAACTTACATAGTTGCAGTAAATTTAAAAAAAAAAAAAAGAAAAAAAGAACCCCTCATTACAAATGCTGCTGAGGTTGTAGCTCTCTTAGAAATACCTGTGGTAACTTTCAAGCAGCTGCAATATTTGGCATGCTGTGATGTGCTGTGCATTATGATAGCTACCCTGCTATCAATACTGAGATAGCTAATTTAAAGATAGCTCAAATATGTTCCCTTGAGCTCTGGTGACTCCTGGAGTGGTAAGTGTGAATAAGTACTCTGATTACACAGTGAAGGAGTATTCTATATAATAATATGGGTTATACCCAACAAGATAGAGGAAAATAGAAAAGGAAGAGTGCTTTTCTTTGTTTGTAGGTATTCAATTTGACTGTAGGAAATGAGAAAGGTGAAGAAAATTATGTGAGGGAAGGACAGGACACCATCATGATAAAAATCACTGTGTCCATTTCTTCTTGTTATAGGGCAGCATTAAAATTCAGACCACTCCAACAGCAGGTGTGGCATCGGTGCCTTTCAGGAGCAGAGAAATGCAATTCAACAGTGCTTGCATTTGTCAGCAGATCATACAATTGGGAAGGGGAAACCAACATTAAAGATGTCAGCATTTCTGCACTGACTTTGGGTTGCAGAATAGTATGTTGTCTCATAATTATTTCCTTTACATTTGATCCAGTGAACTTTCCTCCACTTCTGCCATCCCACATCTGTTTTGTTGCACAGCTGTAACTGGTTTAGAGTCATCATAATAAAAAGGAAATCTCATTTCTTTCAAAGCAATCTGTAGCTTGGCAGGGAATAAAATGGCCACTTCAGCACTGGTGACAGAAAAATCTGCCTTTCATTACAGAGATAACTGTTCCATAACTTTATCCAGACTCTTATTTAGGCACACTGTCTGCGAATATATACCCTGAAGTACCTTAGGGGTTAACATGCAGGACAGAAATACAGTTTAGTCTTTTATACTTAGTAATAATTTTCTATACTGTGTTTCTCTGTGAATTCTCCCTCTTATGCTTTAGTGTTTGATTCAATGTCAAGGATTTCTCTGCTGCAGTGCTGTATTGCAGTTTAACTTCTTTACCTTTTGGAATAAACCACTTACTTTTCTTTATAAATAATTTGAGTTTCTCTGCTAGTATTTTTTCCAGGACCCTCATTTCCTATTATGAACAGAAGTTGTGTGTAGTAGGGTAGTTTTACAATCCAAGAAGTTCTAGAGACGCACACCTGACCTGCAAAAATTTCAGGTTTGTACCTCAGAAATAGAACAGAAATAACTTTGGAGAGCAAAATGTTATTTCATGAGCCAAACACAGCCAGCACAGCCTCTCAATGCTTGCTTCCTACTCTCAAACCTTAGCAGAAAGCAGGGACAAAACACATTGCACCATTTTTGTCATGCATCCTGAAAGATTTTTCAAATCTCTAGTACCTTCTGAAGCTGCAGACTCAGCCTTTGGTGAGAGAGAACATGAAGTTGCCTCTGGGCAGTGGGATGGCAGATTTTGCAGCAGTTGTCTTCTTCACCCATTCTGTCTCCCTCTGTGTTCCACAAGTTCACCTCAAGCCATTCAGCAGGGAGTTTTCAATCTGTAAAACTGTGTTACTCAGTTATGAAGTAACAACCTCATCACCATGACTTCAGCAAGGACTTGTAAAAGGCAGCGTCAGATTTATAGTCAGAGGAATTGCCAGCAATGTCCAACAGATGTTTTGCAATGACAGACTTGCTGTTTTTTGTAGCTCAAGAAGGTAAAATTATGACTAGGTGTATTGCTGATAGTCTGTCTTTGTAAATTATTAAATGGGTTAAAAATATAGCCAGTGCTTCATGTGGAGCACTTCTTTTGGGGGCATAGTATTGTCCCCTTTGATACGGTTTTCTACATTGCAGATGAACTTCCATGTTCTTCTTTTGCTTTTGCAAAAGCAGTCATGATGCAGAAAAATGCTGTTCTTCCATGTCACAGTTTCGTCACTGTCTCATGTATAGTTTGTCAATTTTCTGTTCTTTTGATGCTTCTTCATTATGTCACCTAAGTAGTATGTTCACCCTCTGGGTTAAGTGGAGAGCTGGGGACTCAGCTGCCTGCCTTTGGCAGGGCCACCGGCACATTGCTGTGCTCTTCAGGTACTTGTTAACTTTATTTTTGAGAAACAGAGGCCACATTTTCCTTTTTTTCTGGGAGCTCACAGATCTACGCAGTCTTTCAAAACTAATTGCTGATGGCTCAAGAAGTTAATTTATTTCCCTCTCACTTGAGGCTGTATTTCATAGCATTTCTTAGCAAAATATTAATGAAGGCATCAAGCCAGGCTTTTTTTCTTGCAGAAGCATGAGAAAAGGTGAAAGACAATGAGGTCCCTTATATCACCCACACATACCAGACTGAGTATTTGGAATATCTTAGGAATTGTTCTAAGACACAAAAACTGTTAGTGAAGTCTAGACCTATTATTAAAGACAAGCTGGAACAGAGATGTTGAGAGGGCTTTCACACGACTTTAGAATAGCTGTTTCGACTTAACCATACCAGGACCCTCTAATATTGCAAAAGATGTTAAAAAGTATTTAGAGATCACTGAAAGATTAGGCATTTAAAGATCATTTTGAAGGCACAGAGTCACTTGAATGAACCTGGAGATATAATAGGTCCATGACTGCCTGCATGAACACTTCTGTTTTACAAATTAGCCCTGTACTGTTTCAGTTCTTCTGAAGTCACAACGTTTGTAATTAGAAACATTTAAACTTCATGAGAATATCAGCGTAATTCGTATCATTTTGCTTGATTGCATGAAATCCTGTAGCTCATGAGCAAGTAGGATGTTGTCTCATTTTGGCACCAGTAATGTTCTGGTGGCATGAGTCAGCGACAGTTTAAACAGAGACCACATCTGCTTCTGCTTGCTGTGATTGCCCATCTGTTTCTTCTCTGTTATTTGCTATTATTTATCTCCAAGTTGAGGAAATATAAAGATGGGTATTCTGGTTTTGTAATGATGGTATTTAAAGTCTGATTCCACACCATTTTGAAAATCATAGAATCCTGAATATTACATTATACAGTGCAAGATTACAAACAAGAATAATTCCGAGAAAAACACTCAATGAATATTGAGGTTATCAGAGTTGATAGTTCCTGACATTAATGTTTGCCTGAAGGTCAGGGTGACACAATTCTGGTTGGATGGAGGGACACTTTGTGTAACATCATAATCCTGGGGTGGCACAGACATGTTGATGCTGGTAGTCCATTGGTGTACTGCAAATTATTTAATTCTGAGGTTGCACAGACCATTGCAGGGCAGGGGTGATGCTAAATTATGTTTCAAAAGGAAAAAAGATTTGGAACATGAAAGGAGGAGTGGAAGCAGCTCTCCAGCAGGTGGCTTCAGAGGTGGGAGCTGTGAGACACAGACGGGGCAGTGCTCCATGCTTGGGGGCATTGTGAGCATTGCCCATGGTCCCTTGGAAGTGGTCCAAGTGTTTGATTCATTCACCTCTTGATGGATTCTTGGGAGAAAATGGTACAAGTCTCCTCTCCTGACGGCTTTCAATCTTCCCTCCAGGACTGCATTTTGAATAGCAATCTCATAAATGTTCTTCAACACATAAAAAATAATGGTATTAAAAAAAAAAGGAAAAGTAACGACTGTGTGAAAAAGCATTAAGGGAGTGACATGCCTAAAAAACACCATGTTAAATCAATAACATTTCTTACCAATGCAATATGAAAATGTGGCGATATTTTAATCAGCTAAAACATTACTTTGATACTTCTGAGTATCCCATAAGTACTATGATAGTCCTGGAAATGCAGGGAGATGTTTCTGAAACTCTGAAGAAAAATAGTGAGCTGTACACCTTCAGTTACTCATTGTAACTTAACAGATTTTATATAAGAAAGGATGACAAAGTCTTTTACAGGCCTATCAGGTAGTGTTGTCATTTAGTGGTTCCAAATTACTCCAGTAGCCTTTGTGGGCTTTGCAAATATTAATTATTGATTAGGATTAATTGACATTATACAATTCTGTAGATATCATAGCACTCCAGTCAAGGGTTGAATTAATAGATAAGGAGATCATTGGTGCAAATCATAGAATCACAGAGACATTAAGATTGGAAAAGACCTTCAGGATCAAGTCTAACCTGTGACCAAACACCACCATGTCAAGTAGACCATGACACTAAGTGCCACACCCTGTCATTTCTTGAACACCTCTAGGGTGTTCAAGACTCCACCACCTCCGTGGGCAGTCCATTCCAATGCTTGTCAACCCTTTCAGTGAAGACATCTTGTGATGTCTGACCTGAACCTCTGCTGGCGCAGTGTGACTCCATTTGCTTTTATCTTGTTACTGGCTGCTTGTGAGAAGAGGCTGACTCCCACCTTGCTGCGGCTTCCTTGGGTTCGTGCCAGGTACACAGGCTGCTTTCGCACATGTGGAAGTTAAAGCTTGTTAGCTTTTGTACAAATTGATGCATGCAGTATGGGCATGGGCCCCGCTGGGTTTGAGAACAATTAACAATAATGATGTGCGCTATTAAAACCTGACATTTATTAAGCATAGACAGACTTCTAAGTCTGCTCCAGCTGTGGGCTTGGGTGTGCCGTCTCCTTGGGGTTTGTGCCATCTTCCTGAGCCACACCAGCAGTGGTGGGAAAGCAGAGGAGGCTGCAGGCACACAGACCGCTTCAACTCTCTTTCCAAGACTGTTGTCAGAATCATGGGAAGAAGAAGCTCAAATCTTCCCCCAATCCAGAATTCCAGGTAGATGCCAAATACATGCCTCATTGAGTTCAAGAATTTGTCTCTGCCATTAATTTTTGAATTGTTAACTGCATTTACCTAAAAGGTTGTATACATCGTCTACTGATTTTATCATGGCTTTCATTTCATGTAAGACAATTCCTACTTACTTCTTTCGTTAGAAGTTACTCAGAAGTCAGTTCTATGCTGGCACACCAGAAAATGAGACCAGTTGTACTTCAAAACAACACTTCAAAGATTTTATTGATTTTTGGGTTTTTCTTCCAGAGGAATGTTTTATCAAGGGCTTTCAGTGAAGTTCTTTCTTCAGTACTTCTTGTAATATACAGTGCTCTGAAAAGCCAAAATATTGTCTTCTTAAATGATTAACCTTAAAGGGCAAAAGCATCAATGCCTGAAGAGTAGAATAAGTTGAGACTGAGGTATGTTAGTTAGTAATGTAGGTTTTTCTACTTAGATTTACAGCACTTAGAACTATATCCTGGCAGGAGGCAAAGTATGAAGGCAATTTTTAGTTAAAGATGTCTTCTCTGGGATTTCATGTTCAGCTTTTCAGTTTGCGTGGATGTGTGTGAATGTGTGCATACTCTATTCAGTCTTAATCTACAAAATCTGAACGTTGTAATGTGATCAGCATTTCATGGTGGTCTTAGTTTTTAAATTTTATACAAGATTACACTCATGAGTTGTATGTGTTTATAGGTAGAGAGAAGGGTGAAAGGGAACAAGGGGAAAAAACAGAGTTTTGTGGGATATAAGATGAGGATTTTATTGTGATTCTTACAGGGTCTGCCTGTATTACTGGATATGAGCTATGGCACAGTAATGCACTTTTCTTGGAGAAGTGCTGATAAACCCTTGTGTCACACCAGTGCAGAGGGGGCATCTATGGTGGAGGTGGATCAGGGAAGCTCCTGGACAAACAGTTAAAGGGCTCTTAAAAAGCCTCTGTAGGATTATTGCTCATATCCATTTGCTTTTAAAGCTACACTTGATTCACTTATAGTGTCTGGAGTTTATCCTTTTAATTCTGTGCTTGGGGAAAGAGCTCAAGTGCTGACCAGCATGCCCCTGAGGGCAGCCACCACTCAGCACACTCTGGTGCTGGCTGGCACACCACCCACCATGTGGTGTGCACCACCCACCAAACACCACCCAGCGTGATTGGGAAGGAAGTATTGGCTCAGCTCAGGTCCGCTCACAGTCCCACTAAGCACTCCTAGGAATGACATCTCTTATGAAGACTTCATTCACATCCTCCTTTTTTTTTTTTTTTNATGACTGTGCTACACTTTGCCAGCTTGGGATGAGTTTCTCCAAGATGACTATCTGCCCTAAGCCATGTTATTTTAATTATTTTATTTAGAAAAATAATGACCAGAAAATGTCAGGAATTTCTGGGAATAAAGTAGGGTAAAAAAAATGTTTGTTTTCTGATCTTGATAAATGTATTGACTTTGAATATCTAAAACTTCTCTGTATTTTTATGAAGGCTTGAAATTTGTAGGGGGGTGGTTGGTGGTGTGGATGAGGGGCTGAATTTCCTATAAAAAAGTAGTGTTGTGCCACTCCTACACATATCCAAGAGAAAAACTGTGTTTTTCTGTGCTAAGTGGATATCCCATGGAGCTTCTGTGAATGCAGCCACGTGGAGCATCTCCTGGTTGAGGCTGAAGATAACTTTCCCTGTGGTCACAACCAGGGCTTCCATGAGGAACACACTATGCTTTCTGTGACCTCCCAGCTGGCTGAATAGTGTAGAATATTGCTGTCTTGGGTAAGGGAAGCACTGTATTTACCTGTGATCACCAGGAGGAAGAGACTTCTCAGGAGGGAGCCCTGCACTCTGCTCCTCCATCTCCATGCAGTGGGTGATGTGCTGCTTCATGGTCAGGTGTGTTGTCTCCAGCCTGTGAACGGGAGCATGCACTCATGCATCACTGGCTTCTACAGCATTGGGTGTGTCTAGTTCACTCCTCACAGACTCCTGACTCCCAAGTCATGGTACTCAGAATACCAAAAACTGGCAGCATGAGGTTGGAAATCTCACTCCTGCCACTGAACACAGCCGGCAGTGGTCACTGATGGTGGGAGTCCTGTTTTGGTGTGTGCCCTGTTCAGGTTTGTTTCCAACCTGTGTAAGTGCTTGGTAGTGGCTTTATCTACAGCTGGATGTTTGAGAGTGAGGTAACTCTGATATACACCCCAGGAGTGATTTTAGATGAACTATGCACTTTGTCTCGTGTGTGCAGATGAGTTTTCTTTCAGATGTAAAGAGTGATCGCATGTTTTGGGGGCTGGCCATCACATTTACGTAACTAGAAGAAGAGACAAAGAGCTGAGGTTTGTGATGCCACAGCAGCACCAAAAGGTGGAAGGGGGGAAAAAAAATAAATCAAGCCCTACTCTTTTTAGCCTCTTTGTTCTTCCTAAGCTATGCTAATTTGGGGAGGCTTATGGATAAGAAACAAGGAGGAAGGAATGCCTGCAATATGCAAGCTTGTGCTACTTGGTGAGAACACAAAATCAAACCTGGTTTTCAAGAAGTCCGAAACAATATATTTCTACAAAATCAGGTAGTCAGTTTTGTCAAGTATTGTAGGTGTATCAGATTGTGTCAAGTCTGTTAGAGGTACAAGTGCTGTATCTGGTTTTGAGTTAGTGGAGGGGAAGAAAAAAACTTGAAATATGTGGTCTTGTCCAGAAGAAAAAGAACAGTGAATCTTTTTAAAATTTCTGCAGTCCCCAGTTAGGCATGATCAACATACTCCTGAGGTAGTTTAGCTCTCTACCTCTCACTAAAACTTAATACAAACTGTTCACTTCAAGCTGTGTGTGAGAAGCCCCCTGTTACTCCAGTGAGTGCAGTGTATTGACAGCAGGGCAGGCAGACCAGAAAGCCAGTTAATTTTTCCTGGCGCCTGACTTGCTGTTGTTGTAGAACTGATACAAATTCGAACAACTGATTAAAACTTGTGGCAGTGGTCCCCGAAGTCCTCGGCCTTCTTGGTAACACCAGAGGCTGTAATGGTCCTGGTCAGGGTACCCAATTGTGATGAAGGGGCTTGGAGCAGAGAAGGTTGTTGGAGGTGTGAGCAGGTCCTCAGTGGATGGGAGTGGGTGCTCCCCAGAGTCCCCAGAGAGGAGCTGGACAAACTAACAGCCTCATGCCCTCACCTGCAGCCTCCTATTTCAAGGTAGACATTGCCACACCAAACAATGAGCATCCTGAAGTGAGGTGTTCTTAATTACTTCTGAATCCACTGAATGTAAATGGAGCCTATGTGACAGGTTTAATGGGATGCCTTATTTTCAGGCAGCAAAGATATCCCAATCCTGGTTCTGTTTAGGTCACATTATCCAGAGAAAAACCAGTTTTATCCTCTGCCATCAATACTGTTGGGCATCTTTTTTGTCCTGAGTGCAGCATGAATGGAAAAGAAGAGGAGGTTATTCTGAGAAGCAGTGTCAGGTTAAATTTACAAACTGTTAAGAGCAGTTCTGTGGAGAAGGACTTGGAGGTAGTGTTGGCTAAAAACTAAAAATGGCCTGGCAATGTGCACTCACAACCCAGAAAGCCAGTCATGTTCTGAGTTGCATCCAAAGCACCATGGCCAGCAGGTTGAGGTAAGACTCTACCTGAAGTGCTGCATCCAGCTCTGAGGCCCTGAGCCCATAAAAAAAAGCATGAGTCTGTTTCAGCAAGTCCAGAGAAGGGCCCTGAAAATGATCATTGGGGTGGAACACAACTCTTACAAAGACAGGCTGAAAGAGTTGGAATTGTTCAGTCGGGAGAACAGAAGGCTTGGGGGAGACAGTCCTGGAGCCGTTCAACACATGAAGGGGTCTTACAAGAAAAAGACAAACTTTTTACCAGGGCGTATAGCGAAAGTTCAAGGGACAGTGTTTTTAAACTGAAAAGAAGGTAAGTTTGTATTGGGTGTGAGAAAGAAATTTCTGCAGTGAAGATGGTGAGATGCTAGAACGCAATGCTGAGAGAATTTATGGATATCCCATCACTGGTAGTCTTCAAGGCCAGGTTGCACAGATCCTTGAGCAACCTGATCTAATGACAGATGTCCCTGCCAATGGCAGGGGGATTGGACTAGATGATCTTTGGAAATACCCTGCAATGCAAACCATTATAGAACAAGTTAGTTTAATAACCAACATCTGGTCTGACCTGGTTGTTGTAAAGTTTCCATGGGTATTATATGCAGGAGAGTGTAAGGGAGCATAAATGAGTTCCTCAGTGGCTGATGGGGACATGCATCTTTCTAAGTTACATAGCAAACTAATTATGGCAGTCAAAGACTGCAGATCGTAGGACATGGTTTATAGTCAAGAGTTTGATAGCCCATAAGAAGTTACAAGCAAGCCATAATAAATTATACAGTCTTTGGAAGTCAGGACAAGTACTGTATGTTTGATACAGCAGAATAGAGTGGGTCAGTAAGTGATGTATAGATGATGTGATGTCAAAGGCATAGGCCTGGGAAAATGATGTCTGCAGGAGTTTTCAGGATAGATGGGAATAGTGCAAAAGTCCATGTGATAAAGGTAGAGATGACAGCTTAGATTGCATTTCATCTATACAGCTTGCTGTGAGACAACAGATACGGCTTAGGCATGGTAAACTAACAAATACAGGACCTAGAATGAGAAAGTGCTGCCAGAACTACAGGCCAAATATGATGATAGAACCCAAATAAATGAGATACGAGGGACTACCTGTTTCTTTTTCTCCTTATCAGTACATCTTTTGTCATAGATATCTACTTTATTGGCTACAGCAGAGCCCAGCATGTCAGCTATTAATTGAAATTAGTTATCCCAGGTTTGGAGTGTGCAGCAAGGCTTTGATGTCTCACTGCCTGGCAGTGATGGTTTCTTAATGGCTGCTGTTGTATTATATGAAAAAGTATGCAGAGAACTATTTGAGCATTGCAATGTCAAGTTTGGTGATTTACTCCATTTTCTTCTTGTTTAGTATTGCAGAATATCAATGTTTTTAGTCCTCAGAAATGTGACACTTGTACAAGATTTGTGATTGTCGCATCAGCAAGGAGCTCGGCACTCTGTCAGCTTGGCAGGCTGTTGACTCTGCAACTTACTCTTCAATGAGGGAAAGCAGGCAAACAAGGGATTTCAGACTCTGGCCCCTGAAAACCATGAGCATGGCCTTTTAAAATAAACGTTTGTCATACGTTTGGTTTTAAAGCACTTCAAAAGGACTTACATGACTAATCAAACTTGAAGTCATTTTTATTAGAGTTTTACCTTTGGAACAAAGCAAGTCTTCCATAAAGGTCATATTTGTTCCTGAAATCAAAAAATCAAATCCACTTCTTTGGGCTATTTCTTATCTTGGAAAACTTTTTTCTTCTGTTGTAGCTATAAATAACTTTTTAAAAGCTGTTTTGTTTTGTTTTCCTGACTACAGTATATCAGAACTCCCTGACCTGAAGTCCAACATGCTGTCCAGTTCCATGATAGAGCCTTGCTTGCTTTGAGTGCCTGTGGACATTGGTGTGCAGGACCATGTGCTTCCACCAAGACAGCTTTGTCAGATTGGCATCCTGACCTGACTCTGGACCTCATGACCCAGACCAAACCAAACAAATTGTGAGTGGCAGCGTGCCACCATCCCACAGTCCCTCACAGGGCTGGCTGAGCTACACACAGTTCTTCCAGCAAGCATGGGCTACCANTGTTTCAGCAAGTCCAGAGAAGGGCCCTGAAAATGATCATTGGGGTGGAACACAACTCTTACAAAGACAGGCTGAAAGAGTTGGAATTGTTCAGTCGGGAGAACAGAAGGCTTGGGGGAGACAGTCCTGGAGCCGTTCAACACATGAAGTGAGCCCATAAAAAAAAGCATGAGTCTGTTTCAGCAAGTCCAGAGAAGGGCCCTGAAAATGATCATTGGGGTGGAACACAACTCTTACAAAGACAGGCTGAAAGAGTTGGAATTGTTCAGTCGGGAGAACAGAAGGCTTGGGGGAGACAGTCCTGGAGCCGTTCAACACATGAAGGGGTCTTACAAGAAAAAGACAAACTTTTTACCAGGGCGTATAGCGAAAGTTCAAGGGACAGTGTTTTTAAACTGAAAAGAAGGTAAGTTTGTATTGGGTGTGAGAAAGAAATTTCTGCAGTGAAGATGGTGAGATGCTAGAACGCAATGCTGAGAGAATTTATGGATATCCCATCACTGGTAGTCTTCAAGGCCAGGTTGCACAGATCCTTGAGCAACCTGATCTAATGACAGATGTCCCTGCCAATGGCAGGGGGATTGGACTAGATGATCTTTGGAAATACCCTGCAATGCAAACCATTATAGAACAAGTTAGTTTAATAACCAACATCTGGTCTGACCTGGTTGTTGTAAAGTTTCCATGGGTATTATATGCAGGAGAGTGTAAGGGAGCATAAATGAGTTCCTCAGTGGCTGATGGGGACATGCATCTTTCTAAGTTACATAGCAAACTAATTATGGCAGTCAAAGACTGCAGATCGTAGGACATGGTTTATAGTCAAGAGTTTGATAGCCCATAAGAAGTTACAAGCAAGCCATAATAAATTATACAGTCTTTGGAAGTCAGGACAAGTACTGTATGTTTGATACAGCAGAATAGAGTGGGTCAGTAAGTGATGTATAGATGATGTGATGTCAAAGGCATAGGCCTGGGAAAATGATGTCTGCAGGAGTTTTCAGGATAGATGGGAATAGTGCAGAAGTCCATGTGATAAAGGTAGAGATGACAGCTTAGATTGCATTTCATCTATACAGCTTGCTGTGAGACAACAGATACGGCTTAGGCATGGTAAACTAACAAATACAGGACCTAGAATGAGAAAGTGCTGCCAGAACTACAGGCCAAATATGATGATAGAACCCAAATAAATGAGATACGAGGGACTACCTGTTTCTTTTTCTCCTTATCAGTACATCTTTTGTCATAGATATCTACTTTATTGGCTACAGCAGAGCCCAGCATGTCAGCTATTAATTGAAATTAGTTATCCCAGGTTTGGAGTGTGCAGCAAGGCTTTGATGTCTCACTGCCTGGCAGTGATGGTTTCTTAATGGCTGCTGTTGTATTATATGAAAAAGTATGCAGAGAACTATTTGAGCATTGCAATGTCAAGTTTGGTGATTTACTCCATTTTCTTCTTGTTTAGTATTGCAGAATATCAATGTTTTTAGTCCTCAGAAATGTGACACTTGTACAAGATTTGTGATTGTCGCATCAGCAAGGAGCTCGGCACTCTGTCAGCTTGGCAGGCTGTTGACTCTGCAACTTACTCTTCAATGAGGGAAAGCAGGCAAACAAGGGATTTCAGACTCTGGCCCCTGAAAACCATGAGCATGGCCTTTTAAAATAAACGTTTGTCATACGTTTGGTTTTAAAGCACTTCAAAAGGACTTACATGACTAATCAAACTTGAAGTCATTTTTATTAGAGTTTTACCTTTGGAACAAAGCAAGTCTTCCATAAAGGTCATATTTGTTCCTGAAATCAAAAAATCAAATCCACTTCTTTGGGCTATTTCTTATCTTGGAAAACTTTTTTCTTCTGTTGTAGCTATAAATAACTTTTTAAAAGCTGTTTTGTTTTGTTTTCCTGACTACAGTATATCAGAACTCCCTGACCTGAAGTCCAACATGCTGTCCAGTTCCATGATAGAGCCTTGCTTGCTTTGAGTGCCTGTGGACATTGGTGTGCAGGACCATGTGCTTCCACCAAGACAGCTTTGTCAGATTGGCATCCTGACCTGACTCTGGACCTCATGACCCAGACCAAACCAAACAAATTGTGAGTGGCAGCGTGCCACCATCCCACAGTCCCTCACAGGGCTGGCTGAGCTACACACAGTTCTTCCAGCAAGCATGGGCTACCAATACAGTATAGCCCATTATTTAATTTTTGACAACCAAATCCATGCAACCTCATCTCTGCTAGGAAAAATAATCCTGAAAGGCTAGGGAGTGAATTTTGCATATATTATTCAGGCTTGTTAGAAAACAAAGAGAATACAGTGACACTTGTATTTAGGTGTTTAGGTCAATATGTAACTTCAGAGACATGAGATGTTTCACGAAGTGCTGTTGAGGGACTTCAGATCCCTTTGGCAAAGGACAGGAACTCCCTTCACTTCAGTGTCTGCCTGAGCATGGGTGAAGCTCTATGAATAGCTGACGCTCAAAGTTGAAAGTGCTGCTTATTGAATATGGACTTATGAAAACAGATATTTTAAATTAAAATATTTTCCATGCTATATGCCTGACTAAGTGGGATCTGAATGTCTTCAGAATATTGAGGAGCAGCTGCAGGGTCCCATAGCAGTTTTATCTGACTCACATTATAAAGCCAAGGTGCTGCTGCAAAGGAAAAATTCTGCAAGGTTCCTGGAATTTTTTGTAGGGTCACAGAAAACTATCTACCCTGTAACTGAACTGTACATATCTGTCTTGTAAATTGGAAATTTTTCCTTCATTTGTATAAAATGGGTGGGTTTGGAGAAAAAAAAATAAAACTCACCAAAAAACCAAACAAAAAAGAAGCAAACAAAACCTTTCTCCTCCCATGGTAATGGACATCTTTATTGTTTGTCTGCTTCTACTACTGCTGTTTTAAGACATTTTCTAGATTGCACAAATCTTCACAATGTTGCCACCTTAACTGTGAGTTAGATTATTTGTTTTAACCCTCTTTTCTTTACCCGATATTGTAATTGACTTCTTTTGTTAAGTTGACCCTTCAGTTTTTCTAAATGTCAGTTCCCTATGAAGGATGCGTTAAAAGTACCTGTGACAGAAAGATCAGACAGTACTGTGTTAGCAACTGCTCCTTCTATACACATTGACGTTTTCCATCAACAGCACAACCGCTGACAAACACGCTCCTTCCAGTGCTTAGGATCCAAAGTGGAATAAATTAATACAATTGCTGATCTATTTTTCTGCTTTTTTGGTATGTGTGTACTTTCAAAGCAGCAAGTAGGAGAACTGATTGGGATCCATAATGAATGGTGACAAGTAATGATCCTCATACCTGTCAAACACATACATATGCTGTCACACTGAATGAAACTGAAGTAAAGATGTTGACTGCTTTGCTAGATAATAATTTCTGGGAGAGGGCAGTGTTAGAAATTAATGCAGCTTGGACCTACTTTCTCTGCATTCCTTTTCCATCCATTAGTTTGCCGATTTGAAAGATACTTTGGATACCATGTACGGTCCCATGTACATGATATGTGGTTACGTCCTTCTCAAAGTCTATCATTGACATGGCATTTGGAGAATTAAATTCATACCTGAATTTAGTGAAGAAAGAATGCCATTACTTTTTTAATGTAGTTTTAATTAGTTTTGCTCATTATCCCTGGAGGCATCTAGAAAAAAATCAGATTCAGGAGCATATATTCCATCCTGCTTCTGTAATCAAGCTGGGAGACACCTGTGTGTTGAGTTGTTAATATTTCCCTGTAAGTAGCCAAGTGCCATGTCTCCTTCCATTATGCAGGTATCGGTTACCACAAATATACGTGTCTGCCAAGCTGTTCGTCTCACATGTTCTCTCTCTGCTTTTTTCTGGCCAAAATTACATCTGCACCATAACTTTTTTCTTATTGTTCTTAAAAACTTTATTGTTACAGGCATTACCACCATTTCTAATTGCCCCAGCCTTGGCCAGTGGCACGTCTGTCTTGGGGCTGCCAGGGAGTGGCTCTGCTGGACATGGGGGAAGCTTCTGGCAGCTTCTCACAGAAGCCACCCCTGTAGCCCCCTGCTACCAAAACCTGGCCACGCAAAATCCAATACAGCATTTTGTCAGTTAACTCCTGATTTCTGATCTTCACATTTGAGGTTAAGAAAGGGCAATTTTGGAATCGTCTGGTTCCCACAGATCTCTCTGATCCCTCTTATTAAGGCACTCAGTCTGAAACTCAGAGTGGGGCTGGCTTTGGCCAATGCTCACCATGAGCCCTTGAAGGTCAGGTGCTTGCTGTTCATTGTCAGGTTAGTCTGCCCGTTCTGCCAGTGTTTTACTGCATGACCTTGAAGAGATCAGTGAAGTGCTGCAGCCATAGCATCTTTGTGACCTCTCTGGTAGAGTGGTCTCTAAAATGCTGCCAAATGCTGTGAGGTAAAATTAATAAGCAGAAAAGCAAAGGTAACAGAATATCTTAGTAGCATTTAGCTCAGAAGATGAGCAGGAAACAGAGAGACAGTAGGAAACCAATCTTCATTGGTACTGCTGTTTGCAGAGCCATTGCTTCTAATCTAATACATTTTGACTGTGAGCTATAGCCTTTATCCTGCCAAAGTTAAAATGGATGTTAATGATGCTCTGTTTCGATTTTATCATCTGTGAACTCTTTGTCTAAAAATAATGTATTTGTTGATTCTTGGATACATATCAATACTTACCTTGTCCCCATTTTTCTTTCCCTTTTTTTACTGAAACTGTGATTATAGCCTGTAGATCATGGACTTAGATAGTGATTTGGGTTTGGTGTGATTGGGATATTGGTTTATTTATTTACTTATTTATTAGATAGCTAACTGCTGCCTGTTATCTCACAACTGCTCTGAAATCACCTCTTCAGTGAGGTTTGAAAGAAGGGGATACCAAATTTTACTTCTTTTGCCCATGTAGTCTACTCTGTCTTCAGGTGTGAACTTTCTGAATGAGGGCGGTCCTGTGTGTCCCCAAGGCCTGCCTAGGTATTACTGTAGTGTGTGTTACTACCTTTGGGAACAACTAAAAGATACAAACAATAATTCTCTTCCTACATAACGGAGTTTCTTTTTCACAGTGGTATTCACCAGTTTTTCTATCAGTGACACACATAAAACACAGAGAAACAATATGTCTCTGAGTTTTGGTTGTGACTAGATTGTTCTCTGCAGAAATTCTTCCTCTTTGGGAATTATTTATCTTAGTGCTCCATAAAGCTTGTTGATTGTCACAAAAATATTTTTAATCCCGATTGTTAATAGTTAACTTTTATTTCTGGAAATTTGGTATTGTGCGAACATTTTGCTGAAGCAAACAGTGCGGGAAAGAGTGCATCAGGTTCAGATTCTGGGTCCCTAGTCAGTTCTGAGTCTCTTTCTCTAATGTAATTGCAATATCTAGACATGGAAAATGTCATTGAAAATGTTGCAGAAGAGACTGACTGTTATAAGAAAAATGCTTTGAATTATTTGGATCCAGTTACAAAATGCAGATACATGTAAGACTACAGTAGGCATAAGATTTTCACATTCTGGTGATGAAGTTAAGAAGACCAAGATAGCACTGCCCACGGTTTCTCTCTAGCAGGAATGAATGAGTATTGCATAAAAAAATTGTATCCTGAAGAGGAGCAAGTCGTTCTTCTTACATAGTGCATAATGCTTATGCATGATGAATAATTTTTGATACTTTGAATTCTGTCCACTGCTTCTCTTCTCTTTAATTTCTTTGCATGTATTCTATGTATTTTTTTTAAGAAAACTTTGGAAGTTTTTAAAAGAAATTCAGAGGTTAATATAAGCTTTTAGCAACCACTTTCTAGTGGTAAACTATTCACAAAAATGAAAAAATAGTGAAATAAAAGTTATTGATGTAATCTTGGAGTGTGTGTTCCTTTATAGTTTTAGGAAAAGGTCTGTTGAAAACACACATTTCTAAATAATAATTGCATCTTTATATTCAAGATCAGATGTCACTTTAAAGGGAAATGTTGGCATTTTTTCTTCCTGTCTTTCTCTAACTACTTTTGCAATGCTTTTACCATT
This sequence comes from Chaetops frenatus, assembly GCA_013400775.1. Taxonomy (NCBI): domain Eukaryota; kingdom Metazoa; phylum Chordata; class Aves; order Passeriformes; family Picathartidae; genus Chaetops; species Chaetops frenatus. The sequence goes on from VZTR01025957.1 coordinate 168,898, forward strand.
AATACAGCCCCATTTTTCAGCCTTTTTCCCTTCAAAAGAATCAAAGTCAAGAGTCTATTGCAGCCATACTGTTGCCATGGCTGGAATGCAATTTCTTTTTCTTCAATATTTTAAGCATGTGCTGCTACCCCTGAATGGACACGGATTATTGAACAATAGGAAGATAATACAAAGATACTGTCAATCTCTCATTGTATTGAAAATACTGGCTTTATTCTGCCTTTAAAGATTAATAGTATGCTGGGATATATTCAGTTCCTTTGATGTTTAAATATTAGAACTATAGCTCTTTCAGATAATGTTAAACAGAAGTGATAGTTCTGTTCAAATATTGATGGTTGACAGAATTCTCTCACTAATATGTGCACCAACTGAAGGGACCTTGTGCACCTTCATCTGGTTCTCATACTAAAACACTTGGGTTCAGAGAATATGATGTGTATGGTGACTGGATTTTAAATGTGCTTTGGTCAAGGTTTTGAGGTTGGATTTAATTTTTTTTGCTGTTGTGGTTGGTCAGTTGGTTGGTTGGTTTTTTTTATCTGTCAAATTTCCAAGGGAGTTTTTGCATTGACTTCAGTAGCATTAGAATAGGGCACATAGGAGTCTGAGAAACATGGTTACTTTGTAGAGGAGTTGCTTTCCTTGATCTGTTTGACCAAGCATTGATTTTGCTCCCCCATTTGCTCTGAATGCACTCCAGAATGAAAGCCTGCTTTTATTAGCAGTTTTTAAGGCAGGGAGCAGCGTGTTATCTTACTGAGCATCTTCAGAGAACAGCAGCATTACAGCTGCTAGAAGAGCTTGCAGTATTTGTGTATTAACTACTGCTAAAAATTCTTGTAATAAAGTAGGTATGATTCTTCTTACGGGTTTCATTAAAAGTGGAGTCCAGCCCTGACATCTCATTGTCATGCAGTAAGGAAGCCTGTCGTTTAAGTCAGGAGTGGTTTAGCCCTTCTCCATTTTCCTCAAGGCATTCAATTCCAGGAGAAAAGCTCTGGTCCCAGTGGTCTGGAGAGTGTGTTTCATCTGTCATTCCTGCACTCCCCAGTCTGGCATAAAAAGGAGGGAGACCTCAAAAAATCCACTTCTAAACCTCACCAGTGGGACTCGAACACAAAAAAAGAGAGGATCAGTGAAAATCCTCTGTGCCCAAAGGCATTTTGATTTTTTTAAGCCAATTCAGTTAGTCTAATTAAAAAATGTTAATTTTTCTTGCAAACTTTCTTTTCTACCCTCAGATCACATAGTGTTTTTCTACTGGTAAACACTGGGCGTATAATTAGTAATAGATGTGAATATGTTTTGCTTTTTATATGTTCTTCTATCACTTGCCATTGTTGCAGTTACCTGGTTTTTGTGCTCCATCTCCAGTTCTTTTCCTGTCCTGCCAGCTGTCATCACGGAAGGTTTCGCGGAAGGGTTTTATGTAACCATATGGTGCCTAGCTCAGGAAACGCCTTGAATCCTGAGGACTACAAGTTGCTGCCATGATGCATTTTAAGAACAGCAACCGTGTTAGGGAGAGACATCTCGTCACTGAAGGAGTCCCCAGGCACTTGTGGTGTGCCCCTCTGCCAGCCCAGGAGGAAGGCTTCCGGGAAGCTGTGGGCACATCTGTCCTGCATCGTACACTGCACAGCAGAAACCAGTGCTGTTTTTTTTCCTGAGTATTGTGTATCTGTGGTTGAGTTAGGTGTGAAAACCTTCTGTAGACCTTATTACATTCAAAGGGAGGAGCAGATTGAGAAATGTGTTGCCTGTCATCGTGACCAATGATATGCAACCAGTCTGCTGGGGTTTTTTGTGTGATTGCAAAAGGAGGGGAGGGAGGAGAAGGATGGCTCACACAGCAGATGATGTGATTGATCAACATGCTAACTAGTGTAGCAAAATCCCATCTGTTTATATGGTTTACATCATTCCCAGCTATGAAGCCAGGGATAAGAAGAAAAGAAGCACAGAAACAAAATCCATCATGAATCAAGAATTGGAGCCCAGTCCTGTTACTGATCAAACTACCACAATTTCAAGAAGAGTAAGATCATGTCTTAAGAAAGAGTCTACATGAACATCCACTAAAACTATCCTCCCCTACTTCTGCTAGGAAAGAAAATGGGGCTTTTTCTCTCCAGCTCTCTGGTTTTTTGTTCAAAATGTGGTTAAGCCATTGGGCGTCCTCTGAAACAATGAAACAGAATCTAGAATAAAGGATATTATAAAAAGCGAACCTGTCATAAATAATTGCTACTTAATTGTCGTTGTAGTTTTTCAGGTTCTGTTTGCTTGTTCAGTTTCTGTTTGCTTGGTTCCTCTTATTCCTGTTGGCAGTGGGAGTGGGATAGTAAAGCATATTGAGATCCAGACCTATTCTGATAATTTTATTTCTTCCTGTTAAAATATGACAACACTCAGAAATTATTTCTGCTGTGAGAAGATTCTGTAGTGTAACAGAACCACGTCTGCCTCGCTTCTTTCCATGGTTCCTATGAAGGAAGTAGCTGAAGTGGCTTTAATTCTGAATGAAGCAATGTTTATGGTTTCTTTAATCACTGTTTACTTTCAGTAAGAGAGCTTTTTCAAGTAATGTAAGCAAAATACATTCTTCTGTCAATCCCTCTAAACATTGAGAATGCTATGTAGAAAACTATTATAATTTAATCATACATGTACTTATCTAGGGGGAAAAAAATCACCAGAGGCATGCATGCAGAAATGTCTTAGCTGTGTATGCAGATTCTCAAAAAAAATGGGCTGTGAATGTATAATTCTGCATGCACAGAAATGCAAACTATCAACGTTTTGCTTTCTGTCACAGTATGCATGCTCCGTGGCATGCCTGATGAAAAGCTTTTGTGATCTGCCAGAAGATGACTATTATCTCCTTACAAACACAGAATCAGGGGTAATTTGTGTCCAGTCTGTCTGTGTTTGGGATCTCCTGGAGGTGCGCTGGGGCAGAAGGTGTGGTGCTCACAGGTATCTAAGAAGAGAGGTGACAGTTTTACAGTGAAGTTAAGAAATGCAATTCTGCCAGAATTGTAGTACAAATGTGATGTCCAAGTGGTATTTTTGGATCTAGTCACAATTTGGAGTACAAATAATATGAGTAATGACAAATGCATTGATTCTCCTTATAAAGCAATTCAGTGTCCAGTCTCCCTGAATTGCAAATTTTGTCTGAATCTCAAGGTAATTTAGATTGCTCTGGTGATATATATTCAATACATGGCCTCCTAGGACTGCATTCTTCTTCCTATTCTATTTGTCAACACCTGCCATAACAGAGCCTTGGTCTTAGTCTGCAGGTAGTAACTATATATTAACAATATTTCCATTACTAACATGATGCTAATAATAGCTCTAACATGTCTCAGATCTTTTCCAGCAGCCAAGAAAATCCTTTCTCTTACCTGCCACTGTTGAATTTGCAGAGTAATACTTTCTTTCATGTCCATCCACTAACCTTAGATATTTATAGTAACATCAAGCGCTTTGACAGTCTTTGTGTCCTGCTCTTTTAGTTTCTGAGAGAAAATGCAGTCTTCTGGCTTCCTCATAATCAGCCATGTGTTATTCTGATAGAAAGTTATTCTCTGCAAACTTTTTCCTCTCTAACAGTTGGTGCAGTTTATGAGTTCTTGTCTTTTTGGGGGAGAAAGAAGTTAATCCCTACATTCATCCTATTCATTCTCATTTAAGAAAAAAAATCTCAACTTTTTAAAATTTCTTGTTGTTTGTCTTTTTCATCTTTTTCAAGCCTGTAGTTGGCTTGCCTTTTTTTCCCCTTTAATATTTCTTTTAACAAAGTGTTGTTGCCAATGGACTTTTTTTAAACCACCTCTTCCAAATTATTTTTTTGAGCTGTCTCCTTCTGTCCTTGGATTTCTTCATTAATTCTTATAGTACACAAAGAGTGATAATCCTGCATCTTGACAAAACAGCATCATGTATTTGGAGAATGTGAAGAACTCAGCACATATGTAACTGATTCCTAGGCTTTTAATGACTAGTTAGCATTTCTTTCAGGACTTGCTTCTCAAAAACAGTCTTTTTATAGCCATATGGAAATATTTCAGATTATTAAAGAAAGGGAGAAAATAAAATGCCTGAAGTCAAGTATCATATACAGGAATCTGGTATTGAGACAAGATATTAGGTGAATTTTGAAATAAGGCCCGGAAAGTATGTATGTGTTTATGTCAGTAACAGACATCACATTAGCTTTTAAAAATCCACAAATGGTATAGCATCTGAGTAAATTTATAAATGGTAAACTATGTATTTTATGTCAAATTCTTGCTTCAAAATTTGTGTTTTAGTTCTGTGCAGTAGTGGCAATTTTGTTCAAAAGGTGTGACCAGAAGAGGAAAAAACCATGACAAGAATGCTGTTGACTGGGTGAAAGCTCCATTTGGGGCACATGAACAGTACTGATTTGCACTGTTTGATTGTGGATGCCTTGGAAGGGTGCCCCCTAGGCTCT
>VZTR01025961.1:0-33472 GCA_013400775.1 Chaetops frenatus
TATTTTACAACCCAAGACACACCTCCAGTAAAATCCTCTCATAAATTCCCTCTCTGCACACCAAAATACTGATGAAATAAGGAACCAGCCTCGTGCCAAGCTCTGGGGACAAAACAAGTACAAAATAATTAGTTGGGTAGGACTCAGAAAGCATGAACATAGAGGCAGCCTGGACACCCAGCAAAGCTGCCACCCCAGCCCCAGAAGGACAGAGCCGAGGAGCAGCCGCACAGCTGGTGCTGCACCCGGGGCTGCTCAGTGGTTCACCCAGGAGCAGCAGGATGGCATCCAGATAGGCAGCTGTGGAAAAGCACTGTTGATGGGAAGTTCCTGGTCTTTTTTAAGTTATTCCAGCTGGTTCATGTCCTGAGGACCGAAGATTTGAGCCCTTCAGGGACTTACAAAGACCAAGACACCAGTCGAATTCAAAATGCTTAAGTTGCAATACCTAAAGCTTTAAAGATATTTTCTGCCTATCAATGCATGATTAACTGAGTGTATGTACTCAAAGAGAAATGTAATATTTATTAAACACAGTTAATTTAGACATTTTGGCATTTGGTATGCAAAGATTATGCATTTTTCCCAGGAGTTATGTTAATTATTTCAGCATGATAACTTTAATTTTAAAAGGGTTTTTCATTGCTGAAGGGGGGATTATTATGTGCATGTGTACAAGGAGAACTTGAATTAAAATTTCTGTTCTCCATTGTTTCAGGAGTTTAAAATACACTTTCTCCTCTGAGTCAAAAAGATTGCTTAAATTTACAGGGCTCAAAGGGTTAATGTGTGAAAATGAACAGATTCAAGGTTATATTGTTGACAGCACCATTGTGTTGGCAAAGGAAGAAGATGAAACACTCAATTTACTTCTCTTGCTAAAGAGTACAGTATTTTGTTCTGTAGTGTTAGAAGAAATCACTCCATATCTGGAGAAGATGGAAAACATGGAAATCATGATGCTGCCTCTGCTGACTTTAATTTAATTTTATTTTTAACTATTTCTCTCCCAGACCTCCTGAAAGGTTTGAAATATAAACAGTGGTTTTTCAGAGGAAGGTCTGAGAATTTCAAATGTGAACCTGTTTTGATGCCTCCTGCAACAGATAAAATATGGAATGTTCTCCTTATGTTTGTGCATACACCTGGACACTGGGAAACTGATGCTCTTAGATACATATTCCATGGGAAAATGGGATATTTTCAGTAAGTTTGCAAAATATTAATCAGTTGGTACATTTAATTTAGCCATGGTATAGGAGATTGTTACTGTTGTTAGAGAATTGATGAATAAACTGGGGCAGTGGGGTGGAAGGCAAGGTAAGAATTTGTGTCAAAGCTGTTTATTTCTTGTAGGTTCCTTCTAGTTCTTCTGAAAGCGTCTATGAATTTGAATGGAGAAGGAGAAACCCTAAAAAAAAAAAAACAAAAAACCTCAAAACCCCATTTATTTCCTCTTAACAGAAGTTTATAGGACAGTTCTAATAAAAATGCAACTGCTGTAAATCAGTGCTTGTCCAGAGGAAGCTGCAGCCATGGAGTACAACAGCCCTCCAGAGAACCCTGAAGGGACACCAAGGCAGCTTCTCTCCTTGAAACCTAAGATGAAGATGCTGTAATCATTCACTGGGAGATGTTCACTTGTGCCTGCACCGCCCTCTCCTGTTGAAATTCTCCCAGAAAAGTCAGGAGGGAATAAATGCCTCTGCTGCTGCTGCGGCTGTCTCAGGTTTCCTTGGTGGTGCTCTTTACGGGGTTGTCACCTGTCCTTCTGAAAGAGTTAGGATTTGTCACCCAGATGTTACTTGCTGAACCAGTAGCCCTTAAATATCATGTACATCAGCAATACAAGTCAGAGGAGCCACATCACTGGGAGCTGCTCGTCTGCTAACCAGCATCTGGCAAAGCGGCTCCTGTAACAAGAAAAGCAAATAAAGAACATCAATGTTTTGATTCAGAAGTTGTATTTTCCTTTGAAGGTTGATAGGATGGGATCAGTCTATTAAGAAGGAAACTTTGGTCTCACTTCAACTCACTGCCTCAGTGAACCTTTGTTTCTTTATTTTATTTCAATAAATATAAATATTAATATAAAAATCCACATTAATATGAATTATTAAAATAGAAATCTATATTAATATTAATATAAAATAAATAAATATTTGTACCTTAAAAATAACAAATGTTATCTGATAGAAAATGGTCCGCTAAGACAAACATTCATCTGTAGCTAATAGGAGCACTCTATTGCTCCTTCTCTACAAGGCACACACAACTTTCTCTTAGGTGTTCGTGATCAGTCTCTTTTTCTGCTGTTTGCCAGTGGAAAGGCCCTGGCTCATTTCTTTCTAGTGAATCACATTTTGATTGTCTCATTTCCTACTGAAGTGAGTAAAGTTGATTTAGGCATACACGGACTGTAACTTCTACACAAACCTTTGCTAAGCTGCAATGCATATTAACAAAATTTTCTAAAATTATCTTCTACTACGAACTTCTTAAATGCACTAAAGGCACCTAAATTAGTTCAGAATAAATGATAGGCTTATCCACATTTAATAATTCTTACCAGCTGCATTTGTATGAAGGATTGGAAGGAGGAGTCTACATGCCCTGGGTTTTTAGCCCAGGTTGTGGGTGTGTTGAGGAACAAGCACACCTGGTGGGATGTAAACAGCCCAAAGGGCCCTTAACAGGTACCTGTAAAGCCCTGAAACAGGGCTGATGTGCCTCGCAGGCTATGGTGAAGAGTGTGTCCCTGCACATTGCTGTTAGATCACGGAGTCACAAAGTGTTTGAGCTTGGCAGGGACCTCTGCAGGGCATCTAATCCAAACCCCCATCTCCCCTGCCACCTGTTGGCAAGGAACATGAACAGAGGAGAGGTACTGAACAGCACATGAATGCAACAGAGACTGTGCCAGGTCATGGCAGTGAAGATAGTGGATCCAGAAGTAAGCAGTCCTTAAAACTGTAAACCTGTTGTCCTTGAATTGTTAGGTTCCCTCTTTGTTAATCTTTAAAGGATGCTTTTGGCTAATTTCTTGATTGGGTGTGTGTTTTAATGTTCGTATCTGCTATCAGCAACTGGAAGCAGAGCTGGAAGGTGCAACCACTTCAGCCACTTAGATGTGAGAGTCTCTTTCCTTCAGACTTTGGAAATTGTCAGCTGTCCTGAAAATTTATAGCTTGCCTTTGCTTTGGGGCTACTGTGAGTTAATCTGAAGTATTTATAGCTATTATAGTTATTTGACAAACAGGTTCAGCCAAATACGAGAGAAATCAGCAGAGCAGATTAATAGCAGGGAGTCCTTTGTTTAACTTGGCAAGGCTCATCACGAGCCATCAAAGCAAGCAGTCACTTTGTCAGTAGTATTGAATGGATAAATATCATAAACAAAAAAAGGTCACTAAGTCTTACAGCCTAGCTTTCCTAAGAAACAGAAGGGCTTGCCAAACAGCTTTAGAACTAGAATATAGGTGTTTTATATATTCAAAGCATATGGGGTTCATAACTACTGTTCCCTTAGGTATTGGTGAGTTTTCTGAAAATACAGTAAGGAAACAGGTTTTGAAGGAGCCCAGACATGACATGCAACCCATCTGTTTTTCTGAATCATTTCTCTAAATTAATTCCATTGCTTCCTAAGTAGAGTTGATAATAGAATGTTGAAAACAAGAGTATTTCAGAACCAATTCTGAAAGGAGTTCCCAGTGGCTGGTTAGAGATACAGGTATTCTGATGATAATTCCCCATTCCCAAGTGAGGTATTCACTTAAGGCCCTAGTTCAACAGAGGCTTTAAATGCATACTTGTGTTAATCTCTATTACTGCAGTTTTGCCCGTGGTTAACTCTAGTAGTGTGTTCTCAATTAAACATGTTTCTGATGTGTCCTCTGCAGAAATAAAGGGCTGACTTGAGGTTAGAGATAATTTCCTCTAAGTAGCTACTGAACTCTGTTCAGGCTGTACCTGTCTGCATCTATTTAGCACAAGGCAAGGTGGTGACTTACGTCCTCCTATCAGGAATTGTTTAAGAAAACAGCTGAAATCTTCCACTTGATTAATTCATAGGAGAGGAGCTGAAGGAACTAAGCAAAAAGCAGGCCAGTAAAATGTAGTTTTGGGGTTACTGCCCTTTGTCAGCTGTTGCAGGGACAATGAGCATTTCAAGTGTCATAGGCATCTTTAATTATATATGCACTACTTCCTGAAATATTTATAGGAAATGGAGATATGAAGTGACAGTTCTGGTTGGAAGGTATAAAGGTTATTCTTATGTATCAACAAGGTGACTTCCCCTACCAGGTTCTCCATCTAGCAAAATAACTGGATTGCTGGGTTTACAGGAAAAAAATGTCAAAGCTGTTCTTTCACCCATGCATCTTCTTTCCCCCATGCCTTCCTTGCCATCCCACAGTAACGATTGGTGTAGATGTGTCTTAAAGTCCTAAGCAATGCACATGTGAAGAAATCCTGGCTCCTGATGAGGAGCCAGGGAGTGAAGACACTGATTTATAGGACAACATAAGCATTGCAGAATTCAGAAGCAAGTATACTCTTCAGTTTTAAGTTTGATGAGTCCTGTGAGCCCTGCAGGACTGGTGAGTCCCGTAAACCATATGGTTAGCAAGTTGTGCAAATTCCAGTCTGAAACAAATGTAAAAATAGAAGAACTGGTTTTAGCACTTTGTTTTTTACTGCCTGTGCTTACATTAGGATTGTGTTAGAAATAGGAGCACTAAACTTTTACAGCTGGCAACAGGTGGAGGAGGATGAGCAGAAGGACTGTTTGTGGCTGTGCAAGATGCAGATTATGGGACTTAAAGGACTTATGGTGCTGCTGTTTTAATGACATAACTCATTAAATTGTGGCCCAGCAGTAACCCCCTACGGGCAGTCATCAGTCATTTCTGCACACTCCAGACTGCCACCAGCTTGGTGTGGATCCCACTCCCAACCCCTCACCCTACTGGTCACACAGCGGTGCTGGAAGGGGAGGAAGGGTGAACCAATCAACTGCAGTGTCATCCTAGCCCCCCCCATTTCTGGGAAGTGCCTTTTGCTGAATTTTGTTTCTCATCTCCTGTGCAAGCCAGGAACAACCTCTCTGCACTGCACACTTGTTCAGACATGGCAGTATTTGCTTGAACAGGTTGCTCACGTGTTTCTCTGTCCCTGACACTGGCTCAGCTGTATGTGACCCTGCAATGCTTCCTCCCTGTCTGCCCACTTACCTTGTTCACTGCAGGTGCCCTTATGCACAGACACACTTAGCTGCAGTCATACAAAGCCTCATTTGGCCATCTTGAATGGTATTTGGAGACAATTCATGATCAGTTAGGAAAAGATCCCAAACTTAACCCTTGCTTTAACATGATGACTTACTTGGAAATTTACCTGCAGGATGCCCAGTGTTTACTAATTCTACCTAGTGGCTGCTGTTGTCTCACCAGCAAGTTCCTTGGTGCAAGTGGTGCTTTGGATGGTCTTAGAGACTGCTCTTTCCTCAGGGGTGACACAGCATGACCCAGCAGGACCCTGATCACTTTTGGTGCTTCCTACTGATTCACGTGACCTTCCTAACAGCGGGCTAAGGCAGTAGAGCACTCTTGGCCTATGCTTGCCAACACTATATGTGTGATATGTGTGAATGGACCCACGTGGTCATTGCCTTCAGCCTTATCTTACGGGAGACAACTGCAACAAAAAAGCCATTCTGGAAAGATCCATGAACCACCTGTTTCCCGATGGCCTGATTCAGCAGAGGCTAGAAGTCACTTACCAGCATGTTTTTATTAAATGTAAGAGCGAAACTTGAAGGAAACAGTAGGAGCAGGATGAGCCCTGCTAGTGTTTACAGATCCCTAGGATACCATGGAAAAATCCACTACAATATACCCAGATACCCAGGAAAATATCTCCCTGAGCTGGGACTCCATTTGACGTGAGCATGGGAACAGAGAATATCAGCCCAATATGTGAGTTTTAGTGCCAGGGTGTGCTGAGCTGTGCCCTGCCAAGCACCATTGGTCCAGCTGTGGGAATCTGGACACTGCAAAACCTGTATTTTAACATTTTTACAAGCTGGCATTTTGAGAGCTGCCTCCTCCCATGACTTGGAAGAGCAGCTGATTCCCAGCAAGCCTCAGCACACGACTAGGCAAATTGCTGCTTTCTTACCCATTTGCAGCCCTTGGATGAGATCAAATTGCTCAACCAGACATTTCCTCCTGCACTTCCCCCCAGCCTCATTTTAGGTAAGTCCTTGCTGGCATGAAGAGCTGCAGAAGTAGTCTCAGGAAAAGAGCAACCCTGAGCAGTGGTCCTGCCTTGCTGCATGGCATGTAAGCACTTGGTTACAGATCTTAATTAAAGCCTGCATGATGATGGACCGTAGGGGGTTTTTACTAGGCCTCTTGGGATTTTTAATTTTTTTTGTTTTATAATAAGGACAATAGGAAATAATGGCCAGTTGTCTGTATCAACAAAGTCTGGAGCTGATGATGAGGACAAGCTGCTGAATCTCTAATTTGTCTTTTATCACAGCAGTGCTCCAGGTATCTGATAATGGAGCAGGCAACTTATTAGGTGTCGTCTAATCAGCAAAATGTGAAGGAATGCTGGGAGTTTATCCCAAATATTATTCTCCCTGCTTTATGTGGCTTTAAGTATATACATGCATATATAGGAACAATATAGTTAAGTTTTTTTTAAAAGGTATGAATTCTCTGACTTACCATGAAAGTTCAGCCTAGAGTCTGGCTGTTTCATTTGTACAGATGCTTTTAAGAGGAGGGAGGCTGATGGTATTTTCAGGTAAATGGGGTGCTCTGCCACTGTTGGTACCAGTTAGTTTGACAGGAGATGAAGGGCTTTTAATCTTGTGACCATAGCTATGCTTCATAGAGCAGTTGAGATGAGTTGTGAAGTCAGAAAAGATTATGATCCTTCTATATGCTTGATCAGTGATGAGTGTTTAACATTTATGCTGGTAAGTAAATCTCTCTTATGAAAAGCAAGCTTTAAAGGAAAAAGAAAGTCTGTTTGTAGCCCCAGATCTGACAACACTTTGGTTTTCATTATTATTTATCTGCAGGCACCATTTTCTGTAAGAGATCCCAGTTTCTCTCACACCTGGAGACACATTACTCTGTCAGGAATCTGTAGGATAAGTGTGTTTTAAAAAATTAGGTGTATTGAAATTTTACAGTAAAAGCATCACATTATATTTTAGATGTGTCAACCAAGGGGAAAAGCATTGAAAAGAAGGAAGGAAGAAAAAATTACATCAGAGCTGAATAATTTTTATACTTGATTGTTTCACAGTAAAATGTAGTACAGCAAGTGTGCGTAATTTACCTCTTCTTGTTGACTCCCTTTGCAGAACTGTATCTGAATCATTTCCTGTTAGTGAATAAAATCAAGAGGTTTTCAGGGTTGTTTAGTCTGGGCAACTGGGAGTTGGTGCAGCTAATGTGTTCCAGGAGGTTAACCACTGTGAACTCTCTTGTCTGAGCTGTTTCCTTTTTTTTGGTGGTTTTCTACCCATACAGTTGCCTTTCAGGTAGCAAGTTGTCAGCTGTCTCGCCTGTAATGTGAAAGAAATGAATCTGTGGCAATGTAAAATCTCAAAAACATGTATTGTCTGTCTCTGCTATAGCCAGGGAGGGGGTGAAGGAGGGAGACTCTTCTACAGCAATGATTTTTACTCACAGAATAAAGACATTCATGCTTTATGTGCAGTAGTTTTTGAAAGCCTCATTTTGTATTCACATAAAATCATGGTAACAGGCAGGGTATTTATCTGTGATTCACATCTTTAACTCATGGGACTGTGTTTCCTCTGAGGCATTTTAATGGAAATTTTTATTTACAGATAGAATCCAAAAATGAATAGGAATTTTAGGTGATGCCAACAATGGGGAGTAATTAATACAGACTCCTAACCTCTGTGGTGCTCTTGCTGTGGAAAACTGGGCGCTAGCAGTGTGGCTTTATGCTTGCAGAGCCATCTGGAACGGGTGATTACACGGTTTGCATTTGGCTGCTGGTGTCAAGATCCTGAGGTCAGAGGGTTTCTTCAGCAGAAAGGTTTCTGTGGCATCGAGTCGCTAATCATGCGCGGGATGCCTGCAGGCGATTGCTGCTGGCAGTGCTTTCTTCAGCGTTTAACCTGGGCCGTTTGGAACACCAGTGCTTCTTGTCCTTTTTTTATTAGTTACATTTGCGGGCTTTTAATTGATTTCCACCCCCCTCCCCCCTTTATTTTTTCCTTTTAACTGCAACTGATGCATTTGTAATTAATTATTTAGTGGTCATAGTATGACATAAAAGGGAATATTTTACAAATGATTGTATTTTTCTCCTTTGTGTGGCTTTTCTCCCTGCTCTCTTGCCATCTCCCCACAGCTGATCTCATGGATGATGACAGTAACTGCTAATGGGCTTCCACTTGTCCGCAGTTATAGGTGTGCTGCATTTCAGTCCCTGCATAGAGAATAAATTCTCAGGTTCCTTAATGGATATTTAGGGAGTATTTTTCATGTGTAACACAAACATGCTAATGGATAGCAAAAGCCAATTCCATTCTTTGGTTTCAAATTAATTTGTATAAAAGCTGTGGGTTTAATTCAGTTCAGAATGTGCTCTTAAATCAGTAATAGTGGAAGAATGGTGAATATAGTGAACACTAGAAAGCTGATGTTCATTATATTAATGTTTAGAAAAGAAACGCATTCTTATTTGTCATACAGTTCACATTAACAGAATGGCTGCAAACCATGGAACTCCATTGTAAATGGTACCTTACAAACCATTTCTTTACAAATTTCTGTTTGACTTAAAACAGTAATCAACCCTGTTGAAGCATTTTAGAAGTGCTACATAAACCCCTCCAGTATTTTGCGGTAGGCATTTTTAACTAGGGTCATAGTAGACCCTGAATCTGTAGAATTAAATGAAGGTGAAAACCTCTTAACAAATATTTTTATTTGTATGTTGAACTAATACTGTACCACATCTTACTAGCCTGAGGATCCAAAAGAAGCACTGACTGAATAATTTAATTTCTAAATACATGTAGCTTGACAACGGCAGTTTTTAATAGCAGAATTTCATTCTTTATGTATGCAGGTATAAGAGTCCTTCAGTTAGATGAACAAAAATTAAATAAAATATGCTGACACTGATCTGTCTATGGTATGAACTGAAATTTCAGTTAGCTTCTGTACTAAATTTCACCCTATAAAGCCAGAGAGGTCATTGGATTTGAATAATATATTGGGTTTTATTAACAGTTCTTTTATGAATTTACTTTCATGTTTCACATGTAGGTTTTATATGCACCCAACAGGCAAAAGAAAGCATGGGAAGTTGTGTGGCAAATGGCTGTCTCTCATCATTGCTTAGGGGTGGATGGTCTCGGTGGGTGGGTGGGTGAGGATGTGAGGTGGGAACATGCTGTCCATCACATGGGGCTGTGGCCATACCTGTTCCTGGGACCCCAGCCATCTCCGTTTGCTTATCCTCACTTTAGGATGTGAATTGAAAGTGGATGCCTACAGCTTCAGACAGAGGCAGAATTTAACATGGGAATTGAGCAGGCTATCTGGGGGAAAGGGAGGAGTGAGAAGAAACCCCCAAAGCCACCTGGTGCAGCCACCTTCTGTTGTTTCCCTTATACAACTTCTGGTTAGGCTGGGAAAAATAAGAGATCTATAGCCTTACTTCAGCTTTGAGAACCCTATGTGAATGTTTATTAATTAGAAGCTAAAGCCTTCTGTTTCCTCTGAACATCTTTGGGCAGTAGTAAAGGAGATGCATCCTTGCTTAAAATGTTGTTGTCTGTTGTTTCTAAAAGTTGGCTTTAGCTGCCTCATTTGGGCTTTTGCAAAAAAACAAAACAAAACCCAAGTGAAGAACATTTCATTTATGTGAAGTGTATTTCTGAGAAAAAGGTTAAAATTGGTCATTTGAATGATTACGAAATGCACGTAGCGATGGTTCTCCAGACCCAGAACACGGTGTGTCCTTTGCTGGCTGTACTGAGGGCTTCGCTCACCAGCTTTCCAGTGTTTACAGCACACATACAATATTTTCATGCAGATTAGACCGTAAACTCCTGAAAGCCAGGTTCCTGATTTTACCTGCAAAGTCCTCTGTTAGAAAGCTGTTTGCAAAAAAGTATTACTAGTAACAACAACCAGCTGTAGTGCAGTAGTGGTGCTTTCCAGCTCTGCCAGGTCATTCATGTGACCTGCCCTTACCTCAGTTTCTCTGGCTGTGAAGTTAATGTTACTTTACTTTCTCATCAAGAGGAGATTTTCTGAAAATTCCTTCCTGTTTGCAGCTTTCCATATAACACTTTTCTATGGTCTTGCTACTTGTGGATTGGTCTTTTTGAGAAGTGAAGTACAGGGGAGACAGTAAAAAAAGTGGGCATATTGTTCTAAATGAGCTTTTCCTGCAATAGTGTTTGGGGTTTTTTGCTTTTTGCTTGTTTGCTTGTTTTTGTTTGTTTATTTGAGTTTTTAGTGGAGTTTTTCTCTAGGTAAATTTGTCGTTCACAAATTGGCTTTAAAAGGCAGGAAATCAGCTGACATGGGGATGGTGGTTTTTTTCCTTTTATTTATGTAACCATTGCTTTCCAGAAACCTGTCATATGATGTTTTTAGGAAGCAGTAAGAACTTCAGATCTTCACTCTTTTGCCATGCTTATTTTCTACAGGCTGTGTAGGATTCCTCGGGAATAGTTACAAATTCAGGTGTGAAGTTAGGTACATTGTTGGAAACATGCAGACACAGTCTCGAGGGAGCAGGTCTGCCTGCTCTGTTTGCAGTGTACAGAGCACTTCAGCAGCCAGAGTTTTGCAGCAAACTGATGACACTTTGGGTAAGGCTAGTGGAATCACTCTAGTACGAACACAAAATGTGCTTCAGGTATGCCAGGAGTTAAGGAGTAAGGTGTTTTGCAAGGATACATCAGGAGGATTACACCAGTAGGTAGAAAACATGATTTTTCAAACGCTAATTTGTAGGTTTGTAAGATGAAATTTTGTTCTTCCATCTATGACATTCTCTTGAGTTCCTACGGTCTTAAAAAGGATATGAGAAGTGGAAGTGTACTGAATACTGCCAGGTCCTACAGTTGTTTTCCAGCTTGTTCCCTAGCCCTCTTCATTTTCTATGATACTTTAACACAGCTCTTACTTAATTTCTGGTACCTATGAATCTGGGAAGTGGTGGAGCTTGAATTAGAGCTTTAAGGATGAATAATTTTTTTACTGTCTATTATAAATGCTTAGCAATTTAATGATGGGAACACTACTCTTTGGGGACTTGTGGGTATGCTGCAGTTACCTGGAGCTAAATCCCTTTGTCACCTATGGAAAACACATAATGTTGCAAACACTTAAGGAACCTGGCATGTTTAAATTAGCTGTATAGGGGAGCTCAGTGCTCAGCACACTTGCAGTCTGTGGTCAGAAACAAAGGGTTTCCATGTGTGTCACCACAGAAGGGTGCACTGTTGCATTCTGGGCCACCACAGCCTTTTAGGGTGTGATCTGACTGCAGCACACCTCTGCTTGGGTCCAGCATTCCCACAACCTCCTAAGGTGGGAGTGGGCATGCAATGATTATTGACATGCAGGAGAAGGTCTTCATGTCCCTGGGACCTTGCTCTTAGTTCTTTAGCACCAAACTCCCAGGTAG
Source organism: Chaetops frenatus (assembly GCA_013400775.1). Classification (NCBI taxonomy): domain Eukaryota; kingdom Metazoa; phylum Chordata; class Aves; order Passeriformes; family Picathartidae; genus Chaetops; species Chaetops frenatus. The sequence goes on from VZTR01025961.1 coordinate 11,716, forward strand.
CCAAGAAGGCCAGTGGCATCCTGGCTTGTGTCAGATATAGTGTGGCCAGCAGGACAACAGAAGTGATTGGACCCCTGTACTCTGCACTGATGAGGCCACATCTCAAATACAGGGTTCACTTTAGGGCCCTTCACCCCAAGAAAAACATTGAGGTGCTGGAGATTGTCCAGAGAAGGGCAGTGGAGCTGGGAAAGGGTCTGGAGCATGAGTCTGCTGAGGAGCAGATGAGGGAGCTGGGATTGTTTAGCCTGGAGCAAAGGAGTCTCCGAGAAGACCAATCCGTCCCTACAACCACCTGAAAGGAGGTGGAGGTCAGTCTTTTCTCCCAAGTAACAAGTGATAGGATGAGAGGAAACAGCCTCAAGTTATACCATGGAAGGTTTTTTTTGGATATTAGGAAAAACTTATTTACTGAAAGGGGTGCCAGGTAATTGTAATCAAGGAAGTGGTAGAGTCACCCTTCCTGAAAGTGTTCAAAAAACGTGTGGATATGGCACTTGAGGACACAGATTAATGGTGAACTTAGTGGTGGTGCTAGGCTGACATTTGGACTTGATGACCTTAAAGGCCTTTTCCTGTCTTAATGATTGTATGATTCAATAATCTGTCCCCTCCTGCCTGGGCAGTGACAACAGCACTTGAGCGGTGTACTAGAAACCTCTACTTTGACGTGTTAGAAGACATGGGTTTTGTTTTCTGTTCTGCAGCAAACCATGGTAAGGACCATGGCTTTTGTTTTGTGTCATGGTCTTTGTTAATCCTGAGGTGCAGTTTCAACAAAAAAAGCATATATGAGATGTCCATAGTTTCAACAGATGTCTTAAACATGGAAGTGGTGTATCAGCAGAGAGATCATAGAATCACAGAGTAGTTTGGTAGGGACCTTGGAAGGGGCCTTAAAAATCATCTAGTTCAGCTTCCCTGCCATGGGTGCCAGGAACACTTTCCATTAGACCAGGTTTCTCAGAGACTCATCCAGCCTGAACAGTTGAACAGTTCTATGTGACCACTCATTTTACTGATCAAGGTTAGTGAAGCCACAATTTTAATTCCAGGTCAAAGGTGCAGAAGAGTTTTTTTTCATGTTGTCATTGGGAATTGTAACCACTGTGCTACCATATGTAGAAGTCACTCAGCTGTTACTTTTATTCTGTTGACCATCTGGTCTGCTGCTACTGGGAATCTCAAGCCTTGCAAGGGTGCATTGAGGTACCTTCCATTTCAAACCACATTGTTGAAACCTGAAGCAGTAAAAACCGTAATGAATGGTTCTTTCAAACCGTTTCAGCAATTACAGTCTGAGAATGGCGTGCCTAAGTGATTGCTCTGTTAGTAGGAGCAAATGTTTACAAAGTGTTCTTTTGGTCTGGGAAACTTCCATTGCTGACTTACAGCACAGGCTGGCCATGCTTTTGTGCTCTGCAGACTGGATTAAATTGTAGAAGATTACTCAAAGGTTACACATTACCTTGTAATGTTACATGATGGTGGAAAATACTTTTAGGGTTAGATAAAATTGTGCTGTGGTCTTGAAGGCTGCAAGAACTATGGAAGAAAGAAGTGAAGCAAATGAAATTTGATATAATTTTTGTGTGTTTAGTGTAGAAGGCATTTTTAGTGTAAGGTGAATTGTTGTACCATTCATCTTTCCAGAGGTAAAGATGGCACTCCTATAGAGAGGATAATGTTGATGCCAACAACATGTACATTCACTAACACATGTACTCTGACCCTTGTTAAATAAGCCTGAGAAATAGTGGGAATACTTCTTTTTAGAAGTAGATGCACTTTTCCTCATCTGTTTTGCTTTCTCTGGAAGCCACAGTTGGGCTCTGTAGCATAATGTGGTTATCAGTATCACTGCGCTGCCAGGACTAGAAATTAGTCTTGTGGTGTGCTTTAAATTGGACTTAATTCAAGTTTGAGGCAAGCTGTTTGTATTTGCTTATGATGAGAATGTTTTTGTTTTTAAATAAATCAAAGCAAATAAAAGAAAAAAACAAAGTAAACCGTTTATGTCGTTGTGCTTGGAATTGGTTCTACAAAGACTACTGTGATTTTAGAACAAAGCCATATAGAAAGCAAATGTCCATTCAGCTTCAGTTAAACTTATCTCTTCCAACTACAGTAGGCATTATAACAGAAGAAATACTTATCATGAAATTTATGATTGATTTAAGTCAAGCCTTATTGAAATACTTTTTCTTCAGATAGAATTTAAAAAAAAAAAATTGCAGAAGCAGAGTCTAAACATACCTCATCTGTGCAACATCTCTTGGAGGCAGGCTGTTAGGACTAAGGGGTACAGTTCTTGCAAACAGCTCAGTCTCCTTTAGGCTATTTAAAAAACCTCAGCTTTTTCTACATAGTCTTTATGTTTCAATATCCCTTACAGGATAGGATGCTTTTCTTTTCTTCACTGCCCTTGACTTGTGTGCTGGGGGTTTCTCTTCCCAGCACACACCATGCCAACACATTCACACCATTCTTGTAGGGATCTCCATTGACAACCTCCCAGCTATGTCATGCTGAAGCTGCCTCATTCAGAAAGATTATTTACCAGAGAGACATGGGGAGCAGCTTGAGGTCTGCAGTTGTGTCTGCACTGCTGTGTGTGAGCAGCCGTGGAAAGGGGCCCAGTGCCAGCCTTGTCTCTCATCTATGTTGCTGCTCCATGGGAGGGCACCAGTGGGAACACTGTGGGTGATGTGGCCGGAGTGTGGGGCTCCTTTCCTGCTCCAGCTGTCCAGCTGTCCCCTTGTATCCTATCCATCTTGAATGGGTACCACAAGACTTGAGCTTTAGCGCACAGAACAGCACAGGATCCTCCCCAGAAGGATATCTGTCTTTCTTAAAGCAAAGACAGATGGGATTTGTGATTATCTGGAGCACAAGCTAAATTGTGTTCAGACTGTCAGTGCAGAGAAACATAAACCTGCAGCTCAGGTAAGTTGAGATGTTGCCATTGAGACTAATGAAACAGCACAGCTCAGAGCTACATTAAACAAAACTGTCTTGAGATACCCGCCAAATCCACTGACGTGGAAATGTGTGTTAAGAGAGACGTGTCTCAGAGGCTTGTGTGCTGCAGAGGTGAGACATGCAGTAAGCAGAGTTTGAGAAATAAAATTTCCAGCTCAGTTGCTGCACTCCTAACTTTCTTACCAGGATGGCAGCCTGCCACACTCACACATCAGCATGGATGGGAACAGTAGCACTGCCATTGGAGATGAGGGGGAGTGAAACTGACGTCCCAACACAGAAAGCAGAAGCACAACAGAAATTGTGTTGTTAACTGCTGCTGTCCTGGAAATAACTGTGTAAAGCCATTGCTATGACAGTGCATTATGTTATTTTGTCAATAGAATTTCATGATACAGGATCATTTGTAAATGTTGGGTTGAGTCAACATTTAAAAAGAAAGAGGCTTGGAAAGACTTCCATGTGCACATGTATTCCTCTGACCTGCATGACAGCTGCAGAAAGCTGAAGTCTCGCTGCCATGGAACTCTGCAGAGCATCATCCCCCTACAGGTGTATTTTGAAGGTCAGTAAACATGGCTTTCCATCAGTTCTGCTGGCTTAATTGTGATTTGGTAACACACTATTTTAAGATTTCTCCAATTTTAGAGGACCATTTTCTTGGAAAAAAGGAACATGGACTGTGTGCTGGTGTGCTGGTGTGCTGGTGTCAATAAAGAGAAATCTTTCAGTGCTGGGGACTTTCCATATTGGGACTGCACCTGTTAGAGGTAGTGCCAGGCTTCACCTTTCACATATGCCACCTCTGAGGAGGGAATGTGATGTCTTCAACCAGAAAGCTATTAAAGAAGCACCATTATGATATCAAGCCCACCATTATGTGGTAAAGCAGGTGTCACACTTCTCTTTTGCCCATTATACTTGTTTCTCAACTTCTGTCATGTCACACTGCGTGAGAGGTGTCACGGCATCAGCTTTAGACTCACCAGGTTAGAACTCGCCTTAGCTCCTTTCCTATGTTATAAATCTCATTTCTGTGGGGATTCACTTTTTTTGTTTTAACTGCTGGCACTTTAGAACTATTTGACAGGAATATTTGTGAGATAAATGTTCCTCCTGCAGATAAGGATGAATGTAGGTGTGTTACGGAAATAACTAATAGTGAACACTGTAAAACAGCGGGGAAGGACTGAGGACAGATGGGTTCGTTTTTCCTCAGGGAATCTAAAATAAACTTGATCTGTCTTCTTTAAATCCGTACACTCAGTTGACAAAAATATAGGAAGTGATGTTTATTTATGTAATAGAAATATCTTAAAAAACAGTTTACATCGGCTAAGGAAATTTGGCAGGTCAGGGATTTATTTATGTATGTATGTATGTATGTAACTGGGTTTAAGGGAGGGCTGATGCTTCACTGTACTCTCTCTGATAGTAACATAATCTGTTTTATTTTCATAGATGAATCCAAAATCTGTATTTGGCATCCTGTGTGTTCTGCAAAGGATATTTCTCTCTCATTTTAGGTCAGAGATTTTCAAAGGCATGTACAGCAGCTAGGCATTTAATTTGCACTCATGTTAGTAGAATTTGACCAGTTTCTACTTTCTTGCTTTTTGGCATTTTTCATGTCACAGTTTTTATTTCAATTGCACGTGCCTAGTAAAAAGGTGTAGGCAAAAGAGGCACATGCCTACCAGCATTACTGCTTCTTGTACTCTTGATAGACTATTGCTTTACACATTGCTTTTTTTTTGTTTTTGTCTTGCTTTGTTTTGTTTTTTTGCCACATTTCTGGATGCCCAGCAAGTAGATTGAGCAGTAGCTCAGACTGGAAAGCTGGAAATCCAACAGCCCAGAGCCAATGGCTGCTGGGCACTGGCTGCCAGTCTGGAAGGCTCCAGACACATCATGCTCCCTGCATCTGCAGGATGAATTGCTCCTGACCCACATGATAAATCTGACATGTGCAATGCATGGCAGAGCTGTTGTGCATGTGTGGATCGGGTACACAGAATACCAAAGACATTGCCATGATTTTGAATTTATGGTAGAACACAGACCAGCTATCACCTAAGTCTTCCTTGCTCTCTATTATGTGTGTAAGGGTTCATATCTAAAATAGCCATAAAAGCATATATTGTAGGTAAGTTTCTGAACCACACTTTTCTTTTAAGTGTGCTACTTGAAGAGATACCAAATTACTTGCTCAGTTTCTCTTTTTTTTTTTTTTTTTTTTTTTTTTTTTTTTTTTTTTTTTTTTTTTTTTTTTGGCTATTTTGGTTTAAAAACTAATTTCTGTAGCTGTCCAGATTTTGCTTAGCCATCGTGCCTGTCAGCAGTGTGCAGTGGTGATCAGCACTATGCCTTGCCTGAGGGAGTGTTCATTTGGATGTACAGCTTTGTCAGTGTGGAACGCATTCTGGGCAGGATGCAAGCTCCTAGCCCCAGGGCCACAGCAGATGTCTCAATTGCTTTGGACTGAAATTGGTTCATTATTGCCAGTGTCCTATTTAGACCAGTTAAAAATAAGCAGTAAAAGAGTAAGTTGCTTGAACTCCATTGCAGTAAGGGTAAAGTGAATTTTTACAAATATTGGTGTTAGTAATGCCTTGTTTAATAACTAATAATTTTGATGCAGAAATAGACATTGCATGACTATAACTGATAAAATGCTTTTCACATATGCTTACTTTATGTGATAAAACACTTGGGGAGCTGCCCCAGTGATGTGTCATTGTTACTAACATGCCGATCATATATCAGCATATGGGAAAACACAAAGTATTTTCAGTGAGAACCAAAGTTTGTCATCTAACCAGATACTGTACCTCTGTATTTATGGTGCAATTTTTCAGTAGTTATTCCATAAAGGACATGTAATAATCTCTCAGACCAAATCAGTAAATTATTTCACTGCAAATACATCTGTGATGTCCTCAAAAAAAAAAATAAAAAGAAAGCCCAAGAATTTGACAGGTACTGCTGTTTGCCCTTAAACACATTTAGGAAAAAAGGAAAATAGATGCATTTAAAGGCATAGTATGTACAGATTAGCATATTTACAGATAATTCCATAGTTAACACTGGCTCTTGCTAGAGCATGAGGAGCACAGTACAGAGGAACTACATGGTTGCACTTGCTGCCAGTGGCCAAGTCCCCTCACTGCAGACCAGGTTTGCTGCATGGTTGGTCTCTGGTGGCTTCTGACACACTGAGCATCACTTGTACATCACAAAGGATTTGAGAGGAAATTCCTGTTCTTATCCATTGAATGGACTGGGTGCCTAATAGCCTTTCTGTGAGGCCAGTACAGCAGTAACCTGGGTCACTGTCCTCTTCTGTGTGAGGGACTGGAACAACTCACTTGGGGCTGGGCCTCTTGTCATCCCAACGTCCTTCCCAGAGTCCATCCCAGGGAGGACAGCACCTGCTTTGACTTACATCCACAAAATGGTACTGCCCACCCTGGAGCCAGTCACTAGGCAGAGGCTGCCCTGCCTGCTGTCCTTCCTTGGAAACCTGCCTGCTGTGCTGCCTGCAGCCTCAGGGATGCTTGGACAGATCTCCTGGAGTGGTCAAACTTCAAGAAAACCTTTTTGTTATCTCATTGCAGAATACTGCCTGATTCCTTTTCCTGTAGGTGAGATGGAAATGATACAAAAATAGCCCTGTCACATCGTATTCCTGTATTTCTGCTTTAAATTGAACACAAAATAAAGGGTTAACAGTGAAGAAGGCTATGGTTGCTTTTGGAAATCCGGGTAACAAACAAAGCTGCAAACTGCATTTGCTTACATTATTGTTTAGTATACAAAGGTTCAATTCTCTGTGTCCTTAGTTTGAAACCCAATAATAGGCTAAATCTGATTTGAACCGAGCATGTTGTCTCCAGTTTATTTGTCCATTAAAGTTTACTGATAAATTGATCTTTCTGTAATGGTTTTAGTGTAAGAAATAGCCTACAAATCACTATTTTAATGGAAACAAATACAATATTGATGCTAAGTTCTTACAAGCAAAGCAATGGAAGATAATTATCGCAATTTATTAATAAACCAGAACAAACAAGGATCTTACATACTATCCAACAAACTTGCTTTCTTTTGTTTAATTGGATGTAGTGAATATGTTTTCATCATTGTTTTATACTAAGGTTTTGTATTTCTGAAATAGCTTTCCCCTTCGATGTATTAATCAAACTAGCTGATATACAGATTGACTCTTATGCTGCCTTTTTCATTTTGGTTTTTATGCCCAAGTACAGAAAATTCCATCACTTTTTTAAGATACATTTGCGTCAGAAGTAACAAAGTGTCTGGCTTGGAGCAGACTGTACTGGGCAAGTGAGGGACCCTCCTCAGTGCTGCCTTGGAGGTGAGGATGGCTCCCCAGCCAGAATGGGCCCAAGGACAGGAGAAAGGAGAAGGACTATATAAAAGAGTGATTCAGGCCCCATAATACACTTTTCATCTTCCTGCCCTGGGGGGTTTCAGTGCCTTTACTGAGTTTCTTACGTACATTTGAACCTCATGTATATATAATGTGCGGGATAGCAAAGCCCTTATTATAGAGGACTGGTAAGTCAATGGGTTTTGTTTCTGTTGTGTCAGTGCTTGTACTTCAGAGTCCAGGTCCACTATTCAGTTTTACAAATGCTTTACAGCTACCACCTTGTTCTCTGAAAGTATCAGGAATTTTCTCATGATTCTTCATGTTACCCAAAGTGTGCTAGAAAGGCTTGTCCTCTCTCAGAAACAGGCATGAGTGTGAAAATCACATCTGCTTGCCTGCGCCTGAACACTTTGATGTTGATTTTAATTTGCTGTTTTCTGAAATAGCCCCTTTATGTTCCTGGTTAAAAAAAAAAAGCTGATAATAGCTTTATGAGGAAGCCTCCATAACCAAAGAAAAAGATGTTTAATAATTTCCATCTAAACACAATACCAGTTGAATTAAGCTATTTTCAACCTTTATGGAAGTTACTCAAAATTTCTGTTTTGTTAAATGCATTCAGAATTCCTATTTGTCTTGACTGCATACTCACCAGTGTTGTACTTTGACCAGCCTAGACTGGTGTGTTGTAGTACACAAATGATTAAAAAATGGGGTTTATACCCACAGCCACACATGAACATGCACAGAGATCAGAGAATAACGTCAAGCCCTATTTTTTCTGCATCAAACTACATAGCATCCCTCATTAACTGAAATTGCTGTTTTTTCTCTTCTGTCATTGCATTTCTCAAAACACCTTTTCTGAGCTTGTGTAGCTCACAGCCTCTCATTTAGAGATATGTGGTGTGTGTGGAAAGAGGGAGATAGAAACTTACACTGCAAAATCTAAAAGAAGCTATTAAAGCCTGAAAGAAGATACAACTTTGGAAGGGGACAGGATTCTAAAGTTTCCCCCTCCACCATAAATGAATTAAGAAGATGATGCTTAAAATTCATGAAAGCAGATTGCAAAATGTCCAAAGAAAGTAACCAGGGTGTCGCCCTGTTTTTGAAAGCCTGAAAAGTTTATATTCTTGAGTCAGATTTTCTCACACAAAACACTAGCTTTGTTTACATTCCTTCTTGGAGAAGGGAAACTGACTGGTCACTTAACCAGTCTGGTTGAGAGGTGGGATTTCATCTTCCAATCCTCTCACACTTTGCAAAGCCTATAAATTGTGTGTCCATAATAAGTGGGTCCTCTTGTGGGGGCCTCTGCTGTTCTCTCGATTGTGGTGAAACCGTGTCCTTCTTTCATACCCTGGTATTTCACCAGGGCAGTCAACATGGGTCTGGAGCTGATGTGCATTCCAGTTCCCACAGCAGCTGCCTCTGCTGGCTGGTGATGCTTACAGGGATGCTAGAGCTGGAGTGGTGACCAATACTGCACACTGGTACAACCCTCTACCCCAGATACTCACCCTTGCCCTGTCATTTCCAGTTGCTGGGTGGGTTGCAGGTTTAGGTTTCGAGGCAGCTTAGGAAAAATAAAAAAAGCAGCCCTCACTTTCCCCTTCCTCTTTCTTTCCCCAGTTTCATATGGTCTGGAATGTCCCTCTGGTCAGTTGGGGTCAGCTGTCCTGGCTGTGTCTCCTCCCAACTCCTTGTGTACCCCCAGCTGCTTCACTGGTGGGATGGAGTGAAAGGCAGAACACGTCCTGACTCTGCATAAGCCCTGCTTATCAATAGCTAAAACATCCCCGATTTATCAACACTGTTTCTAGCACAAATCAAAAAAGTTAACTCTATCCCTGCCAAAAACAATCACAGGGTGGCTGTGGGTTTTAATGCTGTGGCACGACCCAAATAGTTTGTTTTCTTAAGGCACTCTGGAAGTGAGTTTGAAGATTTGGTACTGGGAAAGGGCATCTCCTTGCTTTTTTTACCTCCATTTTTGGAGGGAAGTTCTTTAATTTTTTATTAGCGTAGGACTTCTCATTTCCAAACTCAGCAGGTCTTTAACAGTGTTGGGTTGCACTATGAGACCTGCATTTCTGATTTACAGCTGTTTTTTTCAATAACATTAATACATCAACAGGGTGTAGCAAAACTATCTGGCAAGGGTGAGACACTACCTTTGTACCCGCTGCTCTCGTATTGCAAACAGTTTATGATGTCTGTTGTAGGTCCCTTGAAAACTAAAAGCTTTTGAGAAATGTTGAGATGTCTGTTCCTTTCTTTTGTGGCCTGCACACAAATCACTCACCCTAAGATAAAACTGGAGTCTAAGGAATCATAATTTAATCTTTTCTTGAGCTGGCAATCTGCTTCAGCAAGTCCTTCAAATGCCTCTTGCAGGAGCCTGCTGACCTTCTCTGAATAACATATTAAAGAACAGTAGAGCCAGCAATGACACCTCTGGAGTTGCTGCAACTTTGAGGTCAATTAATTGTCACTTAGGATGATATATCTGAATTCACCATTAGTTTCTCAGCCTGCAAGGGACTGGGGGCAGGCATCCTTGCCTTGCACATGGTTTAAAGGCCTCGATGTCCTTGATGCTGAAGCAAAGACAAAGGCAGTATCACACAGTCAGCTTTAAACAGTCTTCCCCCATTTATTTCAAGGAACTTTATGTTTCTTTACCTGTGTGAGAGCCTGGATGTGGAGCTGCGTGGGCAAGCAGCAGTCTGGTGTCCTGACCATTTAGCCAGACAATGGGCTGCAGCTATTAATTCAGGATCCCACTGAAGATGGGCATTAGCCCCCTGTTTTCTTTAGCAAGTGTTTAGAAACTCAGAAAGCAAATACACAGCCCAATCTGAACAAACGACGTTGTTCTCAGAGATTTCTCAATACTGGTTAATGCCTAAAGAAGGCTGAAAAGCTCTTCTTGGAGACACAGGTTCCTCTATAAATAAGCTGGGCAGTTGGTGATTTTTTTCCTCACAAGAAAAGCACAGTTTATTAGGTCCATAGAGCAAATGGGTGAACCTGCACTGTCTCATGGCTTATCTCCCTAGGCTGTTTCTGGGTTCTGTCTCTAGACAGATAGTGGCTGCTCCATAGGTACTGTTCTTCCAAGCTGCCTGACTGACCTGGCTGGCTTCCTCTGAGCAAAGAGATAAGCATGGCTGCGTACAGTCAGCCCCCAAGGCTGTTACCTGTTGGCAGCTGTACTCATGGGGTCTGGCTCCCTCCTGCTTGTGCTGTGCCATCACCTTTCCCTGCAGCTCATGAAGCCTGCCCTGAGCCCAGGTCCAGGCTGAGCCTTGCTGACTTTCCTGGTAAATGCAGCAGAGGAAAAGTAGACATTACTGTTATTTTGGATCCTCCTGTGCAGGAACTGGGTTTGGGAAGATGAGATGCAGCATCCAGTCAGCTGTGTCCCCCAAAGGTTTATCCATCTGACTACTTGCTATGCAGAAGGAGCATGAAAGAAGTTTCAGTTTTATTCACCTCTTTAATTTCTGCACGACTCTGGGACCTTGATATTAGAATAACAGTTCTGGCAGTTTCAGTGACTACTTAGAGTTTTTCTTCAGAGGGTATATTTAATTACATCAGGTTTTTAACTGCTGTATTTTCAATACTTCTAATGTCTTAATATCACAGAGTGTATATATTGAAGAAAAAAGCTTAAGTTTTATGGGGTGCAGAAAAATGGAGAAGGATCTAGGAGCCATCTGCTTGTTGGAAGTCAATCAGTTATTTTTAACATTATTTTGGAGTAGATGTTGAATATGTAATACAGAAGGGGATTGCAATGGTGATTCACTGAAATATGACTTACAATAGACACTGCAGAGGAATTCAGAGCTCGTTGTCCATGGTGTCCCTCCAGTTGTGGGTACTGCAGCCTGTGGCAACTCCAAGAGGCTGCTGGGGACCAGCAGCATCAGATCAGCCATCCCTTGGGGTTTCCTCTCCTTGCTGCCTTAGCAGAGGCCAGCAGCTCAGACAGATTTCTCTGAAACAGAAATATTTCCAGGCTTCAAAATTACCACTAACAGTTTGTTGTCACACATTTGTCTCATCTGCTGCTACAGCCCTCAGAGGTGAGTTAAACTGCGGAAAGCCAGAAAACAAAACTTCTGCTTCACTAGCTAGTGAGTAAATGGCTCATGGTGGAGCTGTGCCAGATATATCTATTTTTTCTACCCCCAGATGTGCTGAGGCTGCTGTTACCCTCCATGTCAGGAAGAGAAAAACTGGGTTAACGGCAACACCCACTGATCCCTTGTCACCACAGGGAGGGCTGTGACACCAGGGATGCCACCCGTCGGGCAGCTGGTCTTGCTTGTATCCCATAGCCAACGCCAGACAACTGTCTCTGTGAAACTTGTCCAATGGAACAGGCAGTGGATGGTGATGTTGTCAATATTGATGCAAAATGGTATTTTGAGACATTTGGCAAGAGCTAAGTGCCACTTGTGAGGGTTGTATCAAAATGAAAGATGAGAAACCTTTGAGTTTTTATTTTTTTAAAGAGTGGTGAAACAGAGCAGTTGGAGTTCTCTAAAATATTTTGCAATGTAACACATATCAAATGTTTGTGAGATTATTTTTTAAATTCAAGTGGAAGTTGTGAATCTGGGTGTTTGACAAATACAGCCTTCATCCAAAAACTTCACTTGACCATCTTGTTAGCACTGTAGTATGTTTGCACTGCTAACAAAATCATCCCACTTACTAATCCTGATGCTTAAACTCTGCCATTTTCTAAAGTGGTAGCTCAGTTTGAGAGGGGAGCAGAAGGGAAGATAGTTCAAGTTAAGTCTGCAGCAAGGACAGAGCTGCACAAAACCAAATCCAGTCTAGAGTTTTGCAAAAATTTGCTGTCCTACAGGCTTGTTGTTCTCCAGAAGTACAGTCTTAAAGCATCTGAATCTGCCTGCTGAATCATTTTGGCTAAATATAAAACAAAAGTAATAATTTTGCATAGGTTGAAACATTTCCTTTTGACATTTTCAAAACAAGATCAGGTTAAATTCTTATTTTGAAAATGCCATTCCAAACTTCCACTTGAATTAATATGAGTTTAAACTGAAGTAAAGTCAATGCCTCAGATAACTGGAAGATACCCATCCTTGGTCCCTGGCTGGGGAACCTGAAGGGTTATTATTGCCTTGGTGGGACATCTGATGGCAGCAAATCCCTCCCTGGTGTGGTGGTGCTGCTGTTGCCACTACTGCTCCTTATTGATGTGGCCAGGTGGGGCAGGTGTCATCTGTGGGCCCTGGGGAAGGGTCACACAAACCTGAAGCCCGTAGCTGAAGCAGAGCTCATGTTCTCAGCCAGCATGCTTTCACAAAGGGAGCCTCCAATTTCTTGAGGAAACACAAGTGTTGAGAGTGCCCAGAAAACCTGGGCAAGCCTCTGGAGGTGGTGGTGTTAGCCAGGTGCTTAAGAGGAAGTGCTTTGAAGAGGTTCCACCACAAAAGGTGCCCTCAGGAGAAGTTCTGACTTAGAAGTGTCCTTCTCTCCCTGGAGGCAGGTTGGGCAGCAGGGAGCTGCATCTGACAATGTCTTCCAGCATTTTGCAGCTTTTTCCCCTGTATCATATTCTAGCCCTACTTTGAATGCTGCAACATTCCAAGTTGGAAATAAACCCACCAGCCTCCCAAGCCCTTTCCCAGGGAGTGGGATCACTCTCCAAATGTGATCATATCCATTAATCACATACTTAAAAGCCCATCATCTTTCCCTAATGTCATTCTTTCTGCAGATGCTTCTCCATGTTTTCCATAGTGGTTTCAGCCAGGCCACAGCACAACAAGGAGTCAAAAAATGTAGCTGTTCTCACTTAAAAATTTTCATTTTTGAGTAGTAGGGGCATTTAAAACTCATATGCAAGCAGACATGATATAGGAAAGCTTTTTTTATGCCACACCACACTGAAATTTTTGTGGTGTTTGTCCAAACACGATCATAATTCAAGGAAACAGATGGGCCCTGCACTGAGGGCAGGAGTCTCTCCAGCCAGTGCTACCAGCCAGTCTCCCTTTCCTCTCCACCTGCAAAAGAGGTACAAGTTCTGTTGCAACTACCCCAGGAAACCTGTGCATTGGAAATAAGGAAATTTTCTAAGATGCTTAACAAATTTCCCCCCAGTTTCTGTGTTGGGAATAATGGGAATACCATGGGTAAAGCTTTCCCTTGCAAGAAGAAAGTAATATTTTGATGGGGGCTGCTATCTAAGATGGAAACAAATCTGGTACAAATGCTATGATTTTGAAATGAACTCAATAAATTATAGATAAATCTTCTCTGGAATGCAGTATATAGTTATCTCTCTTCCACATATTTTACCCTTTTATAGATTTTTATAAAAGGAATGAAAAAACCAGGATGCATGGGACAAATAAAACATGAAAAACAATTAAAAAAATTGTTGATAATTTTCATCTGCAGAAGGACAAGACTTAAGGATTCTGCAAAAGACACTGAGATTGTTAAAAAGAACAACCCAAGCTTACTGTAATCCCTAGCTATCTCTTGCAGTTTGAGAAAATAGATGACAAAGTCTCTTCACAGATAAGAAAAGCTTATTTGAAAACAAAGAATACAGACAAATCATGGACATTAAAGGTTTTTAATTATCCTGGTACCAACAAAAGAAAATAACAGAAAAAAAATAAAGAAGGTGGTTTATTTTCTGTAGAAATAGTGAAGAACTGTTTTCCTACATAATTTGAATAAAAATCCTGCAGAGGCTAGTGAAGACATCATTGAAGGAAGTAACAAAGCTCCCATTATTAATGGTTCCTCACTGTTCTGGCACAAATTTCTCATTCTCATTCAGGGCTACTGAGCTCTTTAACGAGTTGTAATTCTTCCCTCATGGCTGTGGGCTTAGGACTATCCACTTTGCAGCTGGAAGGACCAAAGAGTGGAGACATGTTGTCATTGGATTCTGTGGTGACAGTTCTAGGGGTGTATGAAGTCAGGCTCATGAAGCTGTGTCCAGTTTTGATGCAAGTGCCAAATGCGTTCTCATTGCAATGTATAAAGAGGGAAGGAATGCAGATGTTTCCATCCTCAAAATCTTTGTAATGGAGTATGTTAAGAGAATAGTTACTTAGACTTTTTTCATTTTTTTTTCACTTTCATGTCTAATGAACTGAGGCACAGACAGGCTTTCACAAAACCTGGAAGTTGGCCTGCTGTGGCTAACCAATGCATTCTCCACAGAGAAATGGATTTTACAGTTGCTTTGTAAAAGTTAGTATTGTTAAAAGTTCAGTGTTAGTGACAAAGAAGTACTGGAAGAGGTCAGATTAGAAAGGCACTGCAGTCTGGAGTTGTTACAGGACTCCTGATAAGCAGCAAGGAGCAACGCTTTCCAACAACTACGGAAAAAGATGCTAGGAGTTACTAGCTGGACAATGTGGTTTGAAATACTGAATGTCTGTCTTGTTGGCAGACTAAATGAAGGAGTCTTTTCTCTCTCAGACCCACTGGACTAACATAGAAGAAAGCCAGAGACTAACCTTTAGCCTGAGGCCAAGTCACAGATTGGTTTGTACCCACATTGCTTATGGTGAGCTCTATCCAGAGCACACTCTGTGCATCCAGCCCACATAGAGCTTAACCAGGACTCTCCTTGGGGCTCCATGTGGTGTTCTAGTAGCCCTGAGGTATAAGTGTAGTGGGTTTTATGTTTTCTTTTCTATTTGGAGTTTTTTCTTTTCTGTTGGAAGGATGGTTTTATTTCATGAAGCTGAAGATGCATGTTGCATGACCTGGGGCATGGCATGAGGCTGTAAGACCCAAACTGAGCATACAAAACCTGTTGGGGTAACACTACAAAGTTGCATGGAGCATAGACAGCCACAGCTGTTGTGTTCTCCATGCTTTGGGGGAGCACTGCCCAGAGTGAGTTATTCCCAGGAGAATGCTGAGGCACTGGCTCAGGAGGAGCTGACTGGATCGAACAAAGCCAGGGCCAAACAAAGGAAAGACTAAACACTGGGGATGATCAGTGACTCTCATGACTGACTTCACTCTAAGTTTAGCTAGAAAGAGGGGGAATAGATTGTAAAAACTTAAACATACATGACCAGGAAAGAACAGCTGTTTTCATCAGTTAATTTGCTTTTGTATTCATGGAAGGGTTAAAGAAATGCTTCTCTTCAGAAGAGGTTGGGATCACTCAGTGCTGGTCTGGAAGCATCTGAAATGAGCTAGGGATGACCAGTGCCACACCAGCCCCAGCCTCGAGCCTCAGAGCCAAGCCCCAGCTAGTTTTGCAGGGAAGGAGTGGGGCTGCCATCAGCCCAGGGCTGAGTACAGCTCCCAGCTTGAGACCTGTGCAAACAGATGTGAGCACATAAGCCTTGGACAGGCAGCACGTGGGTGCAAGGGGGGGCACCCAGCGGCTGTGAGTGGGAGGCAGGGTCAGTCCAGCCCACCGAGTGCCTTCGCCACCTAGTCTCACCCTTGGCCTGCCTTTGCACCTGCTTTGGGGAAGGGAATGGCTAGAAATGGCTGTTGGGTGCCTGATGTGAATTATCCCTGTGGGCCGCTTCCCGACAGCTTGGAAAACACCCTTGCTCTAGGTGGGCAAGTGGTCGTGGGGCCAACACTGCCAGCTGGCCTCTCTGCCTTCTTCAGAGTGCCCAAGTCAGGCTTTGAGGATTAAGAGATTGCAAGATACTAGAAATAAAATTTCTGATGGAGTGTCAGTTATTTGTGCATTCCTGTGCAGCTCTTAAATTTATACTTGCCCTGGTTTGTTGTGGTTGCAATGCAATAAAAAGGTACAATGTCCAACAATTTTCTTTCTTATTTGCTTCACATACCATGCTGTGAGCATCATGGCAGAGCTAACAGAAGAGGCAAAAGCCAGAAGGAAAGCAAATGCACTACAACCAAAATAATAGGATTGATAAATTATAAACAGCCTTAAAGCAGATTTCTAGTGGGCAGATGGTAAGAGACAGCTTTTGTCACTCAGAATGGTAGTGGTTAATTGAACACAAAAGATAAGAAAATAACAGATGCATTCATCAGTTAATTTGCTTTTCTATTCAAAGACAAGAAAAATTATAGTGACTTTAAGTAGGAGTTGTATCTCTGTTACAATATGAAAGGACTTATTTGGAAGACAGCAAAAATAGAAGGAGGTATTAAAGATGTCTCTTCAGTGGACGACAGAAAGCAATAACTGGTTACGTCTGCTGAAGTTTTCCATTTTTGTTGTTCTATCATGTAAAGTTAGATCCCTGTTGATGCAAGAGGACGAAATGTGTTTGTTAATTATGTTTCAATAAGATAACAAACTGTGATCTCAAAGCCATCTGTAAATGTAAAACCAGGTGGCTGAGCAGCAGAATGAAGATTGCAAATAGAGGATCATAAAAATTTGGGGTGTAAGAACACTTGTATGTCTGGTCTGTTTATAAAAAAATGCAGTAAAGAGTTTCTGTATTTGTAGGCTTTACCTTGAGAACAGAATTGCTCAGGATTCCCTTTTGCTTTTTGGCCCTTCTTTTTATTGAGAAAATGAAGTTTTTTGCAGGCTGCACTGTGAGCGAATTCTCCCTGAGGTGCCCTTTCTTTAGTGGAGCCTGGTATGTTATTTACCCCTGTGTGATCTGCCGTGCTTCGCCAAAGATGCCACCTGAGCCCCTTTGTGGAACATTCCTGTGGCTCCTCTCCACAATTAGTGTCACATATGCACGAGTGTGCAGGAGATGAGACCTTCACACAATCAGTTGTGAAGCTCATGAAAAATGGTGCTTCATATTTCTTTGGTTTCTTCCTCTGACCTAGATTTTAGGATTTACTCCCCCTCCCGCTTTGGTTTGGGTTTGCTTTACTTATTCCTGGAAACCTGCTGCGATGATCTGAGTTATGGAGGAATGCTTGTCCTTCCAAATCTGAAGTCAAAACCCATTTTCTGCACTGAGTGTGTTTTGTCAGTGTTTATCCTTCTCTCTTTCTAAAGACACCAAAATTAACTAATTGAGATGAGACTTCACACAGCATAACTTTCATAATACAGAATTAATTCTTTCCTAACAAGTGGACAAATCACATAGAATGGGAAGAAGTACTTAAAGAAGTGAAAAAGACTGTTTTTCAGGAACATTTGTGTAATTTTTTTTATATGAAGTACAGATTCACATTTTTTAGAAATCCATAAATCTTGCCCCCAGATATTTCTACTAAGCAAAAGCCATTTCCATACGCTTGCCAAACATGCATTCAGTTGATATGTGTTTAAGACATGAATTTGTGAAGTATAAGAATGCAAAATGAGTGTATACATGTTCCCTTTGTGAATATGATGTGCATATCTGTGAAAGATCTGTTATCTTTGTTACGTGAAGTATGTTACTGCAAACCTTTCCTCAAGATTGTTACTTTAACTAGTAAACAAATTGGTAAAACTAGGTAAAATTGGGTTGCAGTTAGTTAGAGCAGAATAAGATAGAAGTCAGTGTCATTTAATTGAACTTGGGTTTGCAAACAAAAAAGTGTTCCTCTGCAGCATTTTAACACATGCTTTGGAAAATAATCTGTCTTCGTGAGTGCTGAGAGGCAGTGATATCCAGACATTCAAGAATCTTGCGCTGTGTATTGCAGGCATCTGCAAAGCTTATATTATTGCAGCCCCTCCCTGAAATGAGGAGACATTTAACATTGCCATGGTTAATGTTAAATAAACAGTGCTGGAAAGCTGCTTTTAGAGTGAGCTCTGGAGTTTGATGTGGAGGAGTTGTAACTCAGTAGGAAACTTCAGGACGTTTCTAATATAGCATTCATAATACCCTTAACCACAGTGGGAGCTTGTACCACTGGATCATGTACGTGGCTTTAACTCTGTCAAAAGTAATCAGAAAATTGGACCTAATTGTATCATGTGAAAGGGTTACAGAAAAAGCGTGAAGGTTTGAGATGGAATAGAACCTGAAACTTTGACGGGATTTGATTTTTGCCTCATTGTGGAAAGTCTAGCCTTTCCAACATTTATCATAGCTTCTTGGAGTTATATAAGGTGTTTTCCCTTCTGAAATGCATGAATTAATTGATCAACCCAAATTTCAGTTTAATTAAGCTTTCACTTGTGACTTACTCTTTGATGTGTGTAAATATATTCTGTATAACATCAGCTTTTTTTTCATGCTGATTTTGAAGTCCTTTAAAAGTGAGATGGGGATGCCTCTAATTGAGGCATTGGCTCTGTATCTCCAAAGTATCATGCCTCCTAATTATTTATTACTTCCCTCTAGAGAACTACCAAAGTGATATTCTGAAAATCTGAAATTCTGAATTTTTGGAATACACACTTTGTGAAAAAACATTGGAAAGCTATTTGCAAGATTTCTTAAGCAATCAGAGCCCTTTAGGATGATTTCTGAGTTGGCCGTTACAGTACACGACACGCACAATGATGTTAAATTGTCATTATTAAAAATTAGCAAGTAAAAATGAGGCAGAAGCGTCGATGTGGAGTGTCTCATTGCTGCAGATTCAGAATCTGAAATGCCTGTCACATCTGCAGCTCATTATGACCCAAAATGGGAGAGCGCCTGGTACATCTGCGAGAACAATGCCTGGTGACTGCTGGCGCAATTGGACATTGCAGGGTGTGCAGGGTGCCAGCAAATCTTTATCCTCGATGTCACGTCCCACTTTGCCTCCTGACAGCTGGCACAGGAGGTCATCATTGCCTTTGCAGCACTTTGTCTTCATTTGTATTGAAAGCCCTGAGAAGCCTCATTATTTTTGAGGAGGGCATTTTCACGGGCGGCTGGCTGTTGCCCACGCACTGCCTGTTGGGACCAGGGTCTTGTTTTCCATGCTTGTGGCCAGCAGCTCCTTGACTGCCTGCAGCAGGGAGGCACGGGCACCAGGTCAGGGAGCATCTAGCATTAATAGAGGTGTGTGCAGCAGATTGGTGGGACCTCTTTCCCTGGGTCTTCATTCCAGTGTCACACATGTGGTGGAGGTGTTAGCATCCACCAGTATGGGTGATAGTCTTCATTCCATGTGGGTGGTGGGGCTTGGAGGGATTTGAATACTCAAACTCAGTGGAAAGTTTACAGGAACAGAAAGAGGTATGTCTTACTCAAGCAAACAAATGTGCCCCTGCTGTTTTCAACTCTGGAACAAAAATTATGAAGATCTTGGGTTTAGTACCCACAAAAAATTGTATTTTCCCCAGCCTTGTTTTCAGGAGTAGAAGAATCATTTTAACAGGAACATCCAACATAACCAAAGCAAACTGCTCCCTTGGTATAAGCCAAACACCTGGTAGGGACACTGAAAGCCCACCAGTTTAAGTTTGGCAAAGCACTAAACAACTGAGGACGGGTGGGAGGCAGCACCCAGCTGCTCTTCCCAGAAAGAACTTGTTCCAGACCCAGTCCACAAAGCTCCTGCAGCCGAGGTGATGCTTGCAAGACAAGCAGCACTGGTGTGAAAGTTTCCACTTACCTGGGTCATGAACCCCAGACCTTGCTTCTCTTCCCTGTAGTGTGCCACATGGGAAAGGCTGCCTACAGGACATAAGCATTTACTTCAACCTGTCGCTCACCAGAGAAATTCAGAACTCGGCAGTACAGGTGGACTCAAACCGAGCTCATCTTCATTCACCTGTGCACATGTAAACAGGAAAATAGTGGCTACGTGTAACAAAAAACCCCCACCCAGCTTCGCTCGAGAGAGTTTGCCTGAGAATGTGTAGGGAAATGGAGGTGGAGGAGAGGATACGGGGGTTGTTTTTCAGGGATGGTGCTGGGCAGAAAGCAGGCAGCCGTGTTTGCAGCAGCTCACTTTAGTGAGCACAGTGCACACAATTACTGAAGTAAGAGATGTCAGTGAACAAATGCATTTAGCAAACTATTTGTTCTTAATGTATGCTGATTTGTGAGGTCTCCGGTGGTTTTCTTTGTCCCTTGGGAAAAAGGATGGGGGGGAGAGAGAAAGTGTCCAGTTGCCATGACGACCGAGCAGAGCTGAGGAGATATGAGACTTACCATATTTTCATTTTTGATGCTCTATATAAAATTATGTAGGTAATTACACATGTACTGATTTGCCATGCGGCAGAACAACTTCTTTTCAGGACACTGCATATCATGCAATACCATGCTGATTCCCTTTTAGAGCAGAGACACAAATGTATTGACATTTTGCTGGGAATATTGCTGGAGAACTTACAGCAGCGGGAACGAAAGAGGGCGTGACAGCAGCCCAGCTCTCCTTTAAGAAACAGAATAAGAATCAATTAACAAGTTGCCAATGGAAACATGGCTATAATTATAGCTCTATTATGCTGGCCGTGTTGTTTTCCCATAGAAAATACAGTTTTTAATTAACTTGTGGATTTGGCACTGACACCTACGCACTCCCTGGCAGGAACAAAGTCGGTGTTTCCCTGCTCAGGATTGGCACTTCATCGTAACTAAAGGTGCCAGTAGCACCCACAGAGCTGCCCTTAAGCAGGATGATCTGGGCATGCTTTTTCCCAGTCTGGAGGGAAGCAGGTGTAACTCTTCTCCTAGCATTGTATTTTGAAGATAAGAAAGCAGAAGATATTTCCCTCAGGGGGAATGTTATCCTTCCTGGAGAGTACCTGAACTGACTGGTCAGACAGGGGGATGGAGGGAAGGAGCAGCTGGTGTTTCTGGGGAAAGAGTGGGGTGGATGTGGATCTCTCTCAGTGCCCAGAGGCCGTGTCCTTCATGCAGTCCATGAGATGCTCGGTGCAGGAGCTGGGGGAGTACAAATTCTGGCCGATATCCTGAGCAGAACTGATTCTGCATTGTCAGGAGAGGGTAGGAAGGAAGCCTCTGCCACCTAGGCCTTCCCAAGACACCCGTGTCTTAAGTCTATTGGGATTTTTTTCTTCCACTTCTTTGCCTACCGCTTTTTCTCAAAGGCAATGCTGAATTACTTGAGGGAAGTAAGACTATTTCAGCTGTGGCAAACATACTGCTTTTAAAATGCAAATGTGTTATAAATGAATACACCAGGCACTGCTGCTGCTTTTCTTCTGGCACCATTGCCTTGAGAACAGTTCAGTTTTTGAGTGTAATGCAAAACCAGGAGGGGTTTTCCTACAGAAATACATTCCTCTGAGTAGCGTGTTTCTAACGGTGACCTGTGTGGGGTGCTCAGGGAATGAGTCTAAAATGGAGGATGTTTTTAAAGCAATCTTAGTTGTATATTCTGCCTGCTGCTGCCAGCCAGCAGCTCGGGAGTTTCCCAAGCTGGGTGTCGTGTAATTTGGAGGTCAGTAATGGATTTCTCTCTGAAACCCTCTGAAGAACCTCTTTTTTTTTTTTTTTTTTTTTTTTTTTTTTTCACCATTTTTCACTTTAT
>VZTR01025961.1:33556-73573 GCA_013400775.1 Chaetops frenatus
TGTCAGAAATGTTTTTCTCTCTAAACCCCTCAAAAGACCTTTTTTTTTTTTTTTTTTTTTTTTACTTTTCACATACAGTTTTAACTATTACCACATTCTGTAGCATTCAGGTTCAGTTATAATTATGCTTTCAGTACAAAAATAATCCTCTGATTTATTTCAGGCCTGCTGACTGATAATTTTTCACTTAACAGTTTTTGTGTAGGAAAAAACCGTGAATACTCGTGCTGCCCGAGCTGAATCTGTTCTGTGTCTTCTTCTGTGAAAGGCTTTCGAAGCCCCAGCTTGTCCTTACCCTTCTCAGCCCTTTTCTCATTCCACTGTGTCCTGTCATTGCTTGGAAGCTCAGTAAACTCTGAGTCATCACATAGGAATTAATGGAACCGTGCAATTATTTTGAATTGTGCAATGCTTAGATTGCATTTTTAAGTCAAGTTAGAGGAAGCAGGTTTATCCATGTATATGCAGTTTGAAACAGCGAGTTAGAGAAGGATAATAAATTATACTGTAAAAATAGTTTCTGAAACATTTCCTCAGGTTTTTTTGCATGGTCAGTGAACTACAAAATCATGAGTCAGAGCAAGCCAATAGGTATAAAAGGTGATGTGGAACTAAATGATCTTCAAGATCCCTTCCAACCCAGACCATTCTAGGATAAAAAAAACTGATGGGTAACTTACTATGTATTGAATATTTCTCCACCTGGAATCCATTGTTTGTTTAATTTAACATGTTTTCACCATGTGTCTCTGAGTTGTTGGTGTTACTTTATCATCGGTCTGTGAAAAAGATTACACCACTAATAAAAAATAACATGAATATTGAGCTGTGGCCACACAGAAGGGAGATCCCTGTGTCCTTGCAGACTCATAAAACCGTTCAAGGGGTTTTTCCCCTTTTTCAGTATCAGAAAACAAAATCTGCACCATGGTCATTCTAGGCAGGCGAAAGCTCTACTGTGCTTAAGGGATTCTCTGAAGCAGTCACAAAGCCTTGAGCATTGAATGAGCAATGGGGATGGTCAGAGGTTGGAAATGGGCAAAGACACTGGTCTAACTAACTTCCTGGTTCTGGAGTGGGTGGGCAATCAGACCAGCCCAGGGATAAAATACAGTAGGATTAAATAATGTAAGCTTATTTCCCTCCTTCAGAATGTATCTGGAAGAAGAAGTGAACCTCAGCTGCAATAGACCCACTGTGTCTTTCCTGGCAAGGTTTTGCGATTTGCTGTTTATAAACCTGGGTGTGCTCTTGCTGGCTCAGGACCAGCCAGGGAAGGAGCATACTGTGGAGTTATTTTATGGGACTCCACGTGGGGTCACAAGACATCACTGGGAGTGCCACGTGACAATTTCAGATGTTACTTCTGATTTCATGTTAATAGTTGGGGCAGTCTTGAGAGGTGTCCCTCTAACACAGAGGTTAAAAGAAGTTCTGGGGAAAAAAAATGTTGGGTTTTTTTTCCTTTTTTTTTCATTCTAATACCTGGAAGTGAAGAGGAAAACTCACAGTTTACAAGCAGCTAGCAGCCTGTAGATTGCATTTTGGTAAATCACCTGGAGTGCTGTATTTACGATACTTTAGCTGTGCTGATTTTTGCTCTCACAGAAGGCAGAGGTGCTTTCAGAGCCTCAAGGTGATTTGTGAGCTGCAGGGTTGGGGTGCTTGGCCTCAGCAGCTCCCCAGGTTTTTCTGAGCCTGGCAAGGCCCATGAGAGGGATGGCAGCATGCTGCTGAAGGTCTGTTTTCTTAAGGCATGCCATAGCCCTGATGCTGTTTGGGTGGTGAATGAAATGGCTGTGTGGCCAGGAGGAATGGGTCGGGTTTTTATTTACAGCAATCAAAGAAATTAAAAAGGAAAAAAATTTCCTGGTTTTATTCACCTTGTCAGGGTTAATGCAGTGGAACAGAGCAAAATACAGAGCTTTTTCAGAAATTGTTTTCCAACTGATGGAATCACTTCAATTATTTTAAGTCTAGAAAATCCTGTGTTTCCTCAGCAGCTGCTGCAGTAAAGATGACTGGTCACTTTGCATGTATATTTATATTGCTGGAGTTTCTTTTTCACTTATTACTGAATGGCCCTTTACAAAGGGCCACTCTTAAAGCTGTTTAAGTGGCTAGATATTTGACATCATGTTTCCTGAAATCTTGCATGAAAAGATATTTGCGTCAGAGATGCCTGATCATTATTACATGGGTAGGAAATTTACTAAAACAGCAGAAATGGTGGATAGAAATTGCAGCACACAGGCTGTAAGAGAGGAGACTGGGATCCAGCAAAGTTTGATATCGGGGACATTTTGGCATAAGACATAGAAGCAGTCTGAAAGCAGATCACACATTCTGATCCTGAAACAAGGCGCTAAATAGGGCAATCACAAATATACCAGTAATGGTAGAAAAGTGTACAAAAAAAGAAGAATCCTAATTTTGGTTGGAATATGGAAAGGAGGGAGGGATGGAGCTTAGAACACATACGGCAGTTCATGTAAGGGAAATAATATGAAAGAAAAAAAAATAGACTGAGAGATGGAAGAATTAGCCTTGTGATTTTGAAATTAAAAGTTGTAAAATCCTCCCTCTTGCCTTGGTCTCTGGAGGGTACACATCAGCAGACCTGTTTGTCGTGTGGGGAGGGACATGTTTGGCATGACAGGCACAACCTTTACATCAAGCATCAGTAAAGAAACAGGTGGTCTTTTCTGGCTGTAAGATGTTCCCTGTATTTTTAAAATCCTGTTGATTAGAAGAAGAAGGGCAGAGTGGAGCTTATATTTTGGGCAGGATGTCTTTTAAACAGGAATGGCACTGCTGAAGTTCGTGTATATGTTTGCCATTAAACAGGGCTATTAATTTTGAGCTTCTGTTTCAAACCTTTCATTAAAGTTGAGATGCTTTGCTTGGTCCTTTTACTGAACTTTTGACTCCAGATAAGTGGATTTCAGGACACATGACTTAATGCTTGTTACTGTATTTACCATGGGCCAGTGATAGCTTTTGGGCTGGCAGTGATTTTTAAAGTTGTTTCTGTCCTCCTATTTGACCCTTTTCCAAGGGTTTTGGAGACTAACCTGCCACCTTTGTAATTCCACTTCTGGAACAGAAGATGATCTACTAGTAAAGTACCTACTAATTACCTGAACAGCTGTGTAATTCATCTAGGCTGTCTTCATATGACAGAACTACTTTTTTGTGGGTTTGGGTTTTCTTTTGGTAAATGTTTTTTGTTGTCGTTGTGTTGTTGTTTGGGGGTTTTTTTAGCAGTAAATGATAAAAGGTCAAATTTTTTTGAGGTTCCTTGCTCTTGATAGGCAGTATTAGGTGTTACCATAATAAGGCATGGGAAAGTTACTTAATTACTGCCATTTAATTTCAAATTGTCAAGCTTTTTTGCTATTCATTGCCTCTTTAGTTGATGTATGTTAATGAACTTCAACGATAGGATAAATATGTCTTGGGTCATCAGGATATTACATGCATGAACCCTCTATGCAATAAGGTATGGTGTAATTATTTTTCACTCCTGTTATGTGATGAATTTTGTACCTTCAATTAGGAAACAGAAGAAGTTGAATTACCTCTGTGAACAGATGGAATTAGAGCTCCTGAGGTTGCTATGTTCTCTGGGAAGACACAGCAACAACATACCAGAGAGGAGAGGGTTGGTGAAAAAGTGCCTTTCAGGAGTCCAGAGAAATAAATGCCAGGAAAGGGGGAAGCTAGCCTTTCTACTCTGGGGGATTTTCCAATTGGGCTTAGTTTGCAATGACCATCTAGCAATTTAGACATCGAGCTAAAGTAAATTGGTTTGGTTCATTATTTACCAAAAGCCGCAGCTCAAGGTAAAACAGAGCTACAGGATTGGTTCAGTGTTTACAAAACTGTTTATGTTGATATAAACTAAATTATACAAAAAGGTAAAAATATAAAAAAGAAATTAAATTGAATCAGGTTTTTTTATTCAAATGAATTACTTCAATGGACTTGTTGTTGTTGTTGTTGTTGTTGTTGTTGTTGTTGTTTTGGTTGGTTGGGGTTTGGTTTGCTTGTTTGTTTGGGTAGGGAAAGTTCAGCCAGAAAAGAAGACAGTAAAGCTCTGTTTAGCTGTTTTGGTTTCTTTTTCCCCCAAGGTATTCTCCCTTGCAGGAGATGGCTGGGTAACGTGTCTACCTGGAAACACAAACGTACACAAATGTATTACAAATGCAGTACCCAGATCCATCAGTCTAATTCCACTCTTGCAGTTCATTGTTTTTAAGGGAAGGGCTCATGATCTCATTCTTTCTGCCTGTCTTCTGACTTTTCTTTTTCAGTTGAAATAGCATTTCTCAAATCATACTAATGTCAAAATTGAGGCATCCTGTTGCTTTGCCTGTATAGTACTGTCAGCTGATCAACATGAAGTTTTCTTCTATAAATCTAGCCATAAGTAAATGTATATGAATTCCTGGAAAACACTGTACTGTAACAGTGGAGTGCTGTAAAGCACCATAAAAAATTCTTCAGGACTGTGCAGACTAGAGGAGGGACACTGTGTTAGGCTGAAGAAACAGCTGTCTGATCCGGATGTTGTCAGATAAAAAAGTTGTTAACAAATGGCTAACCCTGAGATACAGAGATAAGGTATTTTGCTCTGCAGAGAGGTACTTTATATGCATTCTTCTCAAAAATCTGGCTCAGTGTCAAAATACCTTCCTGCTCTTTTGTAAGAGAAACTCAAACAGGTCTAGCACAAGTCTGTGACAATCTCTTGGAGGCTTTACTCTTAGGAAATGTTTTGCTTCCCAAAGGTTGGTAGTTAATCTTGGGGGGGAGCTGTTTCAGAGGTCCTTGTAACCTCTTTCTCTGCTCAAGTGATACTCATGATGTTCAGGAACCCAGTGATCTGCAACGTGGTTCTGGTTCTGAACAGAAATTGGTTGTGCTGCGAGTTTTAAACATTTCATGTAAGCAATCAGCTGCTGAAAAACATGCTTCTATTTTCCATATCACGAAATGAAAGGGTAGTTGGCTTTCTGTCCTCGTTTTTTGTTTTCCTTTCCACAGTTGAGGATTTGTGTTCTGTCCACAGGCCAAGTCTGTGTGGTTCTTGGCAGGCTGCTCGGACATTTTTCTACTGAGCTTTTATCAGAGCATCTTAGTCTGGGTTATACATGAAATAATTCAGAAGGGCTCAATAAAGAGAAACCTGTACTACAGCGTTTAATTAACACTGTGTGCGTGTGCGTGTGCATGTAAGTGATAGGCAGTAGGCGAGCTGCAGATGCAGTGTTTCATTTTGATGCTCTATTGCTTTTTTTGCTCTGCAGTGACATTAATAAATAGATGCAGGCGAGCATTTTAGATTTCATTACTGCCTGAAACGCCTTTACTTTTTAGCTTGCCCAGTTCATTTATGAGGCATCATCATGCTCAAATTAGAAATAGACTAAGCTGTATGTCACTGCTGAGAATTATTGGATTATTCAATTACTGTGAACGGTGCTTATGGAATAAAATAGTCAAGAAATATTGAAGGAAAAATCCCTAGATAACCTAGCTACATAAAGGTTTCATGTTCAGGCATGGATATAGTCCAAATGTAAGGCAGGGGGAGTGGGATTAGGGCAAGGGGCAGCTGCAGGGTTGTGCACTGGGGCTAGTGTTATTTGGAGTGATAGATGCTGCCCTGGCTCTTCTGATTAACTGTCAGTGTGATTTAACAGAGGAGGAGAAAGAGGTCTGTGAGGCATTTTTGGCTGAGATCTCCCCAGCAGTTTACAGGGGTGCTGATGGGTACAAGGTGGTGTTCCCAGCCAGCCAGGCCTGGGGACCAGGAAAAATCCCATAAGAGTACCTGGCAGTTCTGGGGAATGGAAAACAAATGGCATGTGGCTGATTCTGATGCCTTCAGTGTGCTTCTCTTTAGAAAATGAACCTTTTTCTTAAGCTAAATGACAAGGCAGGAGCCAGTCACAGTTTCCATGCTGTACTGAACTCTGGGTTACCTAAAGCTGAATATCTAAATTATTTATATTGCCAGGCCTGCATTGGCATCAAACATGGGATTAGGCTGTTTTGTTCATGTATAGGCTAAAGTCACTGGTTTGAACCAAACATAACCTTATTAGGATTATGTCTGTACTTGCACTTCAAACTCTGGCCATCTTTATCCCAGGAAATCTGTGTTTGTTTTATTTTAACCACATCTCCTTCATGGTAATAAACATTCCTATTTAGCAAAGAATTTTAGATAACTGAGAATACTCTGCATGGTGAAAATTTGCCTTCTGTTGTCTAATAGATGGTACAGTACAGAAGTAGGTAAGCCAGTCAAAGCAAAGTAAGTATTACAGGAAGTCTAAGCATGAACTCATTAGTTTTAACGACAATGTTGCTGTTTTACGCCAAGCTTAAGTGAATATAAATGTAACTTATCGAAGAGTCACTCGCAAAAACCATCTGTGCAGGTTTTTTGAATCACGTCTGTGCCTAAACTAGCTCTGCATTCTAAGAAGCAGCAGCAGCAGCAGCAGCAGCAGCAGCAGCAGCAGCAGCCGACCTTTAGCTGGCTCCCAGCAGCATTCCCCCTTTCAGTAGCAGCAAGGAACAGTCAGCAGCTCTGCCGTGGTTGTTTGGGATGGTGGTAGTACCTCACACCTTTTCTTTTTACCACTAACATGGTCTTCCCATGTTTGTTATCAGCGGGTGGTTTGGCAGGATAGTTCAGATTTGATGCTTTGAGCAGAGAAATGGTGAAACGAGCTAATTCTTAATAAGGCTAGTTATCCCTTCACTGTTATTACTGTGGCTAATTGGGCATCAGTACTCAGTCCAAGAAGTTCAAAGAATGAAACAAAAAGCCCATTGTGTCTGTTGTGATTAAGGTAATTAAAAGAGAACGGGACAGAGGGGTTCCATGTGATGTAAATCATTATCTTTGGGCTTGTCTTGCGCCTCAGACCTTTTTCCCCAAATGAAGTCAACAAGTATTTCTTCTCTAAAAATTTGGTTCACAACTCAGTGATGGCTTTTTTGCTCATCAAGGGGTGCAAAACGTTTTTGTTATGGTCAATGATTTTCCAAGAAAACTTAATAATTTGCAGAAATCTGCATTCAGTTAGATGCACAGAAGGAAAAAGACGATTTAATCGTGCTTCTTCATTTGTGATGGATCTCTGTTCTTGTTAAAAAAAAAAAAAATGCACCCAGGGAACATATCCTTAGGGAAAGCACCGGAAACCGTTCCATGTTAAATTTATAGATCAAAATATCTTATGCTTGGCCATTCTTGAAATGCTCCAGTGGGATGTCTACGTTAATATCTCCAAAGGTAATAATATTGATGAAGTTAAAGTGATATGGTAATCTGGCTGGTGTAATTACTCATTAAAAATTTTTAAAGTTGCTGTGAACATTGAATCCCAAGTTATGCTAGCACCTGCAAGACAAAGCAGGAGACATGCCAGTTTCGAGAGGTATTGTCTAAACAGTATTTATTTGACTGAGAATGACGTAAATCAGAGTTGTTGTCAGCATCTTCTGAAGGATCTTGAAGTCAGACTACTTGTATTTTTTGTTACAGTTATTACTGAACTTGACTTACACGGGCAGAGATAATCAAACACGTTTTTAATGCTGCTCCCACCCCCACACACCTCCCAGCCAAGGTCAGAGGCCAGCCAGATAGCTGATTATTTCATCTCCCACCCTGCTGCACAGACAGTGTATTAGAGCGGCACTAATGTCCGTGCTAAGATTAGTAGCAAGCCACTTTTAATCTTAACTTGCAGTTGGACATGTCTGACCTATAAAGTGTAGGTGATGGGTAGTGATGTCAGATTTAGTGGCTTTCCTCTGCTAGAGTGGAGATTGTCAAATCTGTGGCATTTAAAACTGTTTCTTCTCTGCTGGGAGCGATGACTTAAGGCAGCAACTAAAGTCTATGAAAATGCAAACTGACCTGCAAATACTCGTCAGCAACCAGGCAGTTCCCAGCCTTAGAAGTGAGCACATTAAAGGAGGAGGCAGTCCATGTTCTCCAGGGCAAGGAAGTGACTCTTTCTATTTGTGAGGATCAAGTTTATCTGGGTCATTAAATTCTAATGTCAAATGTGACTTTTAAGACATGATTTTTTGAATCAGCATGTCTGTGGAAAAACTTTAGAGCATTAATTTTTTTCTAGTTTCCTACCACTTTCATAAGGCATTTATTTTTTCAAATGGTCACACAAAATAATACGTTTGAGGCCAGTGAGATCTTTTGATGAACACCTTCTTTTATACTCTGTGTGTCCATAAACTCCAGGGTGCAGCATCTCAGATACAAGCAAACATGCAGAAGGTGTGTTTTGGCATGACTGACTTTAAAAAGTCATGCGTCTCCAAACTAATAATTATATTAGATACAATTTTTCATGTTTTTTTTGCAAAATATTACTGTATAATCCTATGACCTTTTCCAAAATAACACCATGGAATGCATGATAAAATACATTTTCATCCTGTTATATGTTTAATGGCATCACTTGAGTATATGGGAATGTTTCTCAGTGTGCTACTGGGACTGAATAGTTTGTCAATAATATATTCATTCTTTAGTTCAGTCTCACAGTGATCTTAATCTTGTTATGCTCTGATGGTGGGGTAGCTTCAAGTTTCTCAGCCCAGGCCTCTCTATAGTGAGCTGTGTGTTAGTGCAAATACTCCTTTCACATGTATGCACAAGTCTGCACAAATGTTATCAAGAATTTTACACTGGAAGCCTGTTAAGTTGTCAGTGTCTCACATGGTGTCATCTACTAAGAGATGGCCTCCTGTCAAGTGTCTATTTTGGTTTTTTTTAAGCCTGAATATAGAGCCTGAATATATCCTAGCCTGTCTGAGATGTGATCCTGGTTCCCATGTGAAGATGCTGGCTGCAGGTAATCCCCTTCTGAGCAAGGAATTCCAGAGCATGTGGTGCTGGAAAGGTCAAACTCATTTGCAGGGAGTTGTGTTTAACTGTGCGATGCAGAAGTGAGCTTCATTACTTGTAATTAATCCTCACGGTTCCTGAATGTCAGTTTACAGACACAGCCATGAAGGTAGTGCATGGAAGATAATTAATATTTGTTATTCCTGACTTTGAAAAGACTCTGGATAGCAGTGTTTATAAGTCCTTCCTACTGGGAGAGCCTATGAGGAAATTCCCTGATTAGATCATCAGTGCTGTTGTCTCTGCCTTAAACTGTTGTTTTACAGTAATTACTGCCCTTTCACAACAGAAGGGCATGGGGTGATATGGTGGCAGACACACGTTGGCAGATTTTCACAGTTTCAGAGAAAATGTCCTTCGGGGAAAGGTTAATGCAGTTATCGCGCAGGTTAATGCTCTGGCATTCCCTGAGGGCTGTTCATTGATATGGCTCCGGGGCGGGGGGGTTCCTTTATAGTATTTTTATGTCAAAACTATTAGGCTGCTCAAAGAGAGTGAATGAAATCTAAAAATACATGTTTTATTAACAGCAGAAATTTCTCTTAGAAAATATAGGTCAAATTCTCCACAGTTGTCAGTGTGACGTTAGAACAGCTAGTTGTAGCTGAAAGTAGAAGATATTCTCAGTTCTGTGAATTTCACCTTGGGTTCAGATGAGATTTTGGCTCCCTATTTGCATAGCAGCCTCTGCATACAATCTTACCATTCTTTTTGTGTATTCTATTGTAGACTGAACTGAAAGATTAAAGAAGAGTGATTTCTTGCTTTGTAGGTCCATTGAACATAATCTTATTTTGTGTTTTGATGTTGATGTGAAGTATTTTTCAATTTTATGTAAACACTGCAGCTTAAAAATATGAAGACTGATTTTTGTGCAATTTTAGGGTCTACAAGCTGAGAGGTTATTTAGTACCTCATACAAAATTTGACCCTCTGTAGTCCAGCTTTTTAATTTCTTCCTTTCTTCTGTTTCTGTAGGAAAAACAAATATACAAAGGGCTTCTTCACATGCTAGAGTTATTATAAAATGTTTCTGGAATAATGTAGATACTCACCAGTTTTTGGCCAGTTTTTGTTAAGATGTAGAGTTTTCTAGTTTGAATCACAACTTTTCTCTCATCAGAGTGACTCTAAATTACTGTGGAAAGAGGCAAAAGCAGCTAATAAGTTTTGGGAAAATACTTCTGTTAGTGAAAAGGCTTCTTCAGTATGAAATAGCCTATTTGATATAACGCTGATGTTTTATATTTTATTGGTTTATGAAGTAGGGTCAAACTTCTTGGCTATGAATAAGCAAACCTAACTGTCTGGATTTTAGTGCCATCTTTCCAGCAAGTGTTCAGTGATCCAATGAAAAAATTTAATCTTTTTTCTACTTTACTGGTTTGGCCATCATAAGCAATGTTATTAATTATGGACTCTAAAGTAGCAGCTTTTTGTCTTTTGTGACCTAGTACTCACATTGTCAGAAGTGCTGCATTTGCCACCTTCGTGGTAGTAATTAGTATTTTTATGATGAGCCTCCACTCCAATTCTGTAATCCTCATCAGTCTACACACCTGACAGCAGCTTGCATATCTCAATGGCAGACACAAAGTCAGGGAGCTGAATTCTCTGCCATATGGTTGTTGGCTATGAAAATCCACTTCTCTCTAATTCTATCCCAAAAGTACCGGTGTTTTGAAATGTACCCTTTCTTTATGGATAATGGGTTACAAACATTGGAGGGTTTTTATGCAGAGGTCTTAAGAAGAAAGGAAGAATAGTTTGGAGCAAGAAAATAAAGAAACAGATAGAGGGGATAACAGCCCTAAAAGCTAGTGAATGGAAGGATTTGATTTCCAAGGTTTGCTGTAAAGTTTGCTCTCAGAGTCATATGACAGCCATAAATGGCACAGGGTGCAGAGTTGTAATTTCTGCAGGGAAGTCATGTTTATCAGGAGTGGCTTGTTTGCCAAAATGTCAAAAAAGTTGACAAACTAAAACATCATGTTGTCACACAAGGGATATGGCTGGAAAAAGTGTGTGGTGGAAAGTGACTGAAAAGCAAAGGAGAGAGAAGAAAAAAGCTTTACCTGCAGTATGCTGGGATACTTCCATCCAGTGGTAGCATGGTTTTGACAGGATGGGTTGTTTTGCAATGAACACAGCATTACCCAAGCAAGATGGAGCAGGTATGGGATGATTGATTTAGGATCAAACAACAGTTGAACTTCTGGGGTCCCCTTGAGTGTTGACACATGCCACTCCCAAGTGCTGTGGTGGTGTCCTATGTCCTCTGTGGTGCTATGTCCTCTGTGCCAGCGTGATTTATTTGGATCCACAGAGATGGCTGATCTGGTCCCACTCACCACCAGCCTCCCTTCTCCTGCCACCTGCCAGAAATTTGCTTCCACTGAGTTTTGGGCAGTGATGAAAAATATAAACTTCCCATCTGATTTATTTCAGTCTAAGAATTTAGAGGCATAGGACCTGAAGCTTGTTTTGCCTCTGGCTTGAACAGTTTTATGCCTGTCCTGCCAGACTGCTGCTAGGCAGGGGGCCCAGATCTCCTTACCCTATTTATTGCTCCCGGTGCTTTTCTCCCTCTCCTTCTCTCCTGCCACTTCTGGGGTTTGCCCAGTTGCATGAGGGAGCAAAACCAAAGGGAAATTAATTATACTTCATCTAGGTTTAATTTTCATATGGGTTAGTTCCCTGACCCAGCTCACTGCACAGCATCCAAATATTCATGCTGGCAGGAGCAGACGGGAGAGGAAAGAGCAGCTGCAGGTGGTGAGGAAGGCCAGAGCATCCTCTCCAGCAGCAGTGCTGGTTTACACTGGGGCTTTGTGCTCCTCTGTCACAGCATGTAAGACAGAACCACCTCAGGAGCGGGGTTTGTCACTAGGATGTTGCACCAAGGACTGGGATGGCCAAGGCACAGAGGTTGCAGCCACTCACAGAAGGATGGTACTGTCCTAGCCCACTTCACCAAGGATTGCCATGATCACCTTCCTTTCCAATTTTCACGGATTTCTGGTTTTTTAAGTCATGGAAGGTATAGATAAATTCTTACTCTCAAGGCTTTTTAAAAGGAGCTGCACTTGGGAGAAACTTCTCTTAATAAGGTCCTGTCACTTTTCAAATTCTTTTCTGAATTTTCCAAGTCCATAATAAAAAGAAAATCTGTGATTTTCCCTAATAATAAATTCAATATGTACTTAATACTAGGTTATTATTCATGGTTTTATGTTCTTACACTGTGTGCGTTACACTTTAGTGTGTGTCATCTTTTATAAGAAAATCTACTTTTTCCTTACTTTTTTTTTTGTGAAATAATGCACTGTAGTTCTTGAGTTTTATAATTCCCTGGGGACTTTTTGAGTATTTAAAAGATGAGCTTGCTGTCAGCCTTCTCTGCCTTTTTATTTGAAGGAACTATTGGCATCTTAATGTCTAAGCTCAGGTAGAGGAATGCATTCATACAAATTTCATACAAAGCTTATGTTAATGTATATTGGATATGTAATAGTAATAAGATTTCTTTAGGTAAATAATGCATTTATCACTTGCAAACACAGACTCTGGGGGAGTTTCTTAAAGAACAGCTATAATATTGAGTTCTTGGGATTATCTTGCTATTTTTATTCCTGTCAAAAGTGCAAGGTGTTTTGTTTCAGCACCAGGGATGCGATGTGCACAGGTGCTGTGCCTGGAGTATGTGCTGGACCCAGCACTCTGAGATGTGGGGTCTGCCCCAAAGTGCTCTTCAGTTTTGACTGGTTGTCAGCCCTGGCACTGGTGAATGGTCACCCTGGGGCAGTGGGGGACAACAGAGGGCTCTCTGAGGTCCCAGTGCCCACTGAACTGGGAATGGGTTTATGCAGTGGCTGGTGCAGCAGGAAGCTGGGATGAGCTCGTGTAGGAACTCAGTGGGCAGGGCTGGAGTGGAAGGAAGACCCCCAGGAGAAGGGACCGTGTTGGTCACCTCCTATTGCTTCTAATGGATGGTGTCTCTTTGCAAGTCCTTCTGCAATCTGTGTGTGTGATATCTCCTCATAGGTTTGTGTACGTAGATATTTTAAAGCCAGACTGGTTTCACGGAAGCTCTCTAACTTATTGTATCCTGGCCAGCAGTTTGTTAATGCAAAGTACATGCATGGGAATGCAGAGGGCTCTTGACCTGCCTGGTGCTTGGCAGTGAAGTTAAGCGAGCATGAAATCATTAACACAAGACTGAATTTATTTGGAATTGCAGTATAAAAGAACCCTCTTGCAGTGACCATGATGTTAATGGACATAAAGAGGTTGCAAGTGCTCAGTGGAGTGGCATTTTTGGGTACATGCTATACCCCGTGCAGGCAGGGCTGGTCCCTCAGACCAGGGGAGTCGGTATCAGAGTATTTTCTTTAAGTATCTCCTTTCCACCCACATCCATCCTGGCAGGTTTCACTAATTCTGGCAGTTCTTCGCTGCTTTTATTCACAGATGAATTTTTAACTGACTGTGTACTGAGAATCCACCTTTTTATGCGATTTAAAATAATGTCATTAAAATAAAAAGTCTTCATCATGGTTTCTGTTGACGCTTTGCTCTGGGAGAAGCCTTGTTTAAAGCAAATCCTATGGAGGGTTTTGCAAAGGTCTGAAGAATGAAAAGTACTTAGTGAATGTTTTCCTCATTTAAAAAATTCTGTTGGCTTGGTATAACTCTATGACTTGGCGTGAAAACTCTGAATTTATTTGGCTCTGTTGGTCTTGGCTGCAGCATGCGTCTTCTGCTAATCTTGGAGAGTTAATGAATTAAGTGCAGTTCCTTATTAAAGCAGTTGCACAGTGCTGACATTGCAGGGAGCCTCGCAGCCCTGGTGCTGGCCTCAGGGGACAGTGGGGCAGGGGCAGCTGGTGCTGGCATTGCAGGGGCCGGCGTGGAGTAAGGGGAAGCTGTACCAAGGCCAGTGAGGACCATTCCCCAGCATCCATCTCTTTCTCACCACCACCACTGCCTCCACCATTGTCATCATTTTTCCTCTGATTTTCATCGTGTTCTGCTCCGCAGCTTACCTTGCACCTGTAAAAGGGGGTTGTGTGTGGTCAAAACTGTGCATGCTTTTTTCCCAAAGGTGCATCTCTCTACCAGTCCTGCCTTAGATGGTCATGATTACAACAGAAGTGTTACTATTCAAAAGATAATAAGCACTTAGTCTACCTGAAAGTCTTGTCTTACAACTGATTAGGTTTTGCAGGAGCAGCAGCTGAGGGCTGCAGGACATCCCCCTGCATGCCTTGTTTATCTCTGCTGCAGCCCTTCAAGGCCTTATTATATGGTGCTTGCTTTTTCTTTGGAAATCGATCTTTCAACAGGATAGTTTAGTCAGCATCGTCTCTTCGGTGAAGCCTCGAAGAACTTAGTATGTCTATAGAAAGGAGTTTGGTTTATTTTTAATTTCAGTGTCAGTTGTTTTCACATCTAGCAGATACGTGTCTCCTGCATTGGTGCAGCCCCCCCAGTTTTTGTTGAGAACAGCAAAGCAAACGAGAAATTCTTTTACCTAGGAAAAGGCCTTGATATGTTAAATACAGCCTTTTTGTCTGAATCTAGATTTACCATTAGATATTTCTATGTCTTTTCCCTGTAGGTTAAAGTACACGTTGTGACTGGAAACCTCTTTCCTCTGTAACAGCCTAAATGTTGTTAACGAGTCAACTCCGAGCTCTCTTGGGCAAAGAAAGTCTTTTGGCATTGTTTTATTTCCTCAATTGCCGATAAATTGTGTGTCATTTTCCTGAATCCAATCCTTCTCTATTCTGTCAGTGTTTTCCCCTGATGGATGGGCAGCTGTTGGGATAGGGCACACTGCTTGCCTAAGGACTTGACTGCTGCCATAGATCCTCATTCTCTATTCCTTAATCCTTGCTAGTACACCTGTGATTTTTCATAGGGCTGCAGGGGTTTACTGTAGTTCAGAAGAACCCTCCTTGTCAGGCAACTCAGGATGACTTAAATAATTGGCACATCCACAGTTGTGTTTATCACCCCCTCCCTCGAATTTTGACTCTTCTCCAGCTGTTACCGAGAATTGATTGGTATTTTCTTTTAGATCATTCATAAAAACACGAAGCAGTTTTGTAACCAGATCCCTGTAGGCCCTATTAAAAAAGCTACTCTCAGATGATGAAGCCCATTTATGATTAGAGAGGTTTCATTCATGTGTATGAACTCATTGTCAGCTGCTTTTTAATCGATTTGGCATCAGCTGCATTGATTTTGTGTAAGTGCTTTTAAAAACAGTCAGGGTTGCTAGTTATGCATGCATCTGGGTGCTGTACAGAAGTCTGTCCTGGGATTGTAGATCGCTTCTCCCCATTGTTCTGTCAGAAAACGGGAGCAAGTTTGCTTGACTAGACCGGTTTCCTGTAAAACCATGTCGATTAGAGTTAATTAATTATGTTATCATCTTTTAATGAAGTGTATAACTTGAACTGCTGTGTTTAGAAAGTAATGTTTCATTTGTTTGACAAAATGCTCCTGAGTCCAGCCTGCAGTTTATTATATATAGGAAATATGGCTTATTTGTTTCTCACAGGCATTCATCCATAAATTCAAGAGTGTGTGGAATGATGCGCTGTGATT
Organism: Chaetops frenatus; assembly: GCA_013400775.1. Taxonomy (NCBI): domain Eukaryota; kingdom Metazoa; phylum Chordata; class Aves; order Passeriformes; family Picathartidae; genus Chaetops; species Chaetops frenatus. The sequence goes on from VZTR01025961.1 coordinate 49,131, forward strand.
TACCAGCCAGGCCATTCCTGACTGTCTGCCTTTCCTTTCTTTCTCGATTCATGTCCTCTAAAAAAAAAAAAGCCATGATACATTATGGGTTTTAAAAGGGTGTGTGTGTGTGTTCATTCCCCTTAGTTCTCTCTTCTGTCATCTCCCTACTTGAGAGCTTGACAGACTGTTTTAGCATTACTGATTGCAATAATACACCAACCAAAATTCATCCATGAAACAGAACTATAGTGCTGATTTCAAAAGCTTTAACAAAAGGCATCCCATCTGGATCATTTAAAGCTCTCGTATGGTTTGTTTCAGAGTGTGAAAATTGAAACGCTCCATTCTGAGAACCCAGAAGTAAAATTGGGTTTGATGTATAGCGAACTCAGCAGTTGTTTTCCAACACACTTGTTTTTTCTGTTCTTCCTTTTTTTGATTAGTGTTATAATTCATAAACAATTGAGGATGCCCTTCCATTCCCTACAATTTTTTATTTTTGTTACCTTGTTTATGCTGTGTTAAACCTTGAACGAGACCAAAATTTATGTGGTGATGATAAGTCTGGATTTGATACTGCTCCAGACTATTTTATTTTTTTGATTGAAACATTTATTATTTCCATTTCTTTGCTTGTTTTGTGGTTACCAAAGATATTTTCTGTTAAAAAGGCTAACAAAGTGCATTGGTGTGGCACTTTCCATCCATTGACCTGGAAGTACTTTCCTGGCATTCCTCATGTATGGAGGAGGCATTGTTTTCCTGATCCTGGCAAAAGTGAAAATTGGACACAGATAGGATAAATATGGGACTCAGCAGCAGAGGGAAGTGCTTCATTGTCCTTGCTTCTGCCTTACTTGTCCAAGTCTGTGACCTAGCACAGGGGAATTGGAGAGAACAGACCTCTCCTGTTGGACAACCTGCATCACACTCATGTCAGATAATTCTTTATATATTTTTTACCATAACAGATTTTTAAACAGTTGAAATTTCTGTGCTTTATTCAGTCCAATGGCATGTACCTGAAGGAGTAACTCCTTGGGCTAAAATAAATCAGGGATGTTGCTGCAGGCTGAAATGGTGTTTTGTCATTGAGTGGTTTGCTTTGTGACTTAGGTTGACAGTAAAACACAGGAAAAGAACAGTTTTTATATTTAAAGCGTTCCAAGCTTGTGTTCCCATCATCTGAAGAATAGAGGACTTGACAAAGAAAGCTGAGGACACATTGAAATGGCAGCCACCCTTCTCTCGCTAAGTTTACAGGGTCTGTTATGGGAAATGGACTGTGCAGTCACGAGTACACTGAAAGTGTCAGTCAGTAATGTTTAGTAGAGAAGTCTGAGATGGCTCAAATTCAGGTGGCAGTAAAGACCCTGAATACTGGAGCAAGTAAATAGTTGTACATTTTTGTTAAACTTACAGTAGCAAGACACTCCACCAGTTTGGGACATGAACCCTGTGATTTAGTTAGAGAGAAAGAAAATGGGAAGGTCACTTGGCAGTGCAAAACTACTTTAAAGCTAATTTTTGAGTTCTATATGCTTGTAATGAGTGAGTTTGCTTTGAAGCTCTGCTTAAGGCAGGGCATTGGGGAGGATGTATTTGGGCAGCATGGCTTGTCCCAGAAGTGGTGAAGGTAAGGAACAGAAGGGCACCAACATTTTGCTACAGCCAGTGCTGCTGAGCTTCAGTCTCTGAGCAAATTTGTGCTGTCTCTCATTTCTTAATGCAACCCTGAAACAGAGGGAAGAGACCTGTGATGTGACAAGTGTAGCTCTGGTATGAGTGGGAGCAGCACTCATTTCAGCAGTACAGAAGTATTTCTGCCAGCTCCACATCTTTCCCTGCTGAGCTTTTCAGTTTTGTTTTGCTGTGCACGTGGCTTCATGCCCTGTTGAAAAGCCTTTCTCCCTGCAGAACCATCCTCCCTGCTGATGCTTGCTGGAAGCATTTTGTGGTACCTTAGGGACACCCTTGGTTTTCAGTATGGTGGTAATGCATAGATAGCACAGGAAAGTGGGAAAGAGTTTATCTGAGCATGCAGTGCTGACTAGTTTACTTGTCCAATTTCTTCTTTGCTGCTACAAAAGAGTAGCACTACAATGAGTGACACTAGTTTCTAAATTATTTTGGCTCTCATTTTAAAAGGAGAACATTAGGTAGATTTGTGTCAATATAAGATCCTTCTGAGCATATATCTTTTAAATGTTAAGAGCACAGAAAATAATTATGATTCCCTTAAAACAATGTCTCTATTCCTCTAAGGCAGAATTCCAAGGTATTTTGTCTTGGACAATACTGACAGGTGTGGTCAAAGAAGAAATGACTTGCATTGTCACTTGCATTGCTGTCTGTCTTAGTGGACACCCTAAAGAGATCTTTTTTTTATGTTAAAGGTAGTTGCTCCCACATAGTAATATGGTGAGTTCAGTGGTTTTTGTGTTTTCTGCAAATACAGCAATGTTAATACCATTCCTAATGAAGGAAGAAGCTGATATTACTCATTTATGCACAGATGAATCTTCTTTCCTCACGTCCCCTTTACCAGAAGAAGTATTTAAAGTACCACCTGGGGTGTTTTTTAAATACAAACTTTCACAAGATTTAAAAAGATAGGATATTTCAAACTGATATGTTTTCATCTATTGATATCAATGAATGGATAGCACTCTGGTTTTTTCCCTAGCAGCTGCCAGAGAAAAGAAATTGAGGGGAAGAAAGGTCAGCTATTAGAGAGAAATGCCTTGACCTCTATTCCAGACTTAAGTGAAAAAATATGAGAAATACCCCCTAAACTGCCAAAACCACCTGTGGGTAAGTGGTGGCTGTGGTAGTTAAGCTGTCATTCATGAAAACTGAAGAAAGGCAGAGAGATGGCTGTTTACTTTAAACATCTTAGGGAAGAGAGGATTTCCATGACAACACAGAGTTAAATGCTAGCACTGTATAATAACAACAAAAAAAAGTCTCTTTCAAGGTATCTTGTTGAGTCTCCTGATGGAGTTCCTCTTCACCTAAACCTTAAGTTTAGGGTATTGAACAGAACATGTATGAGAGGAGTTAGCAGAAAAACTTTGAACCAGTGGAAATGTGCTGCAGCGTCAGTACCTTGCCTTTGAGGTTAACCACTAGTACAGAAAGATCAAGAATTTTTGCCAGTGATTTACTGTCTGATGTGGACATTTCTGTTCCAAGATTTACCCCTCTACAGAATGCATTAAATGCTTCCTTTACAGAGATGTTGTGCAAGGGGTGATCAGGCATTGGAACAGGGAACAGGTTGCCCAGGGAAGTGGTGGAATCACTTTTAGGGAAAAGATCCATACTAGACTTTGATTAACATCTTTCATTCACATATCAGTTGCAGGAGAGGTAGTGAGACCTGGAGATTTTGGATTAACATGTGTGTGGTCAAACTTCATCCATGTGCAGGGTACCATGCTACTTCCCTGCTGTCCCAAGCTCTGCCTGTAGAAGCCTTTACCCTGCAGTTGCTCTCCTGATATAACCACGGTTTCACCTTGGCATCCGTGAAGATGGAGACTGTTAATCCGGGTCAAATACACCACACTTAACAACCACCGTACCATTACAGTGTTTGGACAACTGGATAGTAAAAATGTTGTCAGTTGCCAGTTTTTTTTGTCTGCCAGGTGTTTTAGTTGCCTTTTTCTCAGGGAGAGATTTCCTGGAGAGTGAAGGGTGATTTTACTTTTGCAGGTGGTTGTGGGGCTGTGCAGCCACTTAACTCCCTTTTTGCCTGTCAGGTGGGTGCTGCATCTGACTCTGTCCTCTACTCTCTTCTTCTCCACTTTTTTTTTTTTTTTTTTTTTAACCTCCTCTTTTCTATTTGCTATTTTATTTTAATGGTCTGGTGTAACTTGCCAAGACCATCAACGTGACTGGAATACAAAGACAAATTAGAAGCAGTGCTTTCAACTTTCTGCTCATGAAGTTTGCCAGGTCTTTCTGAGACAGATAAGGCTGTATTAACTCTCTTTAATGACATTTGCTAAATACTAATTTGCAAGAGAGAAAGGTGTCCAAGGAAAAGCAGGTATCCTTCTTTCTGGGGATTTTTTCCTTTTGTGCTTTAACATAAAGCATTTTCAAGAACAACTTAAAGTCAACTACAACTCTATTTGTTCCCCAAAAGAAGCATAATATCCTTAAAAAGCACTTGAATTGTGGTCTGTGGATATATAGATATATAGATATATGATTTCCCCTTTAAAAACAGAGTCATTAAAAAGAAGATATTTAGCATTTTTTAACTTGTGCTTTTAATAGAACCTAATTATTTTATGTGACTTTCATTTGTTAATGTACTAAAAGCTTTGTGTGTGTGCATTGCTTGTTTAGTAGGGGGGAAAAAAAAAGCAAGGAGAGCTTGATATAAAATCCCAAACTGCGATTAATAGCACATTTATTCATTCTTTAGTTCTCTGACAAAGAGCAATCAATTGTGAAAAAAATGGTTTAAATCAAGACAAAGAAATTCTTTCTTGCCCCAAAAGAAAGAAAAAACCCCATGCATTTTGTTCCAGTGTTTTCTCTTTCTCTGTGTCACATTTCATCTTCAAGCTCTGAAATAAAAGCAAATGAGATAAAAGCCTGGGTTAGAAAACCAAAGAGGAAGGGTGAACCCATTGCCTTTTTACTCAGTTGAAGATAATTATACCACTAACCCGAGACGTGAGAGGCTCAATTCCCTTTACTGCCTGGGGGAACTTGAACCCATTTCCAGGAACAGTTCCTATAAACGTGAATGGGAGCGGCTGATCCCAGGATACCATTTTTGCTTTGCCAATGGTGTTCCCACTTTGCACAGCTTACTTAAATATTCATTAAATGAGGAAAAAAGCAAGCTCTCTGCAGCATAAGAGGCGGATGTAGAGAGGTGCTCAGGGAGCCTGTGGTCCTTGGCTCACCAGCTGCTGCCAAACAGCCACCACTATTGCATGGGGGCTGCAGCAGCACCCAGACCCCAAAGCTGTCCCTCTTTGGGGACTGGAGGTAATGCACTTCCCTGGTCTGTAACACACAGCCATATTCCTGTGAAAGGATGCTGCAAGACTGGTGGTCATCTATTCACCCATTTCCTGTCAAGAGGGGCAGCTGTGCCTCAGTGACATGCAGCGGGCTCAGCAGATAGAGGGGGCTGAGGTCTGCTCCCTGCACTGCCTGGTGCTGCCTGGCCATGGGGTCTTCAGCTAGGGGATAGAAGGTCCTGAGCAAGTCCTTCTCAAAGGCATGAAATTGGCCATTGCTGCTGAGAAAGCCAGCTCTTGTAGAGAAAGTGTGTTTCCTTCTCTGGCCTTTTCCCATGGCATTTCAGGAATCTGTATTTTTGCTGTCTTTGTTTTTATTTAATGTATCTGAACATCAAAGCGTTCTGGAAACAATGCTGTGAAAACCTGGGTGGTTTTTTTTGTCATTTTACATAAGGCACCTTGAAACTTCATTTCTCAGTAAGTTGCTACATGTCCCAACCCTACTGAACTGGTTAGTATTACAGCAGTGGTCAAGGGCTTTAAAACACTCTGGTTAGGAAACATCTCTCCCAGCTTTATCAGCACATTATATCATCCAAGTCTAACCTTATCTTGGCACTGCTTTTAATAACTTCTCTGCTTTACCCATAAATACACAATGCTTTCCATCTATACAGTCCCTTTTGCTTGGGGGTAAAAGCCAGTGAAAGATAGCATGTTGTTACCTTGTAAGTGCTTTATGGGAGTGAGACCTGCAAATCATTACTGCTGGCTTCTCTTTCTGGACAGGTGGTCACTTCTGGCTCCAGGGACTGCAATTCTGTATGGGTACCTTGTCTCATCATATCATTATCCTCCTCTCTGTCCATTTGCCTCCTGCTTTCTTTGACATATTTTAATCTTGTTTCTTGCTCTGATTCTGTAACTAAGGGAACTCAGTGCCTCATTTGGAGTTCCAGATGTTACAAGAGTAAAAATATTTTCTAATGTGTTTTCTATTCTGAGTGCTTAACACAAGAAGTTATTTCTTAGCTTTGTGTTTACGCTCAATCTGTAATCCCTCTGGAAATAACAATAGCTGCTAATGTCATTTATAGATAAAGTGAAAGCATTAACAAAGTTCATAAGCAGTTCTGCTAGTATAAATAATGTAAATTCATTATTTACATGCAAATATTATGGGGATGTTTCTGTTTCTTATAATACTATCAGTATTATGTATACTTCCAGGTGTTCTATCCTCTGATTTATCATTGCTGTCATGGTGATGTTAAAAAAATAACTAGTGCAAAGCCTTTTGTGGGGGGGAAAGGTATTGTTTACATATAGAACTTCTTTCTCTTCCTTTGAAACCCATAGAATCAAAGAATTGCTACATAAGCAAAAATCTAGTCTACTGCAACCCAAACTGTATACAATGATGCTTTTAAAATAAGTTTGATATTGGAATCAAGTCAGGTGAATGTAAACTAAATGCACCAGCTCATAAAACAAGTAATTAGCAATTCTTCTCTGTGAAGAAAAACATTAGTTTAATAGAGTCACTCTTCTCTCAGTCAGCTGTATTTAAAATAAAATACATATCAAAATCAAATTTAGGATCTTCAGAAACTGAAGTCGATTTATTCAAGTCAATGGAGCCACCTACAGATTTGACCCTGAATATCTGATAATATATACAGCCCAAATTTTCACAAGCAAATGTATTAGAAATGTGTGTGCAGTGAAAATCATGTTTTGTAATAAAATTTATTTACTGGTAGAGTGGATTTTTATAAGTGCAACCTTTAAAGAGGTAATACCTACTCCTATGCTTTGTCACCCCCATACTGCTCACTTCTCAAAGCCTGGCTCTTACACAGCCAAAGACCTTTATATGCAGTACTTGCTTTGACAGTGAGGGGTGGCACTGAGACAAACCTGGACCCATTACACCTGGAAGAATTTCACTCACTAAGAAATGATATAAGCCCTATTGCCTTTCCCAATACTTAGCTGCAGGTAGGACACTCTTAAAACAACACCAAAACCAAAACAAACAAAACAAACAAAAAACCCCAAAACAACAACAAAAAAACAAACCAATCAACCAACCAACCAACCCAAAAAAGCCCCAAAAGTTAATGTTCTAACAGATTTGTGGAGATTGCCACAATAATTCACTCTGGAGGTTAAAAAGCTGGGGATAGCCATGGAGAGGTAGGTGTAGATTTAAAAAGCCTTCGCTGTTTTTTGCAATTACAGATGTGAACAAATACCCTCTAAATGGTTGCTGCTCATTTTCACAAGTAGTCTGGGGATCTGTGGAGACTCCTGGTTATCAGCAGATGAAATCAGAGCTAAACCTACCCACCGGCCAACTCAGACTGATGTCCTGCCCTTCATCTCTTCAGAGTGGCTCCTCTATCCTGTGCCAGAGGCAGTTTGAGCACTTCAGAGCTTAAATGAATCCTGAATACATAGTCAATACACTAACTGTGCTCAGCCACCAGTAGTTTTCTATAGAAAGAGCTTTCTTAGCCAAAAGTGTGATGCTTTGACAGTGCATCACCTAATCAATTTCTCATTTTTCAAAGTAAAGCATGCAGGCTATGTTCTTAGTTGCGTTCCACTTTGTATAAATACTGTCAATTGTCAAAAAAAAAAAAAAAAAAAAAAAAAAAAAAAATTTAAAATGCTAATGCCTTGATTAACATTTTTCACTGACCTGTCTCTAGTGGCATGAACAGCAGAGTAGCTGAGGAGTGGAGATCAGAGCTCAGTGTGCCCAGCTCCTGGCACACCTCCTCTCCATTGTGCTTGAATTCCTTCCATTGAGCCCAAACAGGGTTTTGCACTTTAGTACAGTTTAGGCTTCTGTCCAATTGGTCCAGATTGGCAGATTTCAGTCCAGATGGTTATGATAGATATGGTACCCTCTCTTTTAATCTGAACTAAAGAAGTTTTGACAAAGGCCTGTGAATTAAGTGGGCTATGAGTAGCAATGGCTGTGTGAATTTCACATTTTTGCCTAGTCCATCTGCCAGGCTGAAAAGAGGGAAGGCAAGCAAGCCGTTTCAGTATAAATTAGTTTGCCTGAATTGCACAAATCCAATTAGTTAACAGGCAGGACATTTCTCTGCTATTACTAGTATATAAAAAAAAAAAATTCTCTTTGGCAAAATGCACATTGAGTAGTAAATCTTTCCTTTTCAGGCTTGCCATCCATTTGGTACCTTTGTTCCACATTTACATGGAAATTTTACTCCCCTTGAACACAAAGCTTTTCCTCTCAGCATGCAAGCTGCATTAATTGTCAGTAATGTGGGCAGAAATATATTCCATAGCATTATATCATCAAAACTGAATGCGATTAATAGCCTGTCCTGTTGTTACAAGGAGTTTGGCACCATGTGTTTTATCTGTCAGCAAGATGACTGTTTATATTGTTTTGGGGTAACTGGCATAATAGCTTTTAATATAATTGCTTATCTGAATGCACACAATTAAAACTATTTTCTGGGGGGACTTTGTGCTTGAAACTCACTTGGGTGAATGCTTTTTTTTGCCAGGAGGGAGAGGACAGCACAGTGTGCTTCATGTGATGCCTTAGCACAGCTCTGCCTGCTGAATGCGACCTTTTTCCAGTGGCAGTTGCCTTTCGTAATACCAGACTGCCTTTCTTCTAACACTGCCTGCCAGTCCTTCCTACTTCCTTATGAGGAGCTGGTTTGCAGCCCTCTGAAGTCAGTGAAGTTCCCATAGCTTTGAGTCACGCCACAGGAGCCCAGATCGTTCCCTCCTTGCTGCCTACTCTAAAGCACAAACATCCCCAGCTTCTCATCTCACCTCCCAAAAGATTTTGGCACTTGGTTCCCAGGAGCACTACTATGGACCTTCACTTCTGTTCTTCTCATGTAATTTTATTTAACTTCTTTCATAGAACTGCCAGGGCTGATGGAAGTGTTTTCTTCAGGCATGGTCTGTGTGTGGATCCTCCTCCATGAAATCATCTTTGAATCTGAGTTTCATCAGATGAATTCAACTGGCCTCTGCATGGTGGAGAAAAAAAAATCAGTAATACAGTCTGGTATTAATGCATATTTTAAAACATTAGTTGAAATGGTTATTAATAATAAGCTGTAAGTACTTCATTAGGAGAATGAAAAGTGGGGAAGCAATTTACATTCTGTATTCAGCAGTAGCATTGCAGCTGAAATGCTAAAGAGGTTTCGTGTTGGACATCCATTTTCACACTTTATGAAAACTGAGGTCACACTAATAAAGCATGAAGTTGGATATGCTGTAAATAAGATAAGTTTATTGCAAGTCTTCAAAAATCTTCATGTGTCCCCCAGTGTCTATACTGAAGCTTATTTACCATAATAGGTTTTTCAAATAGAGAGTGCATTAATTTGATTGCTTAAAGTTTCTTAATCCCCCTCCTATCAAATGCTTTAAGAAAGTAACAACTTAAAAATACCTACATTCAAAAAACTGTATTTTGACAGCCCTTTAGATGAACTGTTGATTTTGAATAGTTGAATCTTCTAGTTTGACAAAATGTTAAGATTATCTCATGCAGATTATTTTTAGTTTCAAAGAGAAAAATACCGATTCTTTGTTGTCTCCTCTATTCCTCAGTCATGCACAAAAACCACAAAAATATGAGTATTAAATACTCATGTCTTTTACCTGTTACCCATTAATATAGAGCTTTTAAAAATTAAATTGGAGATCAATAAGGAACTTAATTTTAAGAACATTTCTTGACCATGTCAAACTGTATGCGTTTGTTGATATCTTAATGGACCTTAATGGAGACATTTTAAAAACAAGAATAACTTGCTGAAGTAGCTGGTTATTTTTAACACACACATGCACTGCTTGCAATTGCTATGGGAATAGCAGACAACACTAACAACAACAAAAGATCAAGATTCAACATATTTGTTAAATAAGAAGATTGTTTTGAAAATAGAATTAGGAGATGGCAGAGTCTAACAATACATTTCCCGTAGAGCAGTTCTTCAATTACTTAATGCAGTCTTGTTTCTCAGAATGTTATTCGTTGAAAGCACATGATTGTTTATAGAACCTTTTAGAATTAAAGCTGATAAAAGTTTTGGGACATGTAATTATTTGTTCTTGATACTGCATGCTGCTTTTTCTAATAGTAATAGTTTCTAATAGTAAGGTAGTCTTCACTATGTTAGCAAATGCATGCTTAGAAAAGCACGTATACTAAGGGGTATTCAGAAGGATTTACATGCAAGCCAAGGTGTGTTCTTGGACCATGACATCTCTGCTCATGGGAGAGCCATCTCCATTCACATAAATACTGCCAGATGTGGGTTTTGCAAGTGTCAAGCCAGGCAAGGCAGTGCTGGGTCAGTGGTGTGGGGACTCTCAGCTTTATGTACCAGTGGCAACACCTGCATGAGCCAAACACCTCCAGTTTAGACAGTGCTTGCTCCCTCTGTCCCCTGTCCCCCAAACCTGACGGGTCCCTCAGGAGCAGACTGGCCACATCCACAACACATAGCCCTCAGCCCTAAATCTCCTGTGAGCCCCAAATAGTCTGGGATGGTCCTGAGGCACAATTATTATTTGTTACACACCTTTTTAGTTGCAGGTTTCTGGAAGCATCAGCGTGGTGCTTTGGTAACAAGAAAGGGAGGACCTGTGTTCAGCACCTTGGGGCTGTGGGAGGAAAGCACATGCAGCTCCCACATGAAAACACCACCATGATGTGCTGGTGCAATGTTAGAGGGGGAGTGCTGTAAGGACGACACAGACAAATGTGGGGTAGTCTTCATCATGTAGTAGTAGTAGTCGTAGGGGATGGAGCAACATATCCCAGGAGAATGTCCAGAGGCTGTCTTGAGGAGGCCAAAACAGCAGGCAGCAAGGGGGAGTGAGCCACCAGGAGCCAGCACTTGTCCTCGCTCCCTGCTCTGATTTTCTTTAAAAGTGTGATCAGGCAGTTCTGAACTTACAGCAAAGCAAATGTTCAGTTCTACTCTCTACAAAGAGAGAAGCAGGAGAGTGCAAGGAACAGAGGATGTTTGACATCTCTGTGTTCAGGCAGTGGGAAGGTTCAAGTACATGTGTGACAGGTTAAATTAATTTAGGTGTCTTCTATCAACATGTCTGGTCAAAATTGCTGAGCTAATGAGGCTTTTACTTTTATCTCTGGTCAAAGTGACCTCAAATCTAAAGAATCACATGGTTGACAGCTGGGTATCGCTTTAATGTCGTGTTGCAAGGTGAATGTGTGCACTTAACAAAAAAGGCTGAAAAAGTGCCTTTGGAACGATTTTTATTAAAACAATGCATTTTAAGAGGAAAACATCTGCTTTAATAAGAAAATGAAGAGAGAAGAGCCTGAAAATTTGAGCCAATTGCTCCAAACCTGTCCTGCAATGCTGCAGAGCAGTGGTAGTTTGGGTGCTTCACCTTGGTGAGCTGTATTCTTGGCAGGACTGTATTTCCTGAGAGGTAGCACTACTCTTATGATGTGCAGGATTACTTCTTTTAAGGACAGGACTACTTTTAAATACTAGGTGATAGTGATGGTGATAGTGAGTTGTGTTTTGGTGCTCTCAGTCCACAAAATGTAGTCGATTCACAAGTTTCAATGCTTTTAAGCACCTGAGATGTACAGTCTAATAGCACAACTCCCTAACAAGGATTGGCCCCAGTCTACCCTGGGACTTCATGCCAGCATAACTTTGTTGAGCTGAGCCACAATAAGGTACAATTTGTAGTTGGCAGAGCTTTGCCAGCCAGAGCTCCTGGAGAGGGCACAGCTATGCTGCCAAACCTGCTGTTGGAGGAAGCTTGCCTGACACTAAGGCAGCTTGGCCCCAGTGCCAACCCCATCTGCAGGAGAAGGTTGTTAGTTTGGGAGAACAGTGCATCCTACACCCAGCTTTCTACCCAGCACTGCAGAGAGCATAATCTGTCATATTTAATTTATTACATCAAATCGTAGGCTGTTCTGGCCTGCTTTGTCATACTCCCTTTCAAGGCAGCTGTATCAGACATCACAAGCACTGGCTAGTGCAACATCCAAAGATACTTGAGGTAGAGGCAGGAACATTAAAAAAAAACAAACAACTTGGTTGTTCTAATTTGCAGTCCTATCATGCTTTTTTTTTGCTCAGCAGTGTCCTGACAGGTCCCATACACTGTGTACAGCTGGCCATTTTGGTTCTATGCCAAATGAGAACTTCCTGGTGTCAAAAGAATTCTGTTGTCTATTTTCTGGGCTTCCCTAATAGTACAAATCATGTTTAACTTTGGCTGTAGAGCTCATACTGAATACCCTGAAACAAATCTTAAATTAGAAAGTGAAAACTGGGTCTTACTGTCCACAAAATAAAAAATTTCAATTCAAATTACTCTTTTATTGAGCCATATTGCAAGGCTGATCACTATTTCTGAATGGGGTGCTAAGATATATTTTTTCTTCAAGCACAAAATGGTCATGCTTCCCTATTTAATTCCCTCAGTGGAAGAGCAGAAACAGGCGAGAATCTCTTCTTCTGCATCTCTGTAAATCCAGGCAAACTTCATTTGCTGGAGCAGAATTAATCCACTCTGTACTGACTCAACCCTAGTCCTGGTCCAGCCTCTTATCTATAATAAAGGCTACTGTGTAATAGCTTGTGGAGAAGTAGAATAGAGGAACAGAGTTTGACAAACAAAACCTCAAATCAGAAAAGTCTTAACTTATGTCCTTCTAAAACCTTCCCAGCACCAGTGCTGGGGGGAAAAAGTAAACTGGTTTGCAGGCACAGTTTTCCAATTACAGCAGTCCAGAGGCACTTCAGCACTGGATTTTGCTGTTCCGTTATATTTTGGCAGCATCTCTGAGCAAAGGTGCCTGTTTCCTAAACAGATAAAACTGCACTGCCAACTACAGGGTTTGTGGCTTGGCAAGTCCCATTCTAGCTGCCAGCTGCCCTAATGAAAATAATTGGAGGTTCATTTACAACGTGGTGAGTCCTGTGATGGGAGAGGTTTTGCCTTTGAATGTTGACTTTTAGGTACAAAACTACAGCAGGCTGAATTTAGATGACTCTTAGGCATTATTAAGTGCTTTGTGGTTGACTGTACTGTGTCATCATTACTGTCATATTCTTTATGCATGATGCTGCATGTCCCCCTTGCACTGGAAGATGTGCCATCTTTACAAAGAATGTGCCACTTAGCAGCCTTGCCAGTGTGAGCTCTTGGTCACAGACTATGTCATACAGAAGTCTGTGTTACACCTGCTGATGGGGCGTGAAACAACAGCAGCAAGTCCAGACATCCCTAAATATTTTGAATACAAAATCAAAAGCCATTTATGGTTTTCTTGATGTTCAAAAGTCGCATGTCAGCTCAGCCTCAGCCCCACTCCTTGTTAAGCACTTCACAAAGTGCTTTGTGACCTGTGTTGGAGCACCTGGACCCATGACAGCCAGGTGCTTTCAGGGGCATTCTGTAATCCAGGCAACCATCTGACCAAAGTGGTTAAATATTGTATATCCTGTCATTACCATTATACAGATCAGCAAGGGGAAAGCAGAACATTTTTCTCCCAGCGCGCAGTGTTGCGTCAAACTTTTCTTTAGGATTGCCTTGCAGTCAGACTGGCATGTTCTGCTTCTAAATGAAATAGAAGGTGAGTACTGAGAGGGCCTGCTGTGCACCCGAGCCATGTCTAGAATGGCCAGCAAACTCTTTAATTTTCCCAATCTGAAATCCAGTAGCTGGAAAAGTACTGCCAGTCACTGAAACATCATACGAATAGAGAGACAGAGAGTCACAGAAATGATGCTAAGGGAGAATTCATGGAGAAAGGCAACAATGTCCAGACCCACCTGTTGGAAGGTGGAAGCAACATGCCACAGTCTGATGGATGAGATTAGAAAGACCTGACTTTTCACGCTCTTTTTACGGCCTTCATTCCTTAATCCACCTCTCTAGATCTCCTTCAATTGGCACCCCAGACCGTGCACTGCTAGATATCAAAACTCTTCAGTGTGGTCTGGAGTCCTGAAGGTCTCCATCAGCACTGGTTTGCATGACAGGGTACCACATGCCTGCCTGTAATGACCACTGCTGGATGATACAGACAGGTGAGTCCAGAGACCTACTGATGTAGCAGCATGGTTAAAGGAGACAGCATATTCAGCTGCTATGGGGAAATGGCTAAAGGGATTGGCAGATTATATAGGATTATCATAATCAGGAGATGTGTGTTGATTCATACTTTCTCCCCCACTCCCCATGATCAACACACTGTTCCTCTTCAGATATCTTTTCAGTGTCTCCTGCTGCAGCTATCTTGGACATTTTTCCAAGTATTCTATTCTCCTGGCCTGAACCATGAGCCTTGATCTCCCAGGGTCCTGTGTGGGTCCTTTCTCCACAATGTAATGCTGGACTCACTTCAGCACAGCCAATATCAGGTTTTATAGAACACTGACCAGTTTGGTAAGAACCAGTTTGGAAAACTGCTGGCAGGAGATGTTTAGGACCTTTCCCTCAGACCTGAGAGACTGGTACTGAAATGCCTGGGCTGAATTAGTCAGAGCAGGCAACTATACCTAGGCTGTTCCTATTCTGATTTAACTCCCTGTCTACTGAGTTGTTGTGGAAAACACCAAACCCTTCAGTTTTGCTTTAAAACAGAATGGAGGAAAGGTTAGATGCTGCCTGCTTTCCTAAAGAGCCAGAGTTTTCCCAACAGTATTCTGCTGATCTTATTACTACAGGCAAGGGTGGGAACATTTGCTTCCAAGTTGGCTCCAGCACTCAGATCCCTGAAGATTTTAAACATCCATAACTATGTGTAAACAAAATTTGCCTAACCATAATTCCTCCCTCGTCATCCTGACTTCATCTACACATGCAGCTTTAGTGCTGTGACTTTTCTCTTGGGTATGGCAGCAAAAATATTACCTGTGTCCTTGGACAGAGAAGTGTTCTGAAATGTGTTGATCTGCATGGAGTAGTTGAGACCTCTGCAGTGATTTTTTGTGTGTGTATGTGTGTGTGTGTGCACAGTACATTAGAGATCATGAAAGTAAACAAAATGAGAAAGGATCTGTAGAGGCATCAAGCAAAAGGTGACCATGTACATGAGCTGCAAAATTTCTCACACCAAGCTCATGACATGGATTTCCTTGTTGCAGTCCTTTCTCCCAATACATTTTCAGCACTGAGTGGATAATGTTTCCAGCTGGTTACTGGGGCATTTTTTCATCATAAACCAATATACATTTAGTTTCAGGCTACCTTATGTTTTTAAAAGATACAGTTTTTCTTCTCAGAAGTCTATTTGATAGTGAATTTGAATAAGGGTGTTTTAACAGTACATGAAGGATGTGGGTGGCTTTGCTTGCTGTGTTTTAGAATAAGCTGCACCTTCCATTTAATGGACAATGCTGTGCTTCAGTAGACCATTATATTAGTCCACTATTCCTAACATAGCAGTCACATTGAAATTGTATTGCTACATTATACCAGTATGGTTAATTAAACCCAGTTATCAGCCCAAGTACACACAATAGCTGTGTGTGGGTAAAGGAGAAGCAATGAGTTAGAAAAAAAAGTATATGTTCTAGAGAAAAATAAAGCGAAAAAGAGAACAGCTGAAGAGAGAGCATGGATGGCAGGCCAGCAATTGGATGGTGACTGCCAGTGCTACAGCCTGACCTGTACTCTCTGCCCTGCAGCCCTGCTGAGTAATTAGGGAGTCTGTTAATTTTTTGTGTCATTATTACAGTAAAAGACATACCTCACCACATGGAACTAAAGAGGGGTAGTACAAATGAAGCATAACTGACAGTTTTTAAGATGGATGTTCGTCAAAGGTTTACTTAATGTCTCTGAAGTACAAAGCATAATAAGGCTGTGGGTTTAATGTGTCTAGAGTAAAAAATATGTATATCCTCTGCACTATCCTTCTTTCCTGCTCTAGCTGGCTTTTAATGCACTGTTGAAAACAATCAAGTATAAATAGTAGTGCTTGAAAGAAAAGTTGAAATTCAGACTGCGACTGTGTGGGACTACAAAAGGTACTTGTTGGGTCTTTGATCATATTCCAGGGAGGCATGAGAAACCACAGCAATAGTGCCTCATCCTGTTGAGCAGGGCACCCTCAAACACAAGAAGGGCAAAGCAATGTGGGAATCCTCTGCAGACCTTTGCAGAAATCAGGGTCCAAGTATGTTGCCTGAGGTGGGGTTGGCTGCTGTCGATCAGCATGCTGTTATCATTTGAGTTTTCTTTTTATTTGACTCATTTAAGTCTAGTACCTGAGCTTCAGGGAATAGCTGGCACTTTTAAGTGGCAGTTAAAAAAAACCCCACTTTCCTTTGTACTCTTTTTATTGGTGCCTGTTGACCATAAACCTAAAAGGGAGAGTTCAGTCTGCCGCCAGTCTGTTCTTTAATACCCCATTCATAGCATGACATATTCCTACTGAAAATGAATCCAAAGGAATCCCAAAGGCACAGATTATCTTTTTGGTGGGAGAAAAAAAAGGCTCTAGTATACTGAACTGTTTCGTGAAAGGGCTAACATTGGCTGAATCATAAAAGTGAGTGTAGCTGTGATGCCAGCAGTTAGCATTAAAGTGCATTTATTCATGGCCGGCACTTCCAATTTAAACTCAGCTGTAGGTTGGTGGGCTTTCATTTAGTGCAAAAGGCTTGTCATTGTTTACATGGCATTAATCCTTGAACTTCTGTCTTTAGAGTATCAGTTTAATGTAAATGTAACTAATACACTGAGGAGGTGAGTTTATAAGTGAAGGTGTTGCTGCATGATCTGCCTCATTTGCTCAGGTAGGTGCTGGGCATTGTCTGGGGTGAGGTGTGGGTCTGCAGGGAGGAGGCTGTGGAAGTAGGAGCCATCATGTCTTGCATAGCTTGGTCCTGGGCCATGCTCTTAAGTGTCCTCTGTGGGCCTGGGTCTCCTTGTTCCAGCAGCCTGCATTGAGGTACCTCTTGGTAGGTCACGTTGTATGGGTGTGCCAAAAAAAGAAATAAAAATGGGAAGAAACTAATTTTTAGGGAAAGACACTGTATTTTGGGACCTTGTTGCCTCAAAGGCAGACCATAGGATGGACAATTTTCAATGCTTGATCTTAGGCTTTAGGCAATAGGGCAAAAATGGGCAGTTAAAACTTCATTGGATAGCAAAGACCTGTGAAAGACATTGCTGAGAATGTTGGGGAGATTCTCATGGGAGAATTTCACCTGTTACCAGAAACATTGCAGTCTTTGATTTCCTGGGTTTTGGTTTTTTCATTAATTACCTTCCAAAGTATGAGACACACACGTGCTTTTTCTCACTGGCTATGTATTTCTCTTTTAGAAAAAGATTTTTCTGATTTTTAGTTGTCTTTAAAATGTGAATATGGGACTACTTCCTTTTTCTTGTTCATGAAGTGCTCCCCACTGAATTGTTGGTGATGTTAACCACCGATAGATTCATTTCTTACTTTCTTTTGTTCATAATGGAAAATCTTTTTACTGGGCATGGTTTCAGAAATTCACTAGCAAATTTGCTTGTCACAAGGCTTCCAGATAAATTAAGAAACTTCACACTCAGGACACATGTAAATACATTATATATAAAAAAAAGGTTCTTCCACGATAATGTTCTCAACCTTTACAAAACATGTACCACATTCTGGGTTATTTGATACATGTTTATATTTTGCCAAAGCAGGTACAATGTAAACAATTTTTGTGGTAAATTCTCTTTGCTTTTCTGAATTCCACTGACAGAACAATAACCTCAGACATAAATATCCTGAATTCTGGGATGAGTGCCTTATAGACAGAGCGTATAGCAGCATGTTTCACACTCAGATTTCAGCTTACCTGAGAGTGACATTGTTCAAGTTCACATTTTAATTTAATTTTCATTGACTGGGACACTCTCAAATTTTTTTTACACTATTTGGATCAGAGTAACATTTTCTACTCTTCAGCTCTTCACTTCCCCTCTTCTTGCCAGCTCCTCCCCCTTTATTTATTTTCTTTTCCCTCTGGATTAAAAATTCAAAAGTACAGTGGATTTTAGTGCATTTCTTTATATACCTGTCCATTGTGCTTTTTGACTAGGCTATACGGATTGGTGAACTATTTGGAATCAAGCAGTCAGCAGTTCTGTCTTGCTCCCCACAAGTCCTGAAGTTGTTTTTATTCCCTCTGTGAAAATGGCTATGTCAGCAGAGAGTACAAACAGAATCAAATTGTACTTCATCTTGTTAGAAAGCCACCTGGAAGCCAGTGGAGGCATCCCACTCCTCTTTGCCTTCCAGGTCTTTGATCCACTTGAAAAGCCTCATCCATTGTCAGGAGGGCTTACCTCCCTGCATACTCAGCACTGCAAGAAAGTATATTTAAACTGAAGGTCAGTATTGAAAATGCCCAACAGAGTTTTCCCCACATTTCACCTTCTTCCCAATGCTTGATTTAGTTCTTCTAGGCACAGTCCTAATATTGCCAACTCCAAGTATTGTGAATCCAAGAGGCAGCCTCCTTTTCTCTTCCTCCTCTCTGCAAAAACCTACAAGATTTACTTAAATCACAGGGGTCAGCAGGCAACTAGTGTTATTCCATCGCTGGATCTCAAAAAATCTCCACAATTGGGAGGGTTGGTACCACTGCTATCTCTAACAGGCCACATTGCTTGTGGGACTTTGGGGCTTGGACTCATTCTGGAGCAAGTCCAGAGGAGGGCCATAGAGATGATCAGAGGGATCCTATGAGGACAGGCTGGGAGAGCTGGGGTTGTTCAGCCCAGAGAAGATTCCAGGGAGACCTTTTAGTACCAAAAGGGAGCCTAGAGAAGAGCTGGAGAGGGACTTTTTGCAAGGCCTTGTAGTGATAGGAATGGCTTTAAACCAAAAGAGGGTAGATTTAGTTAGATACTAGGAAGAAATTCTTTACTATGAGGGTGGTGAGGCACTGGAAAATGTTGCTTAGAAAAGTTGTGGATGCCCCATCCCTGGAAGTGTTGAAGGCTAGGTCGGATGTGGCTTTGAGGTACCTGGGCTGGTGGTAGATGTCCCTGCCCATAGCATTGGAACTAGATGGTCTTTGAGGACCTTTCCAAACCCAAATAATTCTTTGATCCTGTGATCAACAGCCCATCCCTGAAAGTTCATGAACTTCGCCAGCAGAGCGGTTGCAAATAGCACTTGACCCAATTCTTTCCCTTCCTGCTTAGGGCTCCTTACTCCTGGGGCAACTGGGAGTAGTGGGAATGTAGCACAGAGAGAGGAGGTTTATGGGTTTATTTACTGACCTTCAGGATGCACCCTGCTGTGAAGAGTCTCTTGCTCACGTACACAGAGGCACATGCACGCACACGTGCACATTAGGGCTGCTGCACTGTGATCACACAACCGTCTTTCAGAGCCCGTGCTCATCTCTTTAATATTTGATAGCTATTTGGCAGTCAGCAGAGAGGAGCAGAGCTTTGTGTTATGTAACTCCTATTAGAAGCTTGGGGTTGATAAAGCATAAGTCGCATTTCTCATTATGAGAAATAAAGTGTGTTTCTCACTTCTTTGCATCCAAATGCCAGCCTTTGATGTCTGTACTTGGCCCTCACTGCAGCTAAAATCTCTTGTGGCATGTACTTCATAGCCATGTAAAATAGCAGTGCGTTCTTCGCCCCACTAGTTAGGGAGATGCCAAATGATGTCAAGTTGAGGCTAAAAGTGCTTTTCTGCTCTACAACCAAATAGCTGAGCTCTGGAAGCTTATTATTGCCATTTTAAGGATCTCCAAACCCAGTTGGAATGAGATTACTCCGTTCCTGTTTCTTCTTCTGCCTTCCTCGTAAACTTACACCTCCCTGTTTGCTTGCTCTTAGTGCAGTGCAACAGAGGGATTAAATGGAGTTTATCTTCCCTTTTTTGCCTTGATGCTTTAGTGCATTTCAAAATGAAATAGGACTGTGATAAATTGAACCTTGAAGAAACCAGAAGCTTAGAAGGAGGTTTAAGTTTTAGGAAGAAATTAAAGTGGCCAAAGCAGAAGGCAAATAGAATGCAATTTGAAAGCTTATAACTCCCTCCACTTCTGTGAATTTGAGAGTCTCTCCTGGACCTGTCCCCCTCCTCATCTATGTTTTTAAAGAAAATCTCTTGACAGCTATTACACCCTGTGTTACTACAACACTATATTCAGAGAAATGTCTACTATGACCTTCAGTCTTGGGAATCCTTCTTTCTTTATCTTTTAGAATTACTTCCCCAAACAGTCTTTATTTAAGCTTTTTGTTTCATGTGGTGTTGAAGCCAGTCCTGTGATTTCACATATTTTTAAGTTGATAGATTGAACTGCAGGTGATAAAGACTCTAGTTTATCCTGTAAACCAAACTGCCTTTATTAATCCCCCAGGCTTATCATGAGGCACCAGACTTTTTTCTTCCTCCCTTCTAGAAGAGAGTTTCTTGTTTGAAAGAAGCAGCTAATGGATGGTAGAGAATGTCTGTCTCTCCCCTTGCTGGGTACAGCCCGGGTGTGCTCAGGAGGAAGGGGCTTCCAGAGAGGAGGGGGCAGCTGGGTCATCCAGCCCATGCACACTCGGTGGTTTCTGTGATGTGGCCACCTGTCCTGAGTGAACTGAACTGCGACAATGTGATCATTTCCTAAAGGACTGCTGAGCAGCAGTTACCTACACTAATGGCTTTTCATGTTACTAATGTAGACTGAAGTTGAACCCTTTGTGGGTGTTGTGTCTGGGGATAATGAATAAGTGTGCTAACCAGTTTCCAGGTTACTCAGTTGAAAGATCTTTCTATATCAGCAATTGCTTTCTTTTTACAAACCTGCTCAGTGGAGCTTCTGTTTGCCAAAACCCACCCTCACTTAGCTCTATAAAGAAGGCTCTGAACACACATAATTTTGAATAGCTATTACCAATATTGCAAAGGGCATAACCTGATGTGCACTAGGGAAGTTTACTTCCTTGTTTGGGCTTGGGGAAGGATGTAATTTTGGAAAATAGAAAGACAATATTATTTTAAGGTACAACTGTATTAGATATGAGATGTGCCTAATTTTATGCTTTAATAAGCATTGACTAATCAAAACTAAAATTAATTGGTTCATAAGAAAAACATTTCTACAGCTTCTGTTTTCAGGTGCCAGATTATAAATATCTTCAATGGTCTGGTCTCTAGAGGTTTCTTATTGCCTAACCTTTGAAAATCGGCATTGAGAGACCCTAAAACTGAGGCTGTTTAAAACCAGTTCTGACACATAAGTGAATATGCATTAAAAAATAAAGCTGTATTTTGGCAGGGTAGGAGTTGATCTATCCCCCCCCCCCGCCATTCATTGCAAACCAAAACTATAGTGAGATAATTAATTTCTAGTTTCTACAGTAGGAGATTTTTTCACAACAGAAGGTCCATGCTTTTCCCTGATTATAAGACAATACTGTGCTTTTAGAAGTGGCATTTTTTGTGACTTACAAACATACATACAGGTTGTTTTGAAGGTACGGTCATACACAGTAGGTTATGATACAGCATTGGTGTTACAAAGAATAAACCCATGCAATTTGTTATGGGATATAATTGAAACCATGTCTTTAGCAACATGAAAAAGAGGACTGGAAGTTTATGAGGAATATCACAAGGTCAATCCAGAATTGTTGTAGTACCTGCCAAAACATATCTGAAGTTCCTGTTGAACTGCATCCTAAGACCTCAAGGAATATAATACCAAACTAGTTACTAAAAGTAGTAAAGTTTTCCAAATCGTAGTAATCTATTTTGCCTACTCTGCAGACTATACCAGTATCAGGCATAAAAAGCCACCATAGATTAGGTACATATCCTTATGTGGTGTCTAATATATTAGGCACAATATGCTTTGTCAGTTACATTAAACACCTCCAGCATCAAAAATTTAAGCTTAAGCTGAAGGATGAAAGTGGCCTGCATGTGCACTGTCTACACCGCTCTCATGAGAGCAGGCGAGCCACCAAGTCAGGCATAGCAACTCCTCTCTGCCTAAAGATTGCAGGACTCTACTAAAGATTTTAAGATCAATGAATGGATGATTTAAGTGTAGTCTTGAGGATCTTCAAACTGACAAATGTATGAAACTGGTAAATATGCACTTGACTCAAGTCAAGTGGGCAGTAACACAAATGTCTCCAGCAGCATTTTGTAATCACAGGGAGTGGGTGATGTTTTGGTATAGAAACCTGGAAGGAAACCCCATCTGGGATCCCGTCCTCCTCTGAATAAGTAAAACTGAATATAAACATTCATAGCATATAACATGCTGTGGGTTGTAAAACAGATGAATGTCAGAAGACTAAATTTCTGGAAGAAATAAGAAAAATACAGATGTGGCAAAAGGTTATTGAAAAACATGTGATTGTTAAAATAAGCCATGAAGAGACTGCTTTTGTCAGGTCTTTGTAGCTCTGACTGTCTGAAGAGGTAAGAAAGAGGATAAGAAAATCTATAGCAGAACATTTTTTTTTTGAAAAGTGAAAATTGTGCCCATTCCTTTCAATACTATCTGGGAGTCTAATAAAAGATATTATCTCTCAATACAAACCTTGTCTTTTGTGGCGAGATTTACATGCCTCTGTGACATGAAATCCATTAAGCAGATCTAATTAGACATCCGTGCCAGAATGTCCTCTGAATTAATGAAATACCTTGCCGTCAAAAGGAAATCTCAGAGGAGCACCTAAACAGGAATAATGCCTGCCAAGTTATCTTTGGTTACCTCCTTTTCCTCTGATAATGAAAATGTTCAGGCAGCCAGAATTAATAACATTGTGAATAGCAAATAATGAGTCCCAGAATGCTGGAAGTAAAAAGAGAGTTGGACTTGTAGCCCTTTGACAAAGCAACTGAAGGGGGTAAAACTGAGCATCTCACCCAAAATGATTGAAGCCTACCTCTGTCAGGTACATAAGTATCATCCTTCTCTTTTCATAAAGCTTTTTTAAAATTTTTTTCCCCAGATTTTTAGTATTCCAGGTTATAGCATGTCAAATATAACTAATGTAGCAATTTAATCAGGAGTTGCATCTAATTTAAGGCTGAGTTATTTCTTCATTTGTGAGAGATAGATAGATAGATAGATAGATAGATAGATAGATAGATAGATAGATAGATAGATAGTTTTTTAATAGATGTTATCCTCCTATGCCATACAGGAAATTTATGTCAAAGCAATCAACAAAACCAGATGCCACTTCCTCTTGAAATAATGAAAGGAGGGACAGGCAGGAGAAAAAGCATTCAGCTCTAGAGAGTGGAGCATGGATTGGACAGGTACACTGTTCAGTGGGTTAAAACTGGCTGGGTAGCCAGGCCCAGAGAACAGGGGTGAATGCAGTTGCATCCAGCTGGTGACCAGTCACTAGTGGACTTCCCCAGGGCTCAGTATGGGGGCCAGTCTGGATGAATATCTTTATCAATGATTTGGATGAGGGGATCAAGCCCACTCCCAGTCAGATGACACCAGGTTGGGCAGGAGTGTTGATCTGCTGGAGGGCAGGAAGGCTCTGCAGAGCAGTCTGGACAGGCTGGCTCGATGGGATGAAGCCAGTTACATGAGGTTCATCAAGGCAAAGTGCTGGGTCCTGCCTTTGGGTCACAGCAACCCCAAGCATTGCCACAGGCTGGGGGCAGAGTGGCTGCAAAGCTGCCCAGTGGAAAAGGATCTGGGGGTGCTGGTTGACAGGAGCCAGCAGTGCCCAGGTGGCCAAGAAGGCCAAGGGCATCCTGGCCTGTACCAGCAATAGTGTGGCCAGCAGGACCAGGGCAGGGATTGTCCCCTTGTACTCAGCACTGGTGAGGTCACACCTCAAACCCTGCATTCAGTTCTGGGCCCCTCACTATGAGAAAGAAGCTGAAGGGCTGGAGCCTGTCCAGGGAAGGGCAGTGGAGCTGGTGCAGGGTCTGGAGCAGAAGTCTGTTGAGGAGCAGCTGAGGGAGCTGAGGTTGCTTAGCCTGGAGAAAAGGAGGTTTGTGGAGGGGATAGTATGATTCTCTTACAGGCATCTTAAAGAAGGTTGCATCCAAGTGTGTTATCAGTTTCCTCCCAAGTGACAGGACATAGGACAAGAGGAAATGGCCTCAGTTTGCACCAGAAGAGATTTAGATTGGATATTAGGAAAATTTATTCACTGAAAGCATTGTCAAGCATTTGGACAGGCTGCCCAGAGAATTGGTGGAGTCACCATCCTTGAGGTGTTCAGAAGATGTGTGTACATGGGGACATGGCTTAGTATTTGACTTGGCAGTGACAGGTTAAAGGTTGTCTTGATGATCTGAAAGGTCCTTTCCAAATCAAATGATTCCATGATTCTATGAAAATTAGTGTGATGAGGAACAGAAGAGGCATGGGGAAGTTGTCTGTCCTGGTTTGAAGGACAGGTGTCTGCTAAGGAAGGCAGGGAACCTCCCTTGGAATGAAAAAAAAA
>VZTR01025961.1:73716-98035 GCA_013400775.1 Chaetops frenatus
GCAGAGGCTGTAGCGCCGTGAAACCCAGAGCAGCTCCGGAGCAGCGGCAGGGACGGGGCAGCGGCAGCCCTGCCTCCAGCAGAGCAGGGAGAGGCAAACTCAGGGATCCCGGGCACCCACACAGATGGTGACAGGTCCTGGTTCCGGACAGAGACTCTTTCCACAGCAGAAGAAACAGCTCTCCCGGCGAGGCCCAGCAGCAGCCGCTCCTACAAACGCTCTCCCTGGCGGTCCAGAGCAAGAGTCCCGTCCCCTCCTCCAGCCAAACCTTTTGCCCGCCCCAAACTCCAAGGTACCCCCACCCTGCTGGGAGAAAAAACCTCTCCCAGCTTCACAATACCTGTTTCCCTCAGTTCAATCACTTCTTTTGTTCCCCTTAAGTACCCGGCCATTATGGTCCCTTAGCAACTGATGGGGGGAAAAAAAAAAATTCCACAGGTGAAGAGAAACAAAAAGGAGGAACACCCAAACCCCAACATTGTCCTTCCTTTTTGTGCACACGTAAGCCCCTCTGCATTAGGGTCCTTGCACTTGGGAACAGTTCTACCCCTGGGACCTGACACCCCATTCTGAGCCAGCAGCTCCCTCTCCCCATATTCAGTGGATGTCCCTGAGGGAACAGGTGTGGATCTGCCTTGCTTACTTTCACCTGTCTCCTCCACTGCAATGGGCTTCTCTAGAGCTAGTTTGGAAATGTGAGCCCTGGGGAACCCAAAGAGGGAGTCCCTACTGCCCCAGGGGCTCAGTGCCATGGGTGACAGCCCCTGTGCTGACACATGGATGGTTTGCAAGGCTGGCCTCCTGTCACAAGCACCCACAGCTTGCCATGGTCTTGCTCAGCTGGTCAGGCTCCTGACCACAGCCAGCACAATGCTCTGTATGATTGTGGACATTTATTTAAGAGCTCGTGTTCTGGGTTTAACTTTCCTGTGGATGATGAAAGAGGGGTTTCCACCAGACACTGTAACAACACAGAACACAATTTCTATTGCTATGATTATTTTTTTATTCCTGTGGAAAAAAGCCACATCTGCTTTAGCATCAGCAAATATGCAGCACATTTTAATGGCTTTATTCCCTTGTAATTCTTGTCCTCGATAAGGCCTGGTTGCTAATTATTCTGGACCTAGTTCTTCCTTCCTCACCCCTGCTGAAACATACCCCCTGTCACAACTTTACTCAGCACATAGAAAAGAAGCAGTGTCAGGCCTTCTAGCTCTTCCATTATTTTTGACTGACAGTCTAAATTAAAATCTTTTGCTCAATTTCATTAAAAAGCAACAACAATTGGTGTTTGGGTGGAGGAGAGGAGTAAAAAAAAATAAAATCAGCCTCCAAACGTGAACTCCTCAATGCTTTTGCCACTGCATAAATAGCATTGTCCCTTCAAATCTGTAGCTGATCCTGCAGAGATTACAGCATAGACAGAAGTACACCATAGCTTGCCAGCTGCCCCATCCTACCTGGTTTGCACTGCCTCTGGCCACCAGGAGTAAGATATCTGTTGGATAAGCAAAATAGCTAAGCCTGGGGAATGTTAGTCTTTAGGGACTCATGCCATTTAATTTTATTTTATCATGGGAAGGAGGAGATGAAGACCATACTTTGAAGTTTTCTACATAACCCTATGTGTGTGTGTGCAAGTGAGCATCTGGGTGTGTGCTTTTTTCTGTGCAATTCTCAACCAAATACAATGCCCTGACCCTTCAGAAGTCTCCAGGAGGACCTAGATAAAAGATCTCTCAGCAGTAAATGGCCCTAGACAAGGTCTTATTCTTTGAGAAAGTTATTTTTCTGCCTAAAGTATTCAAAAGGGACAATATTGCTTCATGCTATCAAAAATAATCTATAAAGCAAAATGCCTAGCATGCACAATTGGTTGCAATGTGCAAGGCTACTTAAACATTTCTGTTACTAAACTAGGGGATTAATTTAGGCTTGGCATATAATGAATCAAAGAGATTTATAAATAATTGCCTTGGAGATAAGTCATAGAAAAATCTTACATCTGCTTCTTTGTTAGTGCTTCTGGAGTGTAGTAATTTTGGGAAAGACTAAAACTAGCTGATGTAGATATATTCCCCCTCCATAAGTGATCTTGTTCTGGGCAGTTGGTTTGTTTCAGAGCAGAGAATGCAGGAATTAGGATTTGCACGTGATCCTGTTGTCTAAGGGATGTCCAGCCCCTACAATTCACAACTGGAGTTTTCCTTGAATTAATGGCATCTGTCGATCTGTTTTTGAAGGGCAACCCTGTCCTGTCATTAGAAAAGAATGCTTTCAACTTGCTTCCCACTCCCAGAACTGGGTAGCATCCTCCAAGCCCAGTTTCTGAGAGCAGTAAATGCACCTATAGCAAATTTCCAGTGTCTGATAAAAGTATTTTTCCCATCAAACTAGAAGTGTGGGCTAACAGGCACTGGCTGGCCCTACTTCTCTCCAGAGTGCAGTGAGTGTAGCTGGAGCACAGCCCTGGCTGGAGGGTGGAGAAGTGACTTTAAATGCACCAAATCCTTTGTTCTCCTCCCGGGTGTGTTCTGAGGTCTCTGCAGAGTCTCTCACAAACTGGAGCAGCAGCCTGAGGGCCATGAGAAATCCACTGACATGAAGCCTTTCTGAATCTACTTTGGAGATATAGGAGGGACAACAGTAAAACCTCCAGAATAATAGAGCCACCAGAAACTGCTAATGTTTGCTCAGTCCAGCCTCTGCTTTCAGATGAGCCTAAGCTGTTTTCCTTTCTATTTTTATTTAATTATTTTTTTCTTGGTTCTCAATGTTTCCAGAGATTACTTTGTCCTTTTTTCACAAGCCATCAATTCACACTGTGATCTGAGACACTGAGGGAACAGAGGATCTGATGCCAAAATGTTAACAGATTTAAGGTATCAAGAGGCAAGTCACAGGAAATAACTCATTTGTTCAGGCATTCAGAGCAAATATTTATAAATTTCTTCAGAATTAATTCCCACTTCCCAAAGCCAAAAGGCAAAGGGCAGTTTTTTTTCTGAATGTATTGAGACTCGTATGGGTAACTAAGAATAGCCTGGAGAGCAGGAAAGGACAAAGCAATCTGCTTTGAATATGATGATCTACCTTAAACATTAGGTAAAGTAGGATGCATTATGTCTAGGCAAAAGGACCTGGATTATGAGGACTCTGGAAAGAAAAAAATGAGGCCCTTTCTTGACTGGATAAGTTTACACTAAAGTGAATGAAATGCCAGAATCAGGAAATGGAAAGCTGAATGCTTTGGAAATAGTTTTCATCATAGATCTCTTAGAAAACACTGGTTACTAGGCCTAATCAAAAAATATTTGCTCTGCTGGAAAGGTGTGATGAGACAGGGAAATGTTTAACTGAAAACAGGAAGTCAACATATTCCTTTTTTTCCATAACAGTTGAAATTTTCATGAGTTTAAATCTTATTGCACTAACTGTAGTCTGTCAAAAGTATTTGAAATAAGGTGTTTAAACTTTTGCTTTGATTGGTGCAATTACATTTATTTAATGAAGTTAGGCCTGATTTGCACAGATGCAAATGACAGCTGAACCACTCACTTTCTGTCTTTTTATACATTCACCGTCAGGTTGGGGGGGGATGCATGAGTGACTGTTATATTGATCGGTATACAATGGGAGTAACCTTCAAGCACTCTTAGACAAAAATAGCAAAAAAGTAAGTAAAACTTACTTTTATGCAAAAGTTGTTTATGGTCTTTCTCAGTTTGGAATGGGAGTGGGTGGAATTGAGAAATGCTCAGTGAATTTATACTAAATCCAGCACACAGCTTGTGTACTATTTGTGAATGGACTAAGTGAGTCAGTCTGCACTGAAAATGGACATTTTGCAGCTCCCATCCTCTCCTGTGGTGTCCGGCTATTGTTGACTGGTGGGAGCTGTGATCTCCTGGTGAGGTGCACCTTGCACAGAGGTTTTGGGTTGAGGGGGACCCACTGGAAGGGTGTGGGCTGTCCCTAGAGCCCCATCATTAGCATACCCCTGCTCCTCCTGGCTCATGCAATCAGACAAATACCCATTACACTGTCCCATGTACTGGACATGTAGACACTCACCATCAGAAAGGACTAGATACCCTGCATGAAGGAAGCAGAGAGACTTGAATGCCAGCTTAAAACAATGATTTATCTAGTTTATCATGGGTCTTTCCATTAACAGTCATATTTCACTGGAGGAGCCATCTGTTTTGGTGTAGCTGGGTCCTAAAGAAAAACCCCAAACGCTATCCACCACCCTCCCTGATGACATTACTCAAAAAGAAGCTGCTTCCAGATTGCATTAAATTTGTCCTAAAACAAGTTTGGAATAAATATGGTTAAATCAATGTATGTATTGATGAAGCATTATTTTCTTCTAGTTGACAGGATTTGGGCCAGTTTCTCGTTTATTTCCATGCATTAAATTTCTTTAGCATTTCTGGATTGGCAAAGGCGCGCTCTTTGCCAGGTTCAAACCAGGTAGGATCCTGGTGCTGGGGGTCTTTTTGTTCAATTAGTGCTGAGGTACTTCCAGTTCGCCCTGCGGAATGCAAGCTTAGGTTAAAGCCTTAATGTGGTTTTGAGTATTGCTGCCTTATGCTTTTGGCATGGATTATGGTAGTTATTTTAGCAGTGTGGAGGGACATAAAATGATCGTTTAAGGCAGAAAAATAATGAAGTTACAATACTCTGTTGAAACTGCTGTAGAAGTAGAGGTAGTAGACAGGGTCTGACTGTTTGCTCTGAAGTCTGGCCAAACAACTAGAAGCTGAGCAGCAGCTCTTTTGAGTAGAGGCAATGGTCAACATGTGTTTTGGTCCTCTGGGCAGAGCTGCACGGTGACCCCAGGAACAGGCTGAGGTGTGGGTTTGCTGCTGACTCAGAGGCAGAAGTGCCAGGAACATTTTGGGCAGCACCATGTTTGGTTTCATTTCAACGTTTCCTGTTCAAAGCCCGCAGCGCCTCAATGTGCTCATGTTCTCAGATGTGATACAGTCACAGTCCAAGGCAGGGTGCCTCCAGGCAGTGAAAGCTGTAACTGCTTTGCCGGTGAAGTGGAAAGTATGTATAATGCACACGGTATCAGTGACTAGTGTTTTATTCATTAAAGGCATCCTAGTTTTGTACTGTTATGTCCTCAGCAGACCAGGCAGAACATACACTTTGAATTGTGATCCAGAGATTTAGTGTATATTTCAGAAGGTCTGACATCATCTTCAACTGCACAGAGCATTAAAACATTTTACAACTGGTGCACAGTATCAACAGCCGTGTGTGTATGAAAATAATTCATACCATTATTTAGAGGCACTTGTACTCTACTGAGATGCTAATTAAGGGAAGAATACAGTACACACCCAGTGTCAGAGGTCATGACATTACTAAGATTTTGCTCATCAAGTTGCTGGTCTTGGAAAAGCTTCACAGTGCTTCCCGTTGCTTTCACAGCTGGTTCTGCTGTCAGTGGCAATATTTGACTGGACAATGGTAAACATGCCTTTACCAAGTCAGGTTCATATATATTAAAATATCTGGTCTCTCTCCATCCTAGCCTTTCTGCAAGCCTGAGTCTGCAATGCTAGCAGACAAAATAGAGGTGGAAAACTAGAAATAAAACAGAACAACACAAATTTTTCCCAAAAATCCTCTCTTATTGCTGCTAGCGTTTCTATTTTGCCTATGATCACCATAAAAACAAACAAATGGAACTGTTTGTGCTTTCCCTGTAAATTTTGGTGCAACTTTTTTCATGGTTTTCTTTTAGGCTCCAACAATGTCTGAGCTCTTGAAGCCCAGACTATCATTTTGTTTAATTCTTTTTTTTCCCCCAGTCTTGCTGGCCAATATTTGTATAGCATGTTGCTAGGCTTTATCTTTTATAGTTCTTGATATCTGAGTGCTAAAGAAGGACTACTCTATAGTTAAGTACTGTAAATATAATTATGATCAAATAGTAATACCTGGTTCAGATCACAGTCTTTTAGGTCCCACCTGTGTTGCTGCTCCCTTGAGTAGTCCAGCCCATTCTGGTGGGATGAGTCCTGCTAGCAGAGCCAAACCTATTGCAAGAGTGTGATGGTCTGATTCAGAACTTGCAAGTAACCTTGTCACTCCCTCACTGAGTCCCAAAGGAGTACTGCTCCTAGAAGATCTGATGGCATGCTGGCTCTGTTCCTACAGAGAGGAAACTTCTGTGGATTGTTTCTCCAGGTGCTGTTTCAGTTTGGGGAGAAAAGGACTTGAGGCAG
Source organism: Chaetops frenatus (assembly GCA_013400775.1). Lineage (NCBI taxonomy): Eukaryota > Metazoa > Chordata > Aves > Passeriformes > Picathartidae > Chaetops > Chaetops frenatus. Next base: position 79,965 of record VZTR01025961.1, read on the forward strand.
AATTTCACGTATCGATGTGATTCCTTTTTTTGTAATGACCAAAGCTCATCCTTCCTGCAATCCACCAAGGCAACCAGCCTTATATATTGTTCTCAACACTGAGGCATTTGCTTTCTTGACAGATCAGAAAGATAAATTGCATCAGTTTACTTTCAGTATGTCTTTAAGACAGAGTGCCTCAAGTGCGAGACCAAGCTGTGGGAGGTCTCCTTCATTGGTTTTAATTAACGTTACTTTGCCTGATTAAAACTGCTGAGCAATTTTTTCCACCTAAACTGGAATAAACTATCCTTGAAGCAAAATATGCATTTCCAAAAAGGAATTAGCACAAATTTTAAATGAAAGTTATGAAAATCTGTAAATAAATTTAGATATTCTAACTTGACTGTGTAACAAAATTCTGATGTTAGCTTTGTAGATGTCAGCTTTGTAGACTTGCCTGCCTCTATACTTGCTTTAGGACTAATCTTATCTCTTCTTGCTGTTACTTATAACTTCCTAGACGCCCTTCTCTACCTCCTCTCAGCTGCCAATACTCTTGTGGCTGCTGGCTGATGAGAGTGGCCTCTTCTCTCCCACCCACTCATTCTAATCCCCATTCCAGCTCTTGGTGGCTGAACAATGTCTCTTGGACGTAATCTTTACATCCCCTCCTTAGAGGACAAAGTACAATTTTTCCTTTTACAATCCTCAAAAAAGCATAGAGTGATTTATGCGATGAATTGCCAAACAATTGCTTTCAGTTCACCATTAGTGAGGGACCTTGCTTTCAGGTTTTTAACATATGACCTCCACATATCAAAATGACCTTTTCAGACATTGGAAAGCTCAACAAGATGTGAAAAGAAGTCAAAGTGAAAGCCCAGGAGTGTGTCATAATGACACTTACAAACTGGCCTTACTGCAGAGCTCCTCAGAAAAAGCACAATAAGACTGGAACACCATATATCCTCAACATTTTGTAATCTTGTGTTACCTTAGTACTGAGGTGTTATTAATGCATCAAATCACTGGTTGTGTCTGAACAGGAACACAAGTGCTGTCTGTTAGAAATATTCACAGCTGAAATAGCTCTTTGGAAGGAAGCTGACCAGTCTATTTTGGGAAAATACTGTAATTCAAAGGAGGCAAATATTGTCAATTTTCTCTGGTATTTACTGGCTGTTGACCTTTGTGAGGGACCAGCCCACCTAACTCTTGTTGCAGGTTGCAGAGGCCTCCTCCACACAGTGAGGATAGAGGAATAATCAGTTTCTGGAAGGCAGTTTGATTTGATTCTCTTTTCAAGAGAAACTCAATCCATCTATCATTCTTTATTGCCTAAATATGGAGACAAAGGTGACTGTGCTTCCAATTTGGGAGCCTCAAGTAGGTTTCTGAATTCAGGAGGGATGATCCTAAGCCCATGTGCATAACTGTAGCTTGACCCCTTATGGTTTTTTCTCTTTTGACTGCTGAAGTTGTGAATCCAGACATAGATTACGATGACATATCTATGCTAAACTGTATAAATCTTCAGATAATAAACTAAATGAAGTATCATTTATACTCCAGCAGTCCTAAATGAACTAGTTATGGTCTCACAGGTTGATATAGTTTATAAAATGAGAATGGTCAAATACTACATAAAATATAGACAGGGACGTGGCAGTGGTTGTGGTTATACTAAGGAGAGCTCACCTGGGCAAGGCAGGAATTGCAGGCTGCTTCTGAGTGAAGAGGTGAAAAGGTCTGGCTGGTGCTTTGCCAAAGCATTTTGCATTTGTGTCTTTTTCCTATTCTTCTTTGTTCAGTTGTCTCTATTGTACAGGGCTTGCTATTCTCTATGTGATTGGCAAGGCAAGATTCTTTTGAGCCTCTTGAAAATATCTGAATGTTTATGTGGTGACAGGTTCAGTGGTTTTCTGGCCAGACCCAGAGTTTGGAGTTACTTTGGACTGCCTTTTCTTGATTAAAAAAATGAGATTTCTGGTATGTGAGTGCAATCTAATCATCAGAGCAAAGGAGAACCTACATGATTTTACAAGCCTGGCACCTGACAATGTACAGTATTTGAAAGAAACAGACTTGGACAACCAGATGTTACTGAAACACTAAAGGGGGGAATGTGTGAAAAGGAGAAAAGGGAAAAATTAGAAATTTAAGAAATATGATGAGATGATGGAAGCAAACCAGAAGGCATGCAGCCTGATAGAAATGCCAACCCTTTTTCAGATACCCACTGAAAAAATTACAGGAGAAACTTCCTCTTGTAAAGCAGAAGAGAGAGCCACTGGAGAGATACTTGAGGCATTACAGCCTGTGGAATTGAGGATTTAGTCTGCTGCTATATGAGGTTCTTCAGTCATCCTAAAATTCAAGTAACACAGGCAATGCTATGTTTAGGCAACTTAATAGAGAATTCAGCAAGAAATCTGTCAGCTGTCTCCCTAGCATAAAAAAAAATAAATGAAACTGTAAGATTGGCAAGTTTCCACCAATGGTTACTAACAATAGAGGAAATTATTTGGGTAAATGTAGAATTATGCAAATTATAGAAGACTTGGGGCAAGCACATGGAGAAAAGCCAGTTTGATTTTCTTAGATATCATTTCAAGTGAATGAGGAAAAAACCACAGAAGTTAGGAGACCCGAGGTTTATAGAGATGACTGTACTTCTGAGGTGAAACTGGAAGTTAAGGTTCTATGGAAAATTATGCATCACGTTCCACCCAGATCATAGAGTCCTAGACATAAAAAATGCAAGGAAAAGGAAGCGGATAATTCATCAAAGGAGACATAAAACAAAAGAGAGAGCAGTAAATTGTTCAAACTTAGATTTTTTTTGCAAAACAAAGTAAGTCAATGTGATATAGAATGTCAGATAAAGAGAGAGTCTTAGTGCTTAGCAATTACATTAATACTTAGGACAAGCTGTAGGAATGAAACGTTATCCCTGAAGAAAAGATGCAATTGTGGTACAATGCCATTTCTAAAAACTAATAGGTTGGTTTCTAACACTGAAATATTAAGGTCATTGATTTCTATCTTGCTTATGAAAGACAGAGAGGGCAAGGAGGGTGGGGAGAGAGTGGGGAGAACCTACTGTACATAAAGCCAGTGCTGCCTGCTGTATGAATATAGATAATGTTGGGATCTTGAAAGCATGTGGGTCAATATTAATCAGCAGAGCCTCAGCGAAGAGTGTGGTGGTGGATGTCCTCAGATCCCTCACAAAGCTAACAGCAAGGGGGAAATCTGTAAGGTACTGCTTACATTTCTGTCTGTGATGGGTGGAAGGAAGAATGGCAGGGATGTAGGGCATCACAGTGGGAGACATGCTGCCTCATGAAGACAATGCTAACAGGTTATTAAAGTTTGAATAAAAGAGAATATCCTACCTCATGAAGCAACTGCTTTCTAAAATTTTCTTATTATCAATAAAGAAGTTTTACCTGAGTGGCTGGTGAGGACCCTGTGGTCACAAACTGATTACATTCAATAGGGGCATACAGGTGCCTGGCATTAAAGGACAAGTAATATATCTGCTTTGCTCCTCAGAAGGATCAATACATAAAGCTGAGGAAAACTAGTAGTAAAATAAACTGTGAGAAAATCTTTTGCTATAAAAATGCAGAGTTTTAAAAATTGATTTTATTGGATGAGCAGATATAGATTCTCTTACAGAGTGGGACATTATTTGTCTAAAAGCTCATTCTGTTTCAGGATTATGAAAAAGGCAGTAATTAGAAATGAAGAAGCAATATTATAGCTGAATTTAAAAAAAGCTTGGGAGATGGTAATCAATATAAGTTAGAAGTTACAAAGTGTAGATAATTAATGAGGGAAGCTAAAGACATCAGGGGAAAATCAATTGTTAGCAGAGCTGGGGACAGTAAAGATTATTTAAGTATGTTAGGAAAAAAATATATCCTAGCAACAGTATAAGGCTTTACTTGATGGAGTTGGCAGAATTGTTAATGATGCAGAAAAGAGAGTTCATCAATAAGCACTAATGTTATGTATTTTTTCTGGAAAAAATCAAGGTTATGTGTATGAAGTGGGTGATGCTGGTATCTTCCAGCTTACTGGTGACAAAAAAAGGACATAATGTGTCTACTAGGTTAGGGCAGACTTACAAAGCAATTACTATGACTTGCTGAACTGGCCCATTCATTTGAAATGTCTCCTAAATCAAAAAAACAGTGTAAATTAAGGAAATGAACAGAGGACTTATCTCTGTATATGGGTAGAGTTTTAGGATATTAAGGATATTTTAGATGTTGTAGGAGGTCATAGTTATTAGATTGTGAGACACTAAGGAAAGGGCTGACTTCCAGACTCTATAATCAGTTCTTATGCTTAGTGTGTTTGTATCTTCTTGAAAGCATCCTCTGTGCATTGCAAGAGCAGTGGGAAGTGGACATGCTGTGAGTGAGGACCAGACTGGAGAAACAGAGCCTCTGACAGCCTCACCTTGCTTGAGTGGAGGTGGAAAAGGGCTTTGCTCTGGGTGTGGGAGATGTACACATGGCCACATCAGAATACTTAAGGGATCAGATTATACTGAGAAGTTACGTAAAGAGTAAGATGACATAAAACTCTGAGATGGCAGTATCAGAAGTTCTCAGTTTTTGTCTCCTTTTTCTCCCACTGGTTGTCATATGAGCAATGGTTTCAACAGTGAGTATAATATATTGCATAACTTAATCAGTACCAATGCTCTTGTTTTGATAACACTTAGGAAGGTGAAATAGTGGTAATAGATATGAAAACTACTGGCAAACTCCCTTTTCAGTGATAGATCTCTTCAACTTTCTCATAATCATCTGCACTTCACCACAGAGCTATTGATATCATAGCACAGAGGGAAATTCTCTCTCCTGGTTGTGAAGGTGACACAAAAAACTCAGCTTTGTTGTGTTTCATATTAAATAATGTCAGGGCAAAAATAAAAACCTGTTAACAGCTGAGGTGAATTAACAGCTAGGAATGTTATAGTGTATGACCCTCCTAGGGTTTCCATGTTAAAGAATTATTTTGTGAGAAGAAAATTGTTCATTTGCTGGGTCTTTTCATATCCTGCAGCAAAACCATGAAGGGCCAACGTTGGCTCCCCGGTTCCTCCTTCTCTCTGGTATGGCTTTGCAGCCACCAAGACCTTGTGGCTTTTTCTTTTGACCCTGTTTCCAGCAGAGCCTTATTCCAGAAGGACACTGCATATTGCACACCTGCCTCGCAGGGCTTTTCCCACCCTTTGGAACTCCAGTTGACTTGTGAATTCTTGAGCCAAGACACCATCATGGTAAGATTTGTTGTAAAGTCTTGCAATTTGGGGTGTTTTGGTCTTCTTGTTTGGGGGTATTAGTGTGCAATTACAACATGTTCTGAAGCCCTGTTGTTCAGTGACAGCTTCAAAAAATTAATTTATATGAGTCTTTATCCATAACTCCTGTTTTTTACATATAAAGGAGGCAATTAAAGTAAAGTGGTTATTTCAGGTAGCTCTCATTAACCTTAAACCTCACCTTATAACTACATGTAGCTTAAATTTCTGGGGCTTTCCCCGTAACTTGGCTTCCTTTTCTGTTATTTCACACTCTTCTTGTTGAAGACATTTCTTCTATAAGTCCATGTTCTGCCAATGCACAGAAGGATTTTCTGAGCAAGATTCAATTGTAATGCCATTTATATATGTACTGCTAAAGTAATTATGAACAGGATTGCTACCTTTTATGTCTTCACAATTGAGTGTATCTTACCAGTGAATGAGTAATTTTCAAATTGTACAAATGGCTGGTCTGGAAGATTATTTCCCATATTGACATGTTACTTCAGTAATTTCACACCATATGGGTTTTCTTTTTATGCATTTTCAAAACATTTTATTTCCCTTCCAAACAGAAATTGTCTTGATGGAGTCTCAAGATCGCAGAAATTGATAGAGTTTCACGTGAGGCTCTCCCATTTTCATGTCATGTGGTGATGGTAATGAGGGCAGTTGTGAAATGCCAGTGTGACAGCTGTGGGTGACTCTGAGGAGGCTGGACAGGCACATGCCATTCCTCTGCAGCATGTACAGCACCTACATAGAAAATGAACATAGAGCCAATAATACCTGCTAATAACACCTGAAATGAGACAAGCATTACCTATCAATTGACAAATCAGAATGAATCTGCTTGTGCTCCTGCTAATTTCATGCCCGCGCATTTACAGTTAGACAAAAATTATAAATCTTCTGGGTTGTTTGTTTTTTTTTTTTTAATTCTTTCATATATTGTGAACGCTACTAAAAGGTGATTTTATGCCTGGGATACAAACATGTGGGAAATCAACAGAGCTTGAGAAAGGCACTAAAGCTCTGCCAGTGCATTAATTATCTGGCAAGTGCATCTAAAATCTGATAAATCACCCATAACATCAGCAGACAGAAGAGAGATTCAGACTAAATTAGGAGTTAAAATTTTAGTGTGATTCTTACTTAGACACGTAAGTAAGGAGAATAGTTTCTGTAATAATCATCTGAATTCTGATACCTGACAATTAGTACCAAAAGAAATGATTCTGATTTCTGCAGCTCATCCTCTTTGACACACTATTCATAATGTATGTAAAGTGCAGAACATAGAATGATTTGACTTTTCTCAGCAAATTGTACAGCTGTTCAATAAAATAAAACCCCGCATTTTTGGTACAGTCCTAAGAGAAAATTCAAACATCATAAAACACTTCTAGAATATACCATGTTTAAATGACACAGAATATATGTTTACTAGTAAAAGATAGCACTTAGATGAGATCTTTCCCAGTGCCTTCATTTCAGTTATTTTTCTTGCTTCAACTTACAGAGAAGTCATTGTTGTGGTTGAGTGACAGAACAATTTCCTTGGAGAGCACTGGATCCAATGCAATTCTATGTAGAATTCTGAGTACACTCTGGGTTAAAGTAAAAACACAGAAGGAGAAATAACAGTTAGACACAAATAATACTACTGAAAATAAGACAAAAACAGCAAATGTATTTTACTTCACAGTAATGGTCTTTTTATTTGAGTTTTCCACAGACTAAGATTCTTCTCTAAGTGATGTATCAGGATGATTTTTATTTACAAAAGAACATACTTGTTACTCATCCTTGGCTCTAGAAAAACAATTTTCTCTAAATTTCTTTTAGTAAATGGAATTGTGCCCAGACACACTCTCACTAAGAAAGCACTGGGTAATAGATGTTTGTTTTTTTTTTACTAAAGTGTACTGCAGTCAGGTTGGATGATACTGTTCTGCCTGTGCCAAGGTTTAATTCACTGGAATGTCTAAAGATAAGCCAACAGGGGAAGAAAGTCTCAGCAGTAATAATTTATTAAGGAAACTGTCCCCAGGGCGACAGTGGAGAACGTATCAGTGTCTGGGGACATGGCACCTCCTTGCCTGGTTCCAGATGTGGTTCCTAGTGGTGTTTCTTTTCCCTGGGCTTGATGATGGGATGGAAAGGATTCCAGCCATCAGCAGACACACAGGTGGGTTGCCAAGAACAAGCATGGTACCCATGAGGACCGTCAGGCAGGTGCAAGAGCTTTTGCTGCATTTTGGCACGTGCAGGCAGGGCAGCAGGCGGGCAGGCTGGCCCCCACAGGCATCAGCAGTGGCCAGCACCCTTGCAAAAGGTGTGCTTGCAGGCAAACACCAGTACCCTCTCTCTTGTTGCTTCTGCTCTGCTTCTCCATGGTGGTGAGAAGATTTGTTGAGATTTCTTGCTCAGGTTTTTGGAGGAGAGGAAAGGTGTCTGTTCAGCAGGAACATACTGTGAATGTGGAGGGTGTCTCACAGGCAAACTCTCCTATAAGGACTGGCAGAATTCATTGCATAGCCTTTAAATGCTCTGTGAAAAGTGACTAAGAAAAACAAACAATAGCTGCAGGAACACCTGCTCTTCAGGTAGAAGACTGGAGGTGAAGCACAGAGAGCTTGATAACTGCTCCTTGTGCTGAGCTTCAGCTGGGAACAGGCACGGTGTTCAAGGCATTTGGACTAAGATACACAAAAATAAACACAATTTTCCTTGTCTGAGTTCTTCTGGTGTTCATGATGGAGACAAGGGTGAGGAGCTATAACAAATCAGCATTTCCATGGTGATGCTTACTTGGCCATGAAATGGGAGCTTCTTCTCCATGAGGATTTGGGGATGATGCACAGAGCTGGCAAAATACACTGCAGATATGGCCAGTGTTTCCCAATTAAGGGCTATGAGAGCTTGTGCTGGCTGTCAGGGCCAGACTCATTTTCAAACTAGACATCTACCCTGAAATGCAGTCAGCAAACACTCCCTATAGTCACTTGCTAGTGGTAGAACTTCCAGAGGTATGTTCTTCTCCTTGTTTGAGACACCTCTCCTAGAATAGGATGAAATTCTTAATTGAGCTGCCTGTTTCTCTCCATTGCCTAGAGTGGAAGTGCCTACACTGCCAGAAAAGCCAGATGCCTACTTTTCGGGGTGGATGAGAGTTGTCTGGTCTTCAGAATCTGCATTATGCTGAAAAGTCACCTTGTGTGATGATACCACAGCTGCTACAACTGTAAAGTTGAGTGATTTTAAAGGCTCGTTGAATCCCATTGTCATTCATGAATTAACACTGTATAGGCTGAGTTCCTAGGCCTTAGAGTAGGGATTTCTAAGGAAGCTTTTCTAAATTGGAAGAAAAATAATTAATCCAGTTCTGGGCATTTCTGTTGCTATTACACTGGGTTTTTTTACTTACCAGTAAAAAAGTATTTGAAATCTGAGTACGCCTTCCTTATATTAAAAACATTTTGTAGAATGTCAGGTGCTGAATATGAAAAATGCCCACTGAGCAGAGGGTGGAGAACAACAGGCATTTCTGTTTCACAGTGCCTGAGAGGAAAAAATGATGGTTTCATGTCAGAGTGAGAGTGAATTAGATGAAAATTTCAGTGAATTGAGAGCTAATAACCACTGTACCCCACAGGCTCCAAAATGCTTTGAGTTGAGTGAAACATTTTGTTTGACGTGGAAAGAAAGATTTTATTTTGGTTTCAAACAAATTCAAATATTCTATGAAATAAGGAAAATTTGTATATGGAAGTAACTTCAAATGAGAAAATCAAAACCTTTCATTTTCAAAATGTCAAAATGAAGCCTTTCCATTTTTCACTGATTTCTTTTGTCTGAAGCTAACAATTCAGCAAATTTGATATGAATTCATGAAATATTTATGTGATGATGAGTCTTCATTTTATTTCAATAAATAGCTTACAGTTAAAAACTACGCACAGCTTAAGCATTGCCTCATGTTGTCCAGCCAGCCCTTTAACAACAACAGGTTCTTCTCTCACATATTTTTAAAACCTGAATAGGGTCTGTTACATACACTAATAAAAATGACAAATGTGTATCTTTCTTCATAAAAATACAGATTTGTTGTTAAAATGTAGAGTAAGATACCTTAATTCATTGTAAAAGTCTTAAATTACAAAAATGGGTGAAACAAATAGTTGAAATTATGGGACATGTGGCATAAAACTTATCCCATTTACTGATAGCTGATTATTTTTAAAATCTGGTTTTGAGAGTATTTCTTTACAGCTTTTTCTGCAGTTTCACTTTGTATATCCTCTGATTTGGTCCTGCTTTGCTAGAGTTCTTCCGCCACAGGTGCACCAAAGGGGCTGGGTAAACACTGAGTGCATAAATTACAAATATATATGCATGACTTGCCCTCAATTTGCATAATTATTGCAGCAAATATAAACCTGGCATAAGGCAAAACAACAACCTATTGATAAGGCTGATTGAGGCAGGCTTGGGTGCCTAACTCTTTTTGGACAGTGTCTTGATTTATGCTATAAATAATCAGCGTAGGGTTTAATAGTGAAGCCTTTGTGTGGGAGTTAAATAGGATGTCCTAACCTTTGAACTGTCTTTGGGCTCCAGTTCAGATGGATGGCACTGTGTTCAATGTCACAGAAAACATGAAAGGGACTCTAAGTGATAGGAACAGTGATACAGTATGTCCTTGTTGCTGTTGATTTTTTCCACGGGGATCCTTCTCACGTTTCCTTTTGCTGATAGGCTTCAACTTTTTTTGTGAAGCTTTTTCAGAAAATTATTGGGAGAACATGCACATATACAAAATTTATAAATACCAAAGAATATTTTCAGGAGGGGGAGAAGAGGCACTCTTAACATAATACGTGCTGGTTTTGTTTGTACATGCGTAGTCATACACAGAAAGAGGAAATGTTATTTGTTCATAGCATTGGTGGAGTACTTAATTATGTGGAAACTTTAGGTTATGGTTAGAGGGCAGATTTAATACCTAATGTAATTAAAGAAGTAGAATCTATAGAGAGTGCAAGATAGTATTAAAATAATTAGGGCACTTTTCCTCTTTGCTAAAATGATTTCACAAGAAGAGTATCTGTGCCAAATCTAACATATTCTTCATTAATGTAATCCTACTTGGTTTTGGGAACAGTTTGGATGAGTCCCTTTGTGTCTGCTACATCATTCTGTGTACTGAGGAGTAAACCTCAGTACAAAGCACGTGCTTCTGTGGTTTCTGATAAATTGCATTGCAGCAATGGCTTTGGTCTTTTTGTTTTCAATTCTGGCTGCTTTAATACTCCGGGAATTCTGGCTTTACAATATTAAAAACGAGCACAAAATAGAAAGCAGCTACAAGTCTCAGTGCATATTGTTCTTGGACTTTACAAGTGGCATCAAAATGCAGTCAGAATTCACTCATCCCATAATTGGAGCAAGAAAAAAGCAAGGCACACAAGTGACTCCTCTCCACTGATGGATAGGATCTGAGCTGAGGGTAGGGATGGCAAAGCATGGAAAGTAGATACAGGGAGCAAAGCCTTCTGGACTTGGCATGCCTCTTGGTCCTCCTGTGCACTGATGAGGTCTCTCAAATGAGGATGCAAATTTCACATCTCACACCTTGCTATCAAGTGCAAATTGAGTCTTATGTGAGGATGGCTAAAAGAAATGGTTAGTAGGTGTATTAAACAGTCTTTGGGTACCCTATCACATCTCTGGAAGACAGGCATACTAATGCTTTCTTTGGAATTAAAGCACATACAGCTGGTAGTATTCAAGGTTTTATTTTGGTGGCTTGCTTTTTTCTTTTTCTTTTTCTTTTTCTTTTTCTTTTTCTTTTTCTTTTTCTTTTNAGAAATGTAAAGCTATAATCAGCTGGAGTAGTAGGTCACAGGGTTTCATTTTAATGGAGGAGGAGAAGGGTGATAAAAATATTTTTTATTCTCAGAGAATGTTACTATGCAGCGTGAATGGGGACTGGAGCTCGTTTAGCCTTTCTCTGCAGCCTCTCAGAGCTGTACTTTACAGAAGAACATGTTAGAATTTATGAAAGTTTCATTACTAGGTTTGTCAGGCAACATTCGTCTGTTGTGAAAAAGACAAACCCACTTAAATTCTGGAGATTAAAAGGCATGTCTCCTTACTCTTAGGTGACAGACCTTTGTGTCTGCAGCCTGCCTGAGGTAACAGACTCAGGCCTCACTTCTGAAATTAGGTATGGATTTCCTGCTGACAGTGGAGAAACAAGGCTGAGGTCTCCTACACAGGGATGTATTGCCTTATGCATATTCCCTGCGTGGAGCTGCCTACCACAGAGTGCAGAACCCTGAGTTTTAGCCTTTCTTGCCTTTTTTTCACACCGCCAGAGACGTGTTGCCTGCTGCGACAGTGTAAGAAATGCAGCAGCTTGAGGTCTCAGCCCTGTCGCAGAGGTCCCCTGCTTCCCTGGCTTTGAAGATACCTCACTAACTGCACCCAGAGTATCAATTCTCAGGTGGCAGCCTGACAAGAAGTTTTGGGGTGTCATTCAGAGGGCCTGATACAGCAAAAATGTCCAAGGCTTAGCCCCAGTGCTCAAATCTTGACCCTCAAAGCCAAAGGCAAAGTGTGCCCAAATGTCAGTGGGTACATTAGGATGCCCCAGAGGGTTGGAGGAACTCCAGTGGCTGATGAAATAGGTCCTGAAGGGTCACTTGGTAAAGAAAAACTCACCAATTTTTACCTTGCTTAGAAAATAATGTATGTCGAAAATAATGTATGTCAAAAATAAGATAAAATCTTGCCTTAGCTCAGCAGCTGACATTTTGAAATGAGGTCTTTAATTCTCCTGGGGGAAAAAAGGAAAGGTTTGCGAGAGGAGTTTGGAGAGATCTGCCTCTAAGTGAAGACTGTGGCAGAATGCTGAGGCAGCTTGAACTCCTGAAGAAATTTAGGAGGCTACACTCAGTGCAGGGAATAGGAACACAACTTCCAGTAATTTGGCTCATGTTGTATCCCCTCTAGAAGTGATACAAAGCAGGAAGGTAGGACACAGGGAAAGACTCAGGAAGAAGAACAGAGACACATTTTCCCCAGCTTACCACATGTCTAATTCCAGGCATTTGAAAAATTCTATCATGGTCCCCATATAATTATGCCTCTCCTCTCTGTGAGACATATGGTGTAGGATTCACAAAGTATTTGGGAACCTACCACTAGGGACCATTCTGTGGACACGCAGGATTAGGCCCATATTAGATTTCTGCACCATTTGGAAGATGGCATTTGAGCTAAATGCATTGCATTTAGCCTCTGTTGAGACTGCAGGGTGTTCTTTCCCTGCAGTGTGATGATGTCTGCAGTGGCTACACCCTGCAGCTCTGCAGCTCTGAGCCCACCAGCAAAACTGGGTCCCAAGATGGCTGCACACCAGTGAACCCTGTGTACATCCTCCTAACATGATCACTGGGTTTGTATGCTCAAGCCATCAGTTAAATTCAAATGTCTCAATCAGGAAAACCCTAGGAGTGTAGGATACAAGTGAGGGCAAGCTTTATTTAAAGACATGGAGGTTGGCTGTGGCTAGATCACTGGGGAAGCCTGTGGCTTGTCCATATTTAATGTTAAGTCAGGCTTAAAATCACGTTAGTTAAAAAAAGTTAGCTAACACATTTGCAGATGGAAACACTTTTCCTGTTCTGATGTGTCTAGAGGAAACAGTTTCTTGTCAGCAGTAGTGATTAATGCTTTGCATTTATTTGCTCAGGCTACTTATTCTTACAATAAAAATAAGTACCTGATAACTGGGTTACCAGATCCCTGTGAGGCATTTGCACCCAGACGTCCCTGTGATAATCAGGTTAATCATTGCAACAAAACAAAACTGAAAGGAGAAAAAGGGTTGTATTTTCAGTGCACCTAAACCCTCCAATGGACTGATTGCACATGTGTCCCCATATGGGACATTCACTTAAGAGTTGGACTCGATGATCCTTGTGGGTGCCTTCCAACTCAGAATATTCTCTCTGTGTGTATGCGTGGTGTGTGTGTGTATGAAAGAGACAAGGCTGGAGGAAAGAAAGAGGGTCCATCAGGAAGGTGGGGACCATCTCCTTTGGCAGCAGCACAGACATGGATGGGGCTTTTGGTGGTCATGAACCTGGCCAGGTGCAGCAGGTGTGCCTAGCTGGCACCAGCCTCCTGGGCCTGGGCCTCTGCTCAGCCTGGGGGACCATGTCCAAGAGGAAGCTGGTGTGCAAAAGGATGGCTGCAATTCTCTGCAGCTGCCATTTTTATGGTGTACTTTGGGATGGCTGTTTTCAAGTTCCATCTCTTGGGTGATCAGTGCAGCTTGGCAGAACTGCAAAACCTGGAGGGGCAGCAACTGGCAGTGCAAGAGGACAGGGGTGGTTGTGGGTCAGCAGAGTGAGCTTGTGGGTCAGCAGAGTGAGGTTCTGCTGCCAGCACTGCCCCGAAGGTAGCAGGTTCTCCAGTGGCTCCTATCCCTTCTTCTATCTCACTCTATAATAAACAGTACAGACATTAGCTAAGTTATATTGTCCAAGTAAAGAAATTACTAAGGTTTTCCAATCAATTAAGCAAAGCATGTGTTAATCTAGGGGATTGAATTGCCTTTCTTAGCTTTTGTTTTTTAAAGGACTTGATACATCTCTAGCACAAGAAAAAGAAATGGCCTAGCAGTATAAAGCAAAAAGGTATTGGAAAGCTGGAAGTCAATAAGCATATATGAGAATTCTCACCAGTTTTAATTACCTCTATGCCATACTGATGAGAAATTCTGAGAAGCTTTCAAATTTTACCAGAAAGTCCTATCTATTTCTTAATGCACTGGCTGCCCAGACAGGGGCACCATTTTCTCTAGTCTGATTTACATAGTATTTATATGAGTATCTACAGATGGTACATTGAAAATCTTACTTCCCAAAGAGTGGTGAGATCTTTTCTTGCTATCTTATTTATACCATTGCTTGCCTGTTTTTTGTTCTCAGGAATATACTTCATATTTTTTAAAATTTCTCTGTTTTCCTCTTCCCAACTGTTTGATTTGTGTGTTGGTAGCAAATTATTCTTATTTTTAGGTTCTTCAAATATAAATCTGACATTTACACAGTTTGTAAGTGGGGAGACTCCATGGTTTCAGGAGGGTAAGATGACATTAGAGAACAAGTACTGGAAATTAAAATTCATGTCATACCAACTTATGTAGACAACATTCAAAGCTTGAAAACTAAACCAGTGCATGCACAGAGTCAAAATTTGGGTCAGCTGTTTCAGGGCTGATGTCTGCTGGAGCAAAACTGGGTTATTCTTCACACAGACCATGTCTAACCATGTGTCCTTGGGGTCTCTGCCCCTCCAGGCAAGGTGTTATGAGAATTTAGCAAGGGACTCAAAGACTTCTAGGCTCTCCTGTAAGCAGGAAAGTGGGACAGGTGGTGCTGGTGCTGCAGGCCAGTGGGGAGGCTCTTTGACTGATGTACCCAGAGTCCCAAGATCCTGCAAGTTTTTTCTGTGCAGCACTTCTGGGCACTCGGCAAGGTGCTGATAACTGGCTCTTCTGTTACATTTAAATATAAGTTAAACTGAGCTTCCCCTGAAGGTACCCTCTTAACTGCAGACATAGATTGTATGGTTGGAAGATGTGATGGTGACTGCTTCACCTTTTAAATAAGGCTGCCTTTAAACCATTCATAATTTTTTTTTGTATTTGTTAAAAGTAGTTTACAGCATCTCCATAGCTGAGGGCAGTTGTGTTTCCATCTGTTCTGCCTGCTGTAAGTTGTCAGTTCTGGATTTGGCACTGTGGAGGAAAACTGGCATATGACAAAGAGGAAGCAGGACCCACATTGATTGACAGAATATTTTCTCAGTGGGAAAGTGGAGTGAACTCGGGCATAAAAAGGGATAATCCTTAGGATATTTTTTTCTCTAGGGATCTAAATTATGTTAGAAAGTGTACAAACAAAGATCTGTTTTCTCTCTAGACGCCATGGGCTCTACACATTCTTATACTACCCTTTAAGATAGATTATTGCTAAAGGAATGAAAAAGAGAAAAAGTCTTTGTTGATAAATTCCCCAGGGAATTCATTATAATGCTGTTTTGAACCTTTGCATGCACTCCTGGAAGCATCACGTGTTACATTACGCTTATGTGTTGTTGTGAAAATGTGGAATTTAAACACAGTTTGTCCAAGATAATTTTTTAGGCTCTTGTAACTGTACCACTGAGCCAGTATGTGCTTGAAGGTCATACTCAGGAGGTTTTGGTTTTTTTCTTCTGATACTGAGCTAAACACTGCATAAGGTAAACACTATATAAGGTAGGTAGATAGGTAGGTATCTAGAGAAACCTTTGGGATGAAAAAGCAGATGGTCCAAAGCTACAAGGAAGTTTAATGGCTTAGTGCTTTACTGGGCTTCTGGAAGCTGTAATGCCTGTACATAGCAAAACAGATGGTGGCACTCTAAAAGTGACTGGCACTTCTGCATGCAAAGCTTGGGATATGGCGTTTTTGCCTCTAAACTTTGTCTTTGGATACACTGATAAACTTGCCATGGACTTACCAAGGGCATAAAGAAAATTATTCTGACTGGCAAATAGCGGTGTTATTGTTTGTGTCAATGTCATCCTGGCTCATGGAAAGCTCATTGAATTGCTGTTAAATTGCATTGCAGCAAAATAACTTTCATAAGGCTGTGGGGGATTTTCTGAACCATCGTAAAAAGTGGAAATGTGAAAACTAAAACTACCGAGTCCATTTAATATCCATTGAGAGGCCATACCCAGCAAGTGCACTCTGAGCCAACACAGATGGCACACTGCTCTCCTCTTGTCTTCACAGATTGAGAAAAGAACCTCCTAGACACAATCATTGTCTCTCCTCTCCCCACCCTCGCCCTCAGTTTTAATTTCTGCCTGCAGTGTTTCATTGCCGTCACTGCAAACACACTGGGAGCTCAGCAATACCAGTCCTGCTTAACAGTGAATCACTGTAGCTTCTGGGGGATTTGAAGAGTGGACACAATCAGCTTCTGTCCTATGTCATAAACAAAAGGGACCCAATGGGAAGGATGAATAGAAAGTTATGATATCCAGGCTTGTCCTAGCCTTATCCTTTTTTGTGGTCATCTGCCTCTGGTCACCCTTCAGGCGTTTTTGAACAGGTGCCCAGGATTTTATTTGGTGTTTTAGTTGACTGACAGACCCTTATTTACCTCTCCTGTAGATCTTACACTGAATGTTCATTCCTTGCCCTCTATCATCTGTCTCTCTGCTTGGTCATGTTGCCCAGGCTGGCAGGTTTCTCCATGGGAGGAAGACAGTAAACTTGGTGTTCCTCTTTTGGTCCATCACCTTTCTCCTGAATCTCCTGGTGCTCAGCAATCTTCACCTGCTCCTAGGAAGGGCACCATTTGGCATGGAGGGCTATCACCTAAGAGTGCCACTCTCCTCCAGCTGGACCTTTCACTGTGCTGACGCCTGACTGGCTTTGCTACTCACTTTTGGGTTGTGGTTACACGGCACAGCTGAGCCAGTGCATTCATCTGGAACACTCACCCAAAACAAAGCCAGTAGTTTTCCACTGGGATTCAAGCTCCCAGTTCCATACTAAGATGCATACAGAGGAAGTAGGGGTTAAAGGAGAGGTGGAGCAGATGAGGAGGAAGGGGACTGTGCCTGGCCACCACACTGAGACATAGCATGACCAGCAGGTTGAGGAAGGTGATTCTCCCCCTCAACTCCACTCTCATGAGACCACACCTGGAGTGCTGCATCCAGCTCTGGGAGCCCTGACACAAGGACAAGGACATGGGCCTGTTGAAGTGAGTCCCGAGGAGGGCCATGAAGGTGATCAGAAGGATGGAACACCTCTCCTATCACGACAGGTTGAGAGAGCCGAGGATGTTCAGACTGGAGAAGGCTCTGGGTACACCTTATAGCACCTTCCTTTACCTGAAGGGAGTCCAAAGGGAAGCTTGAGAGAGACTTTTTACAAGGGCATGTAGGAGAAGGGGTAGTGGCTTTAAACTGAAAGAGGGCAGGTTTAGATTAGATACTAGGAAGAAATTCTTTACTTTGAGGGTGGTGAGGCACTGCAACAGGATGCCCAGAGAAGCTGTGGATGCCCTATCCCTCTCAGTGTTCAAGGCCAGGCTGAATGGGGCTCTGAGCAACCTGATCTAGTAGATGTTTTTTTAAAGGTCCAGGGATTAATTTCACGGAATGGAAATATCCATATTCATAAATAAAGCGCTGGCCTGAATCTGTGCCCAAATTTAATCAGAACCAAAACCATGTTTCTAATATGAAATACCTTTACAGCAGAAGAGGAAATACCATAATGTCCCAGTATTCACTGACTCATGACATTCTAGCTCAGCTCTGTATACTGAAAAAATTCAAAGTGTTTGACATAGACTTAAATAAACATTTACCCTTTTGGTGCTCCATCCAAGTAGAGCCCTAAGCAGTACTTGAGACTTATCCATTCATAACTGTGAGAGGAATGTGGGACCTTCCCTCAGAGTCATTCCAGCTTGATCAGCTGTGGCTTGTAGTGTTAGGAATAAAAAAGGCTTTTTTTAAAACTTGCTTTCTGTTTTTCACCTCCTAAAAGGTTTCTGTCATTCTGGGTTGTTTTTTGGTTTTTTTGTTTTGTTTTGGGTGTTTGTTTTTTTTTTTTTTTGGGGGGGGGGGGGTGTGGTGGTTTTTTTTTTGATTTTCTGAAGTTATTTAAACGATG
>VZTR01025961.1:98056-242586 GCA_013400775.1 Chaetops frenatus
GTAACGTGAAAACATGAACCTGTGCATGAACTTTTCTGTCACAATCCAAAGTGCAGCTTGGTCCGATGATTTCAAATTCCTGAAGCACGAGAAATTCAGATTGAGCTACGTGCGTGCATATATGCAAGCTGTATTTTGCCAACAGGAGAGGAGATTTCCCTCAGCAATGTATAGCTGAACAGCTGAGTTTCACAGGCTAAACCTCTATAATTTCTGAATTAGAAACTTTGGCGAATTGGAGGAGTAGAGAGTGCTAGGCATACAGTGTGCTCCAGGGAAAACAACACTGTTTTATCATGAGCTTTTGCTGCACTCCTGGAGAACAAAGGTGGGGGAAGAAAGAGGCTTGTTTATGGTTGCACTGAGTAGCTCAGTTATCAGAGAACATTGTATTACCTACACAGAAAGTATTGCTCTGGATATTTAGGTTCCCTGATAATGTTTGCTGATGCTTTCAGACTTTATTAATAAAGTTGTGATTCATTTCTGGAAACAGATCTCCCATGTTTCTCACAGTTGTGCTAATTTTTTTATCTAACATTTCAAGTCATCTCCCTCATTGGTTTTGGGGGTAGATTTTACCTTCTTAAAATACCTTCTGGACACATATTTGTGCAGAGAGTGCTCTATCAACTTTTAATCTGAAAGGATCAGATCCCTATTCTTTGCAAATTTTTCCTTCTGCTAAGAAGTTTGAAAATATAAAGGACTGATGTTAACTTTAGTTAACTCCACCAGAAGCTTCACCAGAAGCATGGTCTGTCTGTGAGCCTTAGAACAGAGAAAGGTTAGAGAAAATTAGCTGCTGGAGTATAGATTTCTCTTGCGTAAAAAAAGGTGTTTTAAACATAAATCAACATACTAATATCTTTAAAGTGAACAATTAAAATCCAGTTCACTTCACATAATTCTTGCAATTGCCTGTGCATCAGTATTAGAAGCTGAACAGAAAATGCTTTATTTTTATTTTTAAGAATTCCTAAATAGGCCTTTAAAATTGTATTCTAGAGCTTTGGCAGATAAAACCCCATAAAAAACATTGAGACACTAAATTAAGCTTTAAATAGTGTTTTTTCAGAAATCAGATGGTATTTAAAATCCTTCAAAACAGACAAAATACATTTTTGCACTGAAAAGAAAGGTGCAGATGCCTTGTTTTTGGTTTTTTTTCTGGCACAGTGAACTAAATGAGTTCAATTTTTGGCTTGTGAAGTCAAGTCTTTCCATTATTGTTTTATTTCAGTTTTAATTGTGGAAAAGACAGACTAAATTTGTAGTCTTCTACTCTTCTACTATATTTGCTTCTCANGCCTTAGAACAGAGAAAGGTTAGAGAAAATTAGCTGCTGGAGTATAGATTTCTCTTGCGTAAAAAAAGGTGTTTTAAACATAAATCAACATACTAATATCTTTAAAGTGAACAATTAAAATCCAGTTCACTTCACATAATTCTTGCAATTGCCTGTGCATCAGTATTAGAAGCTGAACAGAAAATGCTTTATTTTTATTTTTAAGAATTCCTAAATAGGCCTTTAAAATTGTATTCTAGAGCTTTGGCAGATAAAACCCCATAAAAAACATTGAGACACTAAATTAAGCTTTAAATAGTGTTTTTTCAGAAATCAGATGGTATTTAAAATCCTTCAAAACAGACAAAATACATTTTTGCACTGAAAAGAAAGGTGCAGATGCCTTGTTTTTGGTTTTTTTTCTGGCACAGTGAACTAAATGAGTTCAATTTTTGGCTTGTGAAGTCAAGTCTTTCCATTATTGTTTTATTTCAGTTTTAATTGTGGAAAAGACAGACTAAATTTGTAGTCTTCTACTCTTCTACTATATTTGCTTCTCAGGTTATGCTTTGCTACTAACCCTAGGTGCCCCCATATTCTTTTTTGAGTTGGATTAATTTTTCCCTCAGTGTACCATGGAGAGAGGTGCTGTCTCAGCTAATAAGCAAACAGCTCCACGAGCAGCCAAACTAACAGTGCCTGCTTTCCAGTGGCTGCCTGTCTGTTGGTTGATTGACTTTTAACTGAATTAAGCTGCAGCTGCAATGTGTGTGCATCCCTTGGTAGGCTCCCCAGCCAAAGTTATTCCCCCATGAGGATGCTCTGTTGTTTAGAAATGCAGTGTTTAGAAATGGTTCAGCAGAAGCTTTTCCACTAGGCAAGAACTCAGAAAGACTGTTGCTGTCTTTTCCTTCCTCTTTCCAGCTCTCCTGGCTGGTGTGGATTCACCACCATCTCCTGTGCATGGCCATAATGTTACCTTGGAACTCTGTTCTGCTGCCTCAGATTTGGCTGAAAGTGCCCAGCGGGCTCCAAGTCCCTAGGGCAGCTGGAGAAGCAGGCAATTTGTAGCATCACATAATCTTAGAAAATCAGGCTAAAATCTGAAAAAAAAAAAAAAAGAAAAAAAAAAATCACNNTGGAGAAAGAGGGAATTTGTAACACCAAAAAATCTTAAAAAAACAGGGAAAAAACTGAAAAAAAAAAAAAAGAAAAAAAAAATTGGTTTGGAAAATATTGGAAATAGTTCATATTTGGATTTTTCTTCCTGAGAGTGGGTGCTTTATGGGACTTGAACACTGTTTGCCAACGCAGCAGAGAAGCCCATGGCAGTAGGAACAGGAAGATGTCTGTGTCTGCTCAATTCACACCCCCATTAGGACTATGCCTTAAACATCAGCATGGCTGCTCAGCCACTGGTCCTGGAGGTGTTTTGTTATGAAGTACTAAATACACTCACCAGAGCAGGAAGAGTCTTCGTCCTGCCAGTGGTAGAGCTGGGCAGGGAGCAATGTGGATTCCTGCTCCAGTGAGCATGTGCTTTATAGAAAAGCGGAACCGTTCCAGTACATAAGCAAATAAATAAATAGCATCCACCTCCTGTGTGCTCACAGCTACCCAGAGACAGGAGAGATGTGAATTTGGGTCATCTGATTTTCAAATGCCTGTTCTGCTTTGGAGCAATTTAACTCTCTGTCTCTTTTCATTCTGGAAGTGATGCCCAGTTTCCCCCCTGAAGATAGCCTTTTGCATAAGTATGCCACAAATAAAATTACAAACTGCATATTTGACCCTAAAATGGTACATGTACTTGCTGGAATTTCTCCACAGCCTGACTTTCAGAGAAGAATGTATTTTTTATGCACATAAGCAAGCCAAAAAAGCCTCCTTGATTGTGGTGGATTTTCTTCCTTTTAAAATCCTTTTGAACCAAGTTCTTACATAGTTATTATATACCATTTCAGAACACATTATTCCCTGCTGTTTTGAGAAGAAAGAAATTTTTAAATGTTAGCATTAATAGCATTCAAGTTTTATAATGGTGCACAGTTAATACATTGCTGAACATGCCCTGGATTTCAAAGGTGATTCGCACAAGACTTTAGAAATAGTCACTTCCTACAGAGGAAAAAAAAAATTGAATTTAGTGGTGTAGCAAATAGGTAGCTATTAGGCAGAGAATCACAAAATCACACAATGGTTTGAGTTGGAAGGGACTTTAAGGACCATCTAATTCCAACTCTCCTGCCATGGGCAGGGCCACTTCTACCAGACCCACTTCCACCAGGTTGCTCAGAGCCTCATCCATCCTGGCCTTGAACACTGAGAAGGTTGGGACATCCACAGCTTCTCTGGGCACCCTGTTCCAGTACCTCACCACCCTCAGAGTAAAGAATTTCTTCCTAGTATCTAATCTAAACCTGCCCTCTTTCAGTTTAAAGCCACTACCCCCTCTCCTGTCACTACATGCCCTTGTGAGAAGATCCTCTCCAGATTTCCTGTAGGCCCCTTGTAGGTACTGGAAGGTGCTATTTCAATAGTATGGAGCCTTTTTTCTCCAAGCAGAACAACCACAATTCTTTCAGCCTGTCTTCAATAAGATGTTATCAATTGTGGTCCTACCCTTTTTGTGACAGTTCCTAACAACACAGTTAATTTTCAGCTCACTTGTTTGAACAACTGCTGAATCTAGAAACAGTGTTGTTGGTCTTTTAAACGTGCACTGCTCTGGCACAACTTCTCCTAACCCATAAACTAGAATAATTCCTTTGAGATCAGAAAGCCTCTTTAGATTTACAGTCAGGTAACTGAGATAAAAGTCTGGCCCAAATACTCAGTCCCCCAGGACTTTCCAAACCAGACAGTAACCATGCAGTGAACTACTTTAGGAAGAGGGAAAACATTGAGCACAGTTTAAGTTCTGAACTAAGGAGTGTATGACCACTGTATATCTTCTTTTAGGATTCCTTTTTATCTATTTTGGTCCACTACCATTTCACTTACTCTTTTTACATGCTCAGATATTAGTGAATGAGACTGCTAGGGAAATTGTTTAAATCATGGTTTATTGACTAAAAGCTGTAGGAGAAAATGACACTTTGTAAATGCCATAAATTCAGATTTTTTTTTAGACTTTCATGATAAAATTGCCCTAAGTAGGGCTGCTAGCTCTTTTAATTATATATTTTAAAGAAAGCATTTTAAATGACCAGTATCTCATAATTTCTTCCTCTAGTGTATAATTTGAATAATATATAGGAATTAAATTCCTCGGAGGTTACAGGCAGACAAGGATTTGAAATATTGCCTGGAGATAGGTTGGGCTTTCCTGTTAATGGGACTCATTTTTATGCAGGGAATTGCCACATTCAAGCAGACACCCTTTCATTTTAATGTTCCTTTTTGTTCTTCAGTCTCTGAGTGACAACATCCTAAAAGAGCAATGTGTGGCAGATGATTAAAAAGGACAAATATTCCAGACAGCATCCTGAATTACCTCCTGAGCAGCACTGATGATTGCTCGAGCCCTCTGTGTGCCTGTGGAGGATTCAATAAGCTGTAATTGAAATAAATATGTGAAAAGGAAAAAATATGCTTTGTTGATTATCTGTACTTAGAGCTAGATCCAAAACCTGGCTTCCTCTGGGAATTTCTGGGTGTATGTACTCACCTGATGGTGACTAAGTAGAGGCATTTCCTTGTGCTGTCAGGAATCAGCAGACACATGCAGGCAGAGTGAGTGGGTGGCAGCAGAGGGGATGCACTAAGACACATCGATCTAACATGTGTTTCACTATCTAGATCACATTTTGAATGGCCATTGCAAAGGAATTCTGTATGGTCTGTGCATTATGGATAACAAAAGATGGCTACTAGTGGGATTCATTAAGCAGCAACTAAATTTCTTCCTTTTTAAAAGCAGTTAAGAACAATTGTTAATAAAATATTTCCCCATAAAATCTGGAAGAGATCTGCAGAGATAAGGAAGAGAAGGTATGTTTGAGAAGGTATGTGTAAGAAGGCATTATGTTGCTTGCATCTATTTAGTGCTTCCTTTTATCTCATCTTTTCCTTGCTCAGAAAGTAATTGTCCCACATGAATTTCACTGGGATCACTCCTGGGGCAGAGTATTATGGTGAATGACATCCAGCAGAATTCAGTGGTCCCAGCAAGAAGTTTTATCAAGCCTATTATGTCTATTCATCCACTCTACTATTACAGAAAGCATCGGGAAGTTGACCTGTGGTGCAGGGGTGGGGGCACCTTGGCCTGTTTTGACCACTGAGAAAATCTGTCCTTGAGAGCAAAACTCACAGAAGACAAAACCAGGAATTCTTCAGATGGTGCAAGCCCTGTGCCACCATCACTGTTGGTTCCTGAAAGCTGATAGAGGCTTCTGCATCCCGCTCTCTTCACAATGGATTTGTTTTGATTATTAGGTCTCCAATGCCTGTGTTATGTAAAGAAATTACAAACTTGTTTTGGGAGTCAACCTTGGTATTGCTGCTTGTTTCTCTGTGTTGTCCTTGTATACAGTCTCCTGGGATTTCCCAAGTGATGCTTGGCAGGCCACAGGGATGCAGTGAATGGCCCAGGCAGTGCATTCAGGTGGCACAGCATGCCCTGGCAGGGACGTTTTACCTGCGGGAGAACAGTTGTGTTTGGATGGGGCAACACTGATGCTTTACAGGCTTTTACCCTTTGATGGGAAAATGCTTTAACATGCAGATGTAACAGTCATTTTATCTGGGCATGTAAATTAAAAAGGCACATGTACCCTGAAGCCTTTTGCAAATATTTGAGGCACCTGGGATATAATCTGAAAATTCCCCCATCAAAAGTGGCACCCAGGTAATGGAAGCACGGGAGTGACCTTCGCAATAACTCAGCAAATGAGAAAAACAGAATGCTAAAACTCCTGTCTTGCTGGCAACTCACCTCTCTCCCCAGAAATAAGCTATTCATAAAATGCTGCCGGGAGGGTAAAGTGTGTGGCACATATTTCATTCCTCTGTCTTTAGTATATCTCACCAGATGCCCTGTAGTTTCAAATAGAGGCATTTTTTTCAGATTAAGCACTTCCTAAAAGTAATGGTCCTTGATAGCAAAACTGGAGAATGATTTGCTGCTTGATTAGAGACGAAGTCCATGAAAATAACCCTTTTGATAGATGTACTGTATTACAGTGAGTGATCCTTCCCTGCCTGGTGTTTGCATGATTTGATTTGGCAAATAGCACTGTTTGTGGGTGGATTATGACAGTCCAACAAGTGGCACATCTAGTAGAATAAATCAGAGCCCAGAAGCATTAAGTTTAGCTAAAACACCCAGTTCTGATATTTTCTATCTTTCTTACATTTCCTTACATTAATTGCCTTACCTGCAAACTCCTTTTATTTTGTAATGAGTTATAAGTAGGAAATGTTGATTTAGTCATTTTTGGGTTATATAAGTCCTTGCTTTCAGCCTTAGTAGATTTCTGGTCTCTACCACACTTTCAGTATATTGCTGTTCATTGGTGGCATTCAAATTAAATGGGACATTTGGCCCTTGAGAATTCAAAATATGGGCAATTTAAGTAAATCACTTTATTAAACTCTGACTCACTTTGAACTTAAGATGTGTGCACTTCAAAGGGTCAGGCTGGATGTACAGTTAGTAGTTCAGCAACCTACGCAATATTCTTTAAGCTGCCAAAGGCAGCTGGAAATATTGTGAGATCAAGCTTTCTTTTATGCAATTTCCATATTTTCCTTTTTTTTACCTTGCAGTAAGCTAAAGAAATTTATGTACTGGGGGAAAAGAGAAGGAAATATTTCTTTCACTATTTCTGAAATTCAGCATTAGTTCAGATCTACCTTGAATCTAGCTGTGGCTGAAGGAGTCTTTATTTTTCCTAACCTTTCTGTAACATCCTTATTTAGATCTTTCAGGTTTCTGGATCTCAATAAATCTGAGTGAGGTTACTGAAAGGCAGGGCTGCAGGACTTGCAAATACCAATCCAAGCCAATGTTCTTGGTATCTCCAGGCTTCCCTCAGTAGAACCAGGACTTGGCAATGACCAGTCATTAGATGCTGATTTAAGTAGATAAGTCCCTGGGGCAAAACCCCCCAACTTTGCCTCAGTTGATAAGTCCTGAGATGGAATATTTTCCTTTGGAGGATGAGAAGGATTTAATCTTTTGTGGCCTGGAGCAATCTGGCACAAATCCATTCCACAATTCCCATACACCAAACACAAATTCTCTCTCCGCCCCAGTCAAACAGCTTTGCTCAGCTCCATTAAGCAATTCTGTATAAATTGCCATAGTGACACACTTCTCATTTATCTCAACTGGAATTTTTATTTGGGACATATTTTTGGAAGAAGTCAGGGCTTCTCAAAAGTACCGGTCACCCGGATTGAGTGATTCTTTTGGCACTGTCTGCCTAGCAGGATAGTGAGTTAATTTTCATGCTGTCGGCTCACAATGTTTGATAACCTAACCTGTGACAATTTCTGAAGCCTAATAAATGGTGCTTCAGTTTTATTTACTGATATTTCACTCAAATATGAATGGAATCTGACCATGGAAATATTAAATTAGCTCTATCATGCCCTTCTCTGTCAGAAGGAGGTGAATTATGAACAATAAATAAGTGCTGAATGAAATACTCTCAGAGCACTTTGCACTATGCCTGGTTTATTAGAAATGAAGCAATTCCACTTCATCTGTCCTGTCCAGGTTCTCCAGGTTCCTGAGATCTTATTAAGGGAAAATTGGTCTTCAGTATCTTACAACGAATGACAGACAAAACAGGAAGTTTTTAAAAAATGGGTGCTGAATTTTTAAAGCTCAAGTGTCCTCTTTTAGTTCCATAGGACACAAGAGGCAGATAAATATATGTTATATAAAACCCACAGATAAACCCAAAACATAATATTGGCAAATCTGGAAGACATAGATCTATATGAACTGGAGCAGTCTTTTTGGGAGAGAAACTGGACAGGAGGAGGAAGGGCTGATAAAAAAGCACTGCTTTGAGTGGACTGCAGTTAATAGGAGAATGCAACTCAAGCAGCTGAAGGATAAACAAGTTAGAAGGTTGTGCATTCATTCATTCTCTCAGGATCTTGGGGCAGAGAGGCTATGATGCTGTAGGCTATATATGCAGCTATTATGCTGGACATGAGGAAGCACATGGGAGGAAGATGTGAAGTCTGGTCTGAACAGACTTTATTGCAGTGCTTCCCCTGTTGCCTAGGCAGGAGGTGCTTCAGGAATTCCTGTCCTCCCCATCTTGCAATGGCTCTGCCTTCCACTACAGGAAAAATCAGCTTATCTTGGGGCATCCCCTAAAGTGACCAAATCTCCATGGCTCTCCAGAAAGGATCAGGTTCCCCATCTCCATTTGTCAAAGGCAGTCAGATGAGTGAGTTAGATTAGTCAGTCCTCTGATTCTTTTCTACATCATACTGCATCAGGGTAATTATAACATTTCACAGGACAGCATAAATGGTGAGGAGAGAGTGATGAGCTGCAGCGCATGTTATGAGGGGGCTGGGGGTGGCAGAATGAGTGCTGGTGGGGAAAATGCTGAGTGGCTGTGGGGTGACTGCAGTTGACTCCAGAGGGTCTCTCTCATCGATGGGGCACTGCTGCTGCTTGGGCTGGAGGCTCACACACACCTCTTTCATACCAGTCTAAATCTACCAGTCCTGTTTCACCTATGTCCAGTGCAAGTTACCAGAATTTAAAGATTATAAGCTTTGTCAATGGCTAGTTCTTTCATACAGTGGACCTGTACTGCCTCTTTTTAAGCCAACTGATGCAAGTACAGCAGAATGAACATCAGGGAAAGAAGAGATGTGACAGCCTCCTTCAGCTACACAAGGGTAAGAGGTTGCAGTAGGACTGAGAAGAGGGGGCACTTTGTTCTGTCACATTTCCTGGGGCAGAAGGAAATGCCATTCATCTGCTTTGTCTGGTCACTGTCCATTTGTCTCCGTGGGTATTGTTTGGACCAGGAGTGAGTATCTGAGGTGTTTCTCCAAGCATCCTGCTTGACTGTGCTTCGGCTCTGTCACAGGATGGTATTGAAGCACACAGATTTGTTAATTTTCAGAGGAAAGTGAGTGGGAAGATGCAGTCCACCACACGTCATGCACCCCAACTGTTAATGGACATTTAGTGCATGTCTGTAGAGTAAAGACTTGTGTGAGGTAAAGCTCACAAAGCTCTTACAGCATGGTCCTTAGGTCCTCAGCACCAGCTCTTCCACTCTGACAATCCAATTCTGTGACTCCAAGTCATGTGCTGATGTAGGCAGACACTTCCTCTTCCAAAGTGCCCCTATGAACTTTTGGAGCATGCAGCAGAGTTGGCTGAGTCTTGCTTTTCCACAGGATGAAAATTAATTCCTTCCAACTTCTTGAATAGTCAGGGAATTATAAACCCAGGCTTGGGGAAGTTAATCTGCATTTTTGAAAACGCTTTGGTTTCTCATGTTGACTTTTTTTTAGTCACCCAAATATATACATTTAGCATTTGAGACTGCAAAGTAGAATTGACAGGTACATAGCCCTTGTCTATTACTTTTCAAAAGCCTGATCTATTTAATTCTTCTTAAAATAAAAATAGAAGTGGTAAATTTTATACTAGCTGACAGAGACTATTTTTTTTCCTGTCCAAGTCAAGTCAAGAACATAAATGTTAATTGCATTCATGTATGTTTCCCTGCTATGACGTTAAGTGAGGGCGGAATAAGAAGGACTTCTCTGGCAGAAAGAGAATTTTCAGCCTGTGATTAACATAAATCAGGAATTCAAACCTGGGTGGCTCCCAAGTGAACCAATTAAAGCATCACAGAGCCGTAGATCACCCTGTCTTTCACACTTCCAAGTGGAAATGCGAATAAAATGGTAGTGTGGATGTATGGGTTAAAGCACAGCTTTTAAGGACTGAGCAAGAGAGATCGGCTTTTGTGTCCAGCAGAAGAGCTAATTCTTGTCACCTTCACTCTAAGCTTCACCTCACTTCCTCAGTAAAGCTCCCTTGGAATGCCTAGGCCTGCTGCCAAGAAGGAGGACAACCAAGCTAGCCCTGCTGTGATGAGCAGGTCACCAACTCGTCCTCTTTGCCAGGGGATGCCCATCATCCTGAAGGTCTATTTACTGATTTGATTTTTCCTACCTCTCTCTAACTTTTGTGATATGCTTCAAAACTTGCATTGGAAATCCACCCTGTCCAAAAGAGTGGCTTTCTAAACCAAGTCTCATTCAGCAGGGAAAATTCAATAGAGTGTACTCTCAAAGAAATATTTTAAATTCAGCTGTGATGGAAATGGATTGTTGTGAAGGTCATCACCTTAAGGGGATTTAAAACCTCAAATTGGTTGAAAATATGTAGTAAATGTTTCTTTAAAGTGGAGAGATTTCTGCAGTGTGAGTGAAAACAACACTTCAAACCCTTGAGTCAGATTTCAAAATTAGGGCAAATGTGTTTGCTGTATCCCCAAATTAATGCTTTGTGGAAGTAAGAAGTAACTTCGAAACTGAACAGAGCCAAGGCTGGCTTTGGAGTAATTTTATTCCACAGCTAGCTCTATGCCTTCCAGTTACTGAAAAACAAATGTGGCATGCTTGCCACCTTTTATGTGATGGGGAAAGTGACCACCAGGAGCAATCCTGGAAATATTTCCAAAGCTGGGAGCACTCAAAGATGTGGAAATAATTACTGAAGTAAAAAAGAAAGCTTGGAATACTTTCAAGGAATTAACATAATCTTTCTCAAAATTACAACAACAACCAAAAGAACCAGGAACGAGGAAAATTTGGATCCTTCATATCAAGAGACAGCCAAAGCCCTCAAAGCACACTGGCTGCCCTGAAAGCATATTTATTCAGCTTTCGGCAGATGATTAGCAGAAATGAGACTTAACAGGGCAAAGATTCTCGATGTACGATCTGCCAGGAGAGTTTGGAATTTAATGTTAAAGTGCAATAAAAGGAACTATGCTTGGTTTAGTATGTCATGTGGTTCTGAACCATTCAAAAGTTCGTGCTTTGAGATAACTTGAAATTTTTCAGATTTTGAATCAGAAAAACATTTGGTATTCTTTTAATATGACTCATAAGAACAAGTCAGATGGATAAAGAGAAGTTGATTTCATGTTAGTGTGTTGGTTTTGTGCACAAGTGTATTCAGTAGATTAAATTCTTGGAATAGATACAGTAACTCCATACTCTTTTTGTTTTAGGCTTGTACTGTTATCTTCAGAAAAACAAGATAATTTTATTCCCTGGGAAAATGTCTCTACAATCATCTTAGACTGGTACAAACAATATTTCTAGGAAAGGAACAAGGACTTAAGTTTCTTTTTTCTTGCCTGCAGAGTGCTCCTCTGTTCAGCTATTTGTATTTTTTCTGCTGCCTCTATGAATTTGAGTTTTTTTTCTTGCTGCTGCTCATGGGATGTGATGTGCCTATGGCAGTGCAGGACTGGCAGGACTGGGGAGCACCTGCTGCAGCAAAAGCAGAAGCCAGCCTGTTGTCCTCCTTGGGATGGTCCTACTCTTTCAGCTTGCATGTAGCAATGGCAAAGGTAAGCCAGCAAATCTCCATAGAGAAGTAGCAGTTAAAAGTACTTATTGAGGGCTGCTTCATTTATAAGTGCCTTCAATGCACCAAGTTAAAATTAATTTTAGAAGAGGGGAAAGTCTGGAAAAATTGGAATATTAAAATTCTTTATATTTTAAATTGAAAGAATTTTATAGAGGGTGTTGTTTGCTGTAGTCATATTGACTATGTTTCAGACAGTTCTATGTAATTCGGGGGTTCTAAAGTGGTTAACTTGGTTTTGTGATGTTCTCCACCCTATACACATATCAAATTCTTAAATTGTTCCTGCTTGTATCTCATAGCTCTTCCTTTTTGTCACTGCTGCTGGTCTTGTGTTTAGGAGAAGAGGTGATGTGCACTACAGAAAGCCTAGCATTGTTCCAGTGTTGTTAGAAAGCTCCACAGCCTCAGCATGTCACATGTGGCATCTCACAAGGCTGAGATGCCACATTAGCACATCCCCTCAGGTGGTCTCTTCTGAGAGCCCTAGCAATGGGCAATTCCAACCAGCAACTGGAAATGCCTGTCCTCAGTGCTTCCCAGAAAGGGAGGTTGACCATGCTCAGGGGTGAACCTTCACACTTGAATTTCTTGTGAGCAGTACAGGCAAACGTTCATTTTCAGAGCAAGGATGTGTGGCTCTGAAATTGTCAGTTCTATCATCCCGACAGAGTCAGCTGCCTCACAGATATCATTTATGTGAAGTAGAAATGAGAAGACCAAGGTAAACAAATATAGAGGCACAAAGAAATGTGTTTCCTATCTGAAAATGTAGAGTGCTATGGATAATACAGCTGGGAAAGGTCTGTCACAAGATTCATAGTCCCTGGGCATATTTCATTCATGTGAATGGTGCTTACACAGCAGATAATTTGAGCTGGTTTTACCTTCACAGCGTTGACAGAGAGATATTTTCATCCCCTGAAACAGGTCTTAAACAATAGCTGGATCACATTGCGTGCACAGGGTGATATGCTCAGGGGTCTGCAGGCTTTCTCAGGTTTCTTGCTTCCATACATATTTGTTATCACAGCAGATGACAGAGTCTGTAATGTAATAGGTACATGGCTCCAGTACATCTACAGACACATTTTTGAATTTGTACATTTTTCCTTTCCACCTTCCTGCTGGTAAAACAACCACAGATGAATAGTAAAACAGGGCATTTAGTATGTGGAAACAGAAGGTGGATAACATTCTTTCACCTAGTACAAAATCGTGTTTTACTTTTGAGGAAATGCAGAGCCAAGCCTGATAATTTTAGACCATTTTTGCAGCACGAAGAGGCTTCCTGAAAAGCACCACTGATAGGAGGTGTTGATCTGTAAACCACAGACCTTGCCCTCAGTGTTCCCTCTGTGAAGTGCTGAAGCCCTGGTATCAAGTGCTCCTTACATCCGCCGCATTTTTGCTCACTGCTGTTGAACTTAAGTATTCCTTAAAAAAAAAAACAAACCAAAACACACACACACCCCAAATTAACAAAAACAGCAACAACAACAACAACAACAACAAAAGGCACCCAAAACAAACAAAAAACCATCACTACAGACTTGTTAGATCAAAGGGAAAAAAAGTGTAAATTTAAAATTCATGTTACTTCAAGAACAGATTACAGAAGTGCCCCAGTTATGATTATCATCTGTCTCACAATGTGCTTTCTTTTGGATCTATTCTAAACTTCTCTTTCCACATAAGGGTTCTGTTCCTCATCCTCCTCTTTTGCCATTTAATTTAATAAATTGTCAGAGCAAATGTGCCACATAAATTGAAATATGCAGGAGTGTCATATAGAGTGAGAAATTATGGGGATTATCACAAGAGAAGGAAATTCTTTAGGTAAATACTGGCCTCTCTAATTCTGACTGCTTTTGGCATGTTTTGAAAAATCAGATTGTGCTTCTTTCTTTCAGTAAAGAGAATCTCTTGGACTGGAAATGAAAATTGTTTACGTCATGGAATGAGACTTATTAACACCTATAAATAGTAAACAGCAATATTTATCTCCCAGGCAATTGTATTTTCTTGATTAGAGCATAACATGAGTAGCTGGGGTTTTTAACTATTTCTGTTAACCAAATAAATTTTTGCAATTAGTGTATACACTGCGAGATAATTTGTTTTTCAGCAAAATTTGCCTTCTCCTTTTTAGATAGGGAAATTACCTGGTGATGTTCTACCACTAAAGCAGACAAGCTTTATCTATTCATATCCCTGAAGATGTGAGTTAAAACCTTCTTGACTTGTAAAACTACATTTGTATTAAAAAAAAAATACAACACCAAATTTGATTAAAGAGGGAATTCAGCACTGGCTTTTGCCTGTCCCTGCGGAGAAGAAATGGCTCATGGACATGCCTTTGTCACCCCCTCCAGTGGATTTTCCTCTTCACCAGAGCAGGACCAGAAGGCTCTGCTAGCCTCCAAGAGCTTAGTCTTTTATGGAAGTTGAAAACCTGGAGACTCCTGATGCATTTATGAGACTTGGCACTAGCTGGGAGGAGGGCAGCATTTATGTGAGGAATAGTTTACACTATCAATCTCGTCATTTATTAATCTTTTCAGATGTTTCTGAGCAAAATGCATGCTGTGCTAATCTGTTTCTAAGTGGTTAAGGAGGCATGGGGGCTTGGCATGTGGGCAAGTGATTGCCCTTCCTTGAGATGTCAAATGGTGCCTTAACCCCATGACTGGGTGGGCTGGGAGCTGGCAGGGAGGACCAGGGAGGCTTCACCAACCCCAATTAGCTCATCAGCACCAGCCCTCGGCAACTCCTGGTCCAGTCCTGGTCCTGGTCCTGGTCCTCCTGTACCTTAAGGAGCCAAGAGCAGCAATTTTTCTGAAGAGAGTCAGAAAGCTAAAGTCTAACCAGTTATAAAAGATGAAGCAAAATAGTCCTTCTTCCTTGGGGCAACAATTAAGGGAGACAATGGGGGACTAAATGGACTTGTCCTCTGTGCTTCTTCCCTTTTAAATAAAACTTGTGCTCTATGGCACACCCATGGCATAAACAAAAGACAGTGGTAAAGATTTATGA
The DNA here is from genome assembly GCA_013400775.1 of Chaetops frenatus. Lineage (NCBI taxonomy): Eukaryota > Metazoa > Chordata > Aves > Passeriformes > Picathartidae > Chaetops > Chaetops frenatus. The sequence goes on from VZTR01025961.1 coordinate 112,984, forward strand.
CTGAATTTTACAAACATTATTAAAAAATTACTGCTAGATACTGTATACATAGAACACTGAAAAGGAAATCTATTTTTATTAAAGTTTGGAATTGGAAAGAGGGAGATACTGCCAATAATTTTTCTAAGATCTGATTTATAAATGAAGTGCTAATGAATAATTCCACAAATGGAACTACATGGAGTAAACCAAAAAGGCAGATTTTTGCTGCTGCTGGTACAAGAATAAATTTGAGTGAGTAAATCTGCTGCGTATTACTAATTTTTATCATACTTAGATGTGGAAATATAATTTTGTGCAATATTTAAAGAACGTAAAAACTCTGTACAAAAGGGCCAGTGTTCTCCCAGTTGTAGAAGCATCCTTGACAGTTCCAGTCCTTCAGGCAGAGTCTCACAGGGCATGCAATGGTCTACACTATGCTGCTGAGAACCTTATTAGCATTCAGTATTAGGAGGGCATAGGAAAATTTTAGCTAAATTCCCTTTCCCAGCCCTATGGAAGAGCTGTTGTTTGCACGAATGCCTCTCCCTCTGTCTTTGCTCCTGGAGGAGGTGGGAGCTGCTTGGCCTCGAAAGTAGCAGATATGGGCGGTGCTGGCTGCCACAGGGGAGCCAGGGCTGGAGGACAGCACCTTTCTGACACACAGAGGGGCCAGAGGGAGATCCTCTTAATGCCAATTAGAGCTATACACAGTGTTTGCTGAGGGAGGGGTGTAATACCATTGTTTAGGTTGTTAGCTTAATGAGATTAGACAAGATCTAATGAAAGAAGACAAGTACGTAAGGAGTTTGTAGTAGTTAAACTGCTCTGCTCTGGGATTTTCCGGGGCTGTGACATGGCTTGCTCTAATAGCCTGTTCCCTGTCACATTGTCCCATTCCCACAGGTGCCTCACTGAAAGCTGTCATATTGTCAGCACTGGTATTTTCCCTTGTACTGAGCTGGCAAGGGGTTGTCAATGCGATTTAACTGGCAGTCCTACATGTACATGATCAAATGATGGCATCCTTTAATAAACGGTGAACTGTTCATCCAGTGAGTGATTCCTGACAACTCAGTCAGCATGGCCCTGCTATCCAGCTTACCCAGCTCAGCTGCCTCCCAGGGCTGCTCAGCCAGAGAAGGGGTAGCAGCAAAGGGGCAACTGCCCATCACACAGGTAACAGTGGGAAAAACTCAATGGAAACCTGTGCAGCTAATGATGGTAGAAATGCTGACTGGGAGGGGTAGGCAAAGTTCGGCAGCTGAGATGAGGGTTTGGCCAGGTAGTCCAAGAAACAGCAAACACCTCCTGAATAACTGAGCATTGGCCACCACATTGTGGAGGACAAGAACAAAAACTGGCTCATCTTCTGTATCTCCAATGCACTTTTCAAATCATCTTCCAGACTTGGCTTCCTCAGACATTTGGAAAAGAAGGAAGGTGAAGCTATAACTATAGAGACTGGGAATAATTTGATAGCCATCAGAAATCCAGAGCAGGTTACCCTGAATTGCTGCATTTTTAGGGAGTTTGGTGTCAAAGGCACCACTGGGTTATGACTAGATGATGAAAGAATCACAGAACCGTTCAGGTTGGAAAAGACCTCTAAGATCATAAAGTACCGATAGTACTACCGTGTTCACCACTAAACCATATTCCCTCAGTGCCACATCCACGTGCTTTTGAACACTTCCAGGTGCTGTGTTTCCCTGGGCAGCTAATTCCAATACTTGACCACCTTACAGTGAAGAAATTTTTCCTAATATCTAATCTAAACCTCCTTTGGCACAACTTGAGGCCATTTCCTCTCTTTCTGGAGGAATTCACAATAAATTAAAACTAAATGCAGAGGGGAGTTTTAATATCATTATGTATTTATTTTTTCAGGAGGAAAAAATCATTACTGTGTTGGGCCAGCCAAAGAATTATACTTCTTTTGAACCTTTTTTAAAAGAGACTGGGGAACTGATAGGTGCCCCATGTGCTTAAAATCCCCTCAAGGAACTGAACTAAAATAGAGACAAAACATTGCAAGAAGGCAGAGTATTTTTTACCATGCCAAGGGGTCACCACAGCTTAATTAATTAGAATTTCTCATTTCTCAAACAGAGAGTATCCAGCTGCCCATCCCTCCCCTCTGCTCATGCCCTCCCCTCTGCAGATGTCATATGTGTCATGTACTCAGAATTTATGTCAACACTTGCCATCTCATTGAGTGTCTCCATCCTTTATCCATGTGATAGGCCATTGTTATTTGCTGCCTCTTATTACCAGTCATTCCCATTAGCACTATTAACGGAAGAGTGGGGGAGTTTTTGTTTCGCATAAACACCTTGTGCTGACCTTCCCTGGAGAACTTCCCCATCAAGGAAAGACTCTTTGCAGATGTCACACTACTGTAAGGATGTGTGTTGAGGAAGGGGGGAAAGGATGTGAATCATCTAGGAATTCACACAGTACAGAATCTTTTATTTTTCTTCCTTTCAATGTGCAGTCATTTCTCTTTTTTCTTTAATGGTATTTTTGCTGGAATACTTTTTGCAGAACAGAAGACTGGAACTCTTCAAAGCTGCAGTGCCAAGTGTCTCCTCTCCCTCCTATTTCAAAATAAATCATTCTCCTGGTGGTAATGAGCAATACAGAAAAATGCAGGCAGTGAAGATTTTGCCAGGGAGAGAGATTTGTAGTGCTGTGCTTTGGCTTCCATGCAAAGTTCTATTTAATGACACTGCCACAGAAGGAGTATTATATTATCTGTCCCACTGCTCAAGCCTTCAGTCTCGGCATTGTATAAGCACACTACTTTTTTACATTTATAAGCAGCAAACGATTCCAGAGAAATTCCTGTTCCAGCTACACAACTCAACAGACCACAACTGTGTCATTACCTCACCCTGCTGGGGCAAGTCCTGCTTCTGCAGCTGCAGAGGGTCTCTGCCAGCTGCCCTGGGAGGCTCCAGCTGCCCTCCCCGGGAGCCTGTGCAGCCCACAGGGCGAGAGAGCTGTTCCTCCCTCTCTCAGCAAACTCAGTGTTGTGGGGGCAGCAGCCGGGCTACAGCCACTCTTCAGCATCTGTGGAAGCCCTAGAGGAAAGAGGAGTCGTGGGGATATGTCTGGTCCTTGGCTCTCAGTGGGTTCAGGGGGAACCTGGACACATTAAGCTGTCACTAGTGATCCAGTGAGACAACCTGTACCCAAAGCAGTCTGTTGATCCCTAATGTTTGGTGTGTTTTCCTGCTAGATTTTTCTTGATTTTGGAGGGAAAGTTAGGCAATTGCTTTTTCCGTTGGATTAAACAGGTTATTTTGACATTCAGACACAGTATAAGCAGATTTTGCCTTGGAAATCTGGAGCTTAGAAGAGCTAAGCTGTTGTTTGAACAAAATTAATTTTACTTCACTGTCAGAACGAAATATTTCTGAAGATTTCTGTTTCTCAGGAATTGCTTGAAAATTCCAGCTTTCATTTGGGCAGAATATGCTGAACTAGTAATATTCATAAATAACCTCTACAGCCTCATCTAGAAGAACCCCATGCCTGTTCCACCAGTGTGCTTTGACCTCATCCTGAGGGACAGATGAGACCATTTAACTGCATTCCCAGCAGTTTCTCCCTGGTAAGACAACCAAGCTGCTGTGGGCTTTACTTCCCTGGTGCAGAAGCCTGTCTGCTGGGAGCACAAGGAGAGCTCATCGGCTGTGTCCCCCTCTTGGCACAGCCATTCATTCACAAAGATCAGTGTAAACCTGGGCTGAACTGCAGCCAGGAGTGGGGGTGGAAGTGCCCATATCCTGTTACCAAGCTCCTGATCTGCTTAATCCCTCCAGCTGAAAGCTGACCTGCAGCAGATGCTGTCTCAGCAGCTTCCAGGAGTCAGAGATGCCCAGGCATGGTATATTCAACATATAGGGCCACTTTCTCTGCTAGTTTTAGTAGCCCCAGCTCTAGTGATACCACCAGCATTACACCAAATCACGCCATAAATAAGATCAGGCCATAATTATCTGAATTTGCCATGGATCATGTTTCGCATGACACAGAGGCAGATTTTTGCGTCAAGAGGCCCTTTGTTAACACATTCCTGCGTTTCTCAGTATCTGATGTGCCAAAAGTAAAGTGGCTCTTGACACTTATTTCCTCTGAGCTGCCTTTTCAGCAATGGCTTAACCTTGATTTCCAGTACTGTCAGTGGCTCACAGGGCCCATCTGCCTGGGAGTTTCAGGGCACTGTTATTTTTGGAGACAGTTGCCAGCTCTGTTCTTGGTCAAGTGTCTGTGGTCGACACTGAAGTGACCAACATGCTTGTTCTGGGGACAGAATGAGCCTGAGGCTCTGGCATGGCTGAAGGATTCTTTCTGTGATGCCTTACTCGCAGTGCCCAGGAGAAGATACTGGCCAATGTGGCCTCACAGCCCCCCCATCTCAGATATTCACATTTCTCCCATTGATGCCATTATGATTTTTGTTTTTTCATATATCCCTCTCATATCCCTCTTCATACACTTTTATACAGCTTTTATGTATCCCTAATGCTTTTTACCCACATACTTGTAGTTCCCTAAACCTGATAAACTAGCTTAAACCCAAAGTTCTGTTAAGTCAAAAGACTAAATATTAGAGTTGGAAGCCAAAACACCCCAGACACCAAAGTCCCCTCCAAAACACATTCTTTAAACTAGATAGACCCATGCAGGGAGGGGACATTCCTCAATAGAGGGCTTCTCTCAAGCCTCCCATTGGGGAATCTGTGATAGATATGTTAATGTGCAAAGTTCTATAATTGTATACACAAACCATTGTGAGAAAGCATTTTGCCATTGCATTCTCCAGGGGTGCATCTCCCCTGGATGTGATGCACTCTAAAGATCCTTAATAAATACCAAAGTAAACCCCTTGTTCCCCTCTAACCGTGTTTGGCTTTTATTCTAAGAGCACGGGTTAAGGGATCACCATCATTATCGTTTTGGGCTTTTTAGCAGGAGATAAATGCACCTTAATGCTCTAATAAATGAATATGCTATCCTTAAGATCTGGCAAGAGGAAGCACAGCTTTATGCATGAGAAAAAGTGATGTTTATATTAATAGTCTTCCAATTAGCAAAAAGCAATTGTAGTTTTCCTTGATTTTTGCAATTCTTCATTTGGGGATAAAGGCATTTCATTTTCCCAGCAGGACACTTGGAAAATGTGGCTTGCTTTGGCATTTCAGCAGCATTTTCTGGCACATGTGGGATTTGTGGCTGGTTTGATGAAGTTAAAGCTGGCACAGCTTTTCTGCAGGTGGAACATTTGAGCAGACAGGTTTATACAACTATGAAGAACTGCATCAGACTGGAGCAGAACTTGATTTAGAGGAAATCTGGGGAAGGTGGAGTGTTATGAGAGAAGAGAGAAAAATAAATATAAAATAAATTCAAGCACTAGTTTATGCCTTCCTCTTCTCTTTGCTGCTTGTTCACACTTTGGGAGTCTCTGGCATCCCCTAAATAGAAGGCAGGCACTCTAAATCAAAGCAAATGTTTTATCTGTCGTTTCTGACACGACTCAGTGTTTCCTTGGATGGGCTGGCAGATCAGGTGGGCTGTAACAATCTTCCTCACCCACAGTGCTGTACTTGAGGTTCCTGCTGGTGTGGTGGTTGTCTGTGTTTCAGAGGCACTGCCAGAAGGTGGGGGTGGCGTGGGGAGAGCCCCATATCCTCAACAGCATGAGATGAAACATCACTCTCACATCCACCTTCTGTGATGGCTTAGATGTTGTCACTGTCCAGACCTTCTCTGAAAGCTGGAACAGTGCCATTACCTTACTTCCAGTGTAAATGGGAGCTCTTTAATTGTTGGCTGCGTGTCCCAGGGCATGGCAGACCTAAGCTGACTGGTGTTTGTTTATGAGTAACATCACGCTCTACCACGAATTCTCTTCAATGAAGTTTTATTCATACGCTTTCTTGGTTGTGGCAGGGAGAGTTTTCTGGTTTTCTGTGATTCATGGCAAGTGAACTTTATCTTTCTATTCATGAAATTCCCAAATGATCACAAAGAAATGCCTCATTCCTGCCCCTATCCCCCTCCAAGAGGCTTGTGTGCCAAAAAAAGACTTTGAATTGGCTGACAAGTAATTTCCTGATTTGCAGCCATTCCAGATTTACTCAGCTACCAGTCACCCCCACGATGAAAGTTGTTCCTGTTGGAATGGCAGCAGACTTATTCCTGTTATGGATTTTTTTTCTTCTGTTCTACAGGTTTAAACCTGCCAGGTGCTGAACCTTAATTCCTGCAAAAGCTATCAATGAATTCTGACTTTTGTCATACAACTGGTGATGATATGTCATCTGGATTTCCTATTTTCTGGAAGTGTTAACCCCTTTTGAACCTTAATCTGTAGCAGATGGCTATGACCCATGCTTCAGGTTTATTTCTACTGGAGTATGTCAAGGAAAGGATCTAGAATGTTTTCTATCCCTTACCTAAATGATGTAGACACCAGAGCCCAGAAAATAATGAAGAACACCTTTGGTCTTTAAGTATCTAAATCTCCTGCTGCACCTCAGTGTTTGGCCCCCAAGTTTCCAAGATCCATAGGTGCAGGAGCACACAGACAGTCCTGCCTGCTTGGGCTCTGGGTACATAGCACCCACACATGTGCTATTCTAATGCAGAGACAAGGTAAAGTCTGCTTTTCTCTTCCCAAAGCCTGGGATGGACTTTGTGTTCAGAGCTCACAGATCTGTTAGATAAAGGCCCAGGGAAAAGAGTTTGCCAGAGTTGATAAAAATATCATAGTGATTATCTGCCCATCCACAGGTATCATTCATGAAAGACCCAATCTGCTCTCCAGGTGATTGTGCCACCAGTCTAGAGGACATCTATAAAATTTTGCCTGTGCCTCCTGTTGAATCTGAGGCAGTCAGCTAGACCTAGGGTCAAAAGAAAATCAACTGGAAGTAGCCTTAGGATAAGTGACTATTTTTGCCAAATTTGCCCATTGCAAAGAAATTCAAGCCTGAAATTCTTAGCCAGTGTGACATAGCAATGTTACTGGTACTTGAAGTGGGCAACGTACTTTTTTTATGGAGTTTTGTGAACATACAAGCTTCAGCACTCATTTTATTTAAATGAACCTTGGTAAGCATTGTGTTTGCAGAGAAAGCCCTAGCAATGCAAACCCTGCAGAGTTCTATGTCAATGGGCAAACAAAAATTACTATTATGTAATTATTTTTACATCCCTTTTTTTTTTCCCAGCTTTAATTTTGTTTTATTATTTCTTGGGTACAGCAAGTGCTGAAAGAGTATGCATAACTGATTAAAGCAACCTTGAATTCTGTGCTGAGTTTGATAGCAGGGACACAGGTCTTGTTTCTTTGTCTATCTGCGGGTTCAGATGGTACCTGCCTGGCTGTGCACTGGGCTGTGTCAGTACAGACAATAAAACGGACAGGCTGAAAAACCTGCACGGCTCTCCTGACCTCCAGCAGAACTGCACAAAGGAGGGGCTCGGTGCAGTGATGTGCGGGAGGCTGCATTGTGTCAGTCATTTGAGCAATTGGCCCCTGGTCTTATCCTTAGCACATACTTAACACATCTTGCCAAATTATGCGGTTGCTTAGTAATGCGAACAAATATCCCCTGGAGATTCAATAACCAAACTCATTATCACTTGTCATGTAGGCCAGGAACTGAATCCAGATCTCCAGGAGTGAATGACTGGTGTGTTAACCTAGTCTCCTACTGCTAAAATAGCAGAATGAATATGTGCAAAGCCAGCTCCACGCAGTGGGTAAAAAATATGCCCACGGTAGAAACACAGAGAAGGTCTATTAAAAATGGTTCTCATTATGTAGATTCCATTATCTGAAATAAGTAAGGGGGAATTTAGCATTTGTTAATGTTCTGAAGAGAGACATAAATGAAGACCGATTTTTTTTTTTTTTTAATTATTTCCTTTTATTTTTGCAAACTAAGCAATACCTGTTCTGGTTAAGTGTTGCAAAGGAAGATGTTGTTGCATGTATCATCTTCTGTACCTCTAGAGGCCATTGAATCCCTCTGAAAAGAAGATCTTGATCCAGTGTCACTTGTGGATGCTGTTAGTTGGCTCTACAACACTCACCTCAGCTGTGTGCAGAGGGCCTGACCTTGTTCCAGACAGGTTAGTTTGCAACAATAAGGCCACTCTATCAGGGCTCATCACAACGGTGCTGACACTTTCCCAAGATCCATGCTCATATCCCAGTCAGAAATGTGCTGTGCTGCAGGGACATACCCACTTATCTGGGTCTAGCTGGATGGCACTGCATTGTGCACACCATAAATCCATGATCTGAAATTTTTGCAAGTACTCTACCTCTCTTCAGCAAGTTGCTTCTGGTTCATCAGGAAAATGCAGCGAGTCAGCCAGTTTGCTTAACAATGATTTTTGGCAGTGAATCCAATATTTGTAGATCTGCGTACTGAATACATATGCTGTTGGCTATAAAGATACCACATTTTTTCACCCATAAGCAATCGCAGCTGCATATACAGTTCTTGGACTTCAAAAAAAAAAATTTATTCTGGAGTAAATTTCAGACCAGCTGCTCAGAGTACAAATGCAAATTGGTTTAATTCATGTAGATAATGTATGCACATCAGACACTGAGGGTGTGTGTGTACTCATAATGATGGAAGTTCAGAGGGGATGCAGATTGATAATTTGCCTGAACAAGGTCGATACTGGCAAATGGGAAAGGGAAAGTCTTGAACTTCTGTTGTCCTTTCATGTGGTATCTACTCAATGGTAAAATGGGCGTGATCTCCCTTAAGCAGCATTTTCTGTCATTTCTGCTGGACATCATTAGTGCAGATGAATTATTTTCTAGTGTTCGGTCTATAGGATCTTTTCACCTCCATCAGCACTTTTCAACTTCTACTGAAATAACCCTGTGGGTCAGCAAGTTTGCAAAGTTTCATGCAATTTTTTGTGTTAAAATAGCCAACAATTGTTATAATGGAGACCAAATTGAGGGGATGACAGCTTCTCAGTACAATGTTTTGGAACTGGGTTTGATTTTTTCCCCCTTTTTGTTCTACGGAGAAATTTATGGCTTTGAAATATTGAACACGTAATTTCTCATTTCCTACCTGTGTGAGAAGACATTGATCTAGTAGCCACAGGATCTTACTGGCTGAACAGTCCTTCTGTATGTCTGGGGATTTTTTACACTTATCAGGTTCTTGCAGGAGTAATGGCATGGTTAGTGCTCTAGAAGTATGAATCACTAGATATTTGCTACACTGATATGCCCAAAGGGATTTTAAAGCTACTGTCACACTGCGTCATGCTTACATTGCCTTCATCTCATGCTGCAGAACTTTCTCAGGTTGCATGAAAAAGCTTAATTGGGGTTGGCATTCTTGCAAGGATTTGGGTGTTGGCCATGTCCAAAGCCAGGACACAGATCAGGGTGCACTGAGGCACAGCATCATACCAAGTGTCTGCTCAGGCCTGCATCATCCTTTACATCTGTGGTCAGAAAGAAGCTTTCTCTTCTGCTCAGCTTACAAGGTACATTGGTAATGTGTTTTTCAATTCTTCTTGGTACTTATCATCTCATGATGAGTCAGCCTTCTTACCAAAATTTGCTGAGCTCCCTTCTTCATCAGGAGCAGGACATTGACATTGCTTCTGCTGTCTCCTGCTGTCTTCATTTACCATGTGAAAGTTGCAGCTTCTGGACATTCCTGCTTGGCATTAAGTTCATGAGAGGGATTTGAAGGTGCTTTGGTGCCTGTGGTGAAATGCAGCACATAGAAAAAAATGGCTGAGAACCTGAGAAATAAATATATTGCAACATTTCTTGTTGATTGCAGGGGACTAGACTCAAAGGCCATGTGGGAGTCCAGCAGTCTCAAAGGGGTCTCTGTCCATTATTTCTTGACTTTTCTCATACTTGGTCAGACTATGGATTTGCTCACACTTGCTTTGTTCCAGCCTGCACTGCTAGGCAATTACAGCTGAGTTATTGTTGTGCTGTAATGGACTTATACATAATTTCTGAGCACAGATATAATCTTTCAAGTTCTAAATCCATAGAAACATTCAAATGAGGATATGGACAATTCCTTTGTTGAGATTCTGACAGGCAGGGGGATAAGGTGGTGAAAAGAAAGCACTGCCATGATATGGAAATGAAATTCCCATCCTTTGAAATACAGCACAGTAATTCCCATCTGCTCAAGTGAAAAATCCAGTGCGCTTTCTCAGACTTGGAGCTATCACTTACTGTCATACTGAAACTATGTGTTTAGGGTAGGGATGAGCCTATGGAGCCCATTTGGGGACTGCTGCTCTAAAAGGAGGTTCTGGTTCCCTTCTGAGCCCTCCCATTAGATGTGTAGTCCCATTGTGTTCCTTGTGCAGCACATTGTCCTCATCTTGCAGCCTGAGGAGGCAGCTTGGGGAGCTAAACCCACAGACACATTAACCAGCAAAGATTTGCCTGAACATGGGCTCACATATAATAAAATCACACTCTTGGCCACTTCTTTCTCAAAGTCTTTCTTCTAGGTCACATTGCTGAGAGAGTCCAGGGAGTTGCAGCTTTCTCCAGCAGCTGAGAGAGACAACTTGACCACAGAGCACTCACTCTATTTCACAAAATGCACTTGCAGACCTTTAGTCTTCAGATATGCTGAGGGCACATGACACACGTAACTATTAATAGCTTTTTGAAGGCAAGTATGATGGAATAATTAGGCATAATGGGCAGAGAAACAAAGCTGAATTGGTTTTGATGTCATGGAAATACCAAATGTAGTCTGTTTCAGGGTATCTTCATATTTTTTCCAAGCAACACTGAACTCCATACTTCACCTGTGTTTTGCGGATGTCTTGCTTCCATATGAGAGTCACTGTCCTGAAATAGGGACCTAATCCCAGTGAGAAGAGTTAGAGCAGGCTGGGAGCCTGAGGTGTTAGCTGAGGGAGGGGAGAGGTAAAGCTAGTGTACTGATTTAGCTGCTAGGGAAGTGTTGAAGATTGTATGTCTTACTTCTGCCCCTCTCAGGAGCCAAAGTGTCTTCTTCCTTTTGTGAGATATACCCTAATCCTTTCCTGAAGTTGTGTCTAAAATCTGTCTTTGAAAAGCAAAATACTTTTCAGTTTTATAACATGGACAGAGAAGAAGCCTGTTTTATACAATATCCCCATGATTGTAGCATTAACCCTAGGTAGAGGCACAGGAGTTCAATTCTATTCTGAAAGGATTTGAAACCATACGGAGATGAATAAGTAATAAAAATGTATACACCAGCACTATTTTTTGCTGTTATTTGTTTTGTTGTTAAGTTTTTAAAGTCTTTTTCTATTGCTAATATGCAGTGTGTCTAATTGAAAATAATTTCCTTATCAGCTGAGAAAATTATATCAGTAAAAGCAGTTTATTTCACCAAGTTAGAGGATTACCTTCTTAAACCTGAAAAAGAAATGCCCAGACATCCTGTTATTATTGGTCTGAATTATTTATAGCCTGTAGCATTTCACAAGACATTGGAAAAGCAAATGGATCCCATATTTTAAATATTACTTGGTGATAAAAGATGCACGCAATGCAGTATAGGATTGCTATCATAACATTTCCCCTGGTGTCATTTGCCACACAACTTGAGCGTGCTGCCACAACACTGACAACCAGGAATGCTGTCATTATGGGCAGTGGGAGAGCACTTGATTTATTTACATTCATGTAAGCAAAGTCAGAAGCTGGCCGTGGGAAACAGTAAGGTCGTTGCATCTGGCAAGGTGTAGCTGCAGTTTTCAAAATGACTGCACAGCTTGGCAAGATAGGGTTTATGAGCTGACTTTGTATTAATAACACATCTATGTGAAATATTTTCCCCTCTGAGGTCTACAGCCCCATATTTTCTCACAGAAAAGCAGGGGTGTTAGCTTTGTTGTGCAGCTCTGTTGATGTCAAATGCAGGTGCTAATGTCTAACTAACTGGGATGAAATTTCAGTGCTGGTTGTTTCCCCCCCAGCCACTTGGGTTGTGAGATTTTCTGAGGTAGATAAAAGTGACCAACATCTCAAAAATCGTACCTGAAGTCAAGCATTTTTGTCCAGGAATCAAGTATTTATCACCAAGACACAGAGAGACCAGAAAACTGAGAGGGAGATGGTGGGTAGGGCAGTGTGGAAGTGGTGCTGACACTCATGAACCTGTGCCTTTTCCTCCAAAATCTCTGAGCATCAGGCACCCCTGATTATGATGGGGGGTTTTTAGCTGGTTTTTCTCTCTTATCTATTGTGCTTCGTTAGCACCAGTGCTTAACATTGGATACTACATACTCCAGGTTAGCCAGAAATTCAAACACTTCGGTCATTAATATCAGTGTCTCTGCCAGAGGGCTGGGTACAGCTCAAACCTTTTCTTTTCCCTTTCCTAAAGACATTTTTCACCCAGATCAACGACTGGTGATTATCCAGTCTAAATCAGGATCCTATTATGTGAGGTAGAAGAGACTCTTTTGACTACTGCTGAAATGTATGTAATAATAATAGCCTTAGAGAGGAGTGAAATGTAGCACAAGCATCCTGTGTGTGTCTCTTTAATTAGAAACCATGCAGAGTTTGAAATCCAAGGTGCTTCGTAACATGTGCAGCATTCATTTTAATCATTCCTCAGAGTGCAGGAGGAAGCGTCAATTAAGTTCAGCATGAGAGAAACTCCTGGGAGTGGGTGCAGGAAATTAATTTTTTTAGTAATATTATGAAATTGATGATGATGATGATGCCCAGGGACAGCACTTTGAAAGCGTTAACCTGAAAAGGCAGTGAGGAGCCCCATACTATGTCAGCAAGCAGCCAAAGCACTGAAAGATCCTTAAGGCATAAATTTGACCCATATTCTGTATATAATCAACTTTCCTCTCCCCAAAGGGAATTTGGGAGAATGATATAAAAGCGTGACTTGCATTACGAAGCCTTGTATCTTCCTTGATGTTTTCCTTGTCTGCTCCAACTACTGTTGCTTCCTAACATCAAATTGCACAGAGGTTTCCTCCATCCAGGGGAGAAGCTGAACTGCTCCTAATGGGAGCCCAGCACAGCAGTGGAGGGGCCTTTTCCATTCCAGAGGAGATGAGGATGGGTGGCACTGGAGTGTGAGATGCTCTTTGACCTCTTCAGCACAGTGGGGCACCCCTGTCCAGAGTGCCCAGCACACGTCAAAGCCAGAGCTGATTATAGCCCTCCTGGCAGTAAGCTGGCTGACATGCAGGAAGGTGCCAGCCTGTCCTGTCAGCGGGACTGAGGCCTGAAAGCAATTCCTAATCATCTTCATGAAGAAAGCGTGTGTCAGTAAATGGCAGCTAATGAATCATTTCAGGGCACAGGATCTGAATAGGAGAACAAAGTGGAGGCAGGGTGTGGGATGTCAGGGAGCCTGCAGTCCCACCAAGGAGTGGGCAGGGATTCTGAAAAATAAGGTCCTCTTTGAGGGAAAATAAGAACCACAGGGATACTTCTGATAAACAGGGCTGAAATGCTGTGATTTTAAAAGCATGTGTTTTTCATTTTTAATGGATAGCAGATATTTTCATATTGCTAATCACAGCAAACAGACAGGAAATAATTTCTCTAAATTCCTGGCAAGGGGGTCGTCATGTACATTCCTTCAGATGATGTGAGTGAGCATGCACACCCCCAATGGGCTCTCTCTTGAGAAGGTCTCCAACAGCAAAGGGGCGAGGAGGCTGCTCACACAGTGCAGATGTGGGTGAGCTAGCTCCTCTCACAGGGACATTTTAAGCCAAGAATATTTCAACATTAGCATGTCCTAGTGCAGTTTCATCTCACTGGCTATAAAACCTGTCCTGGTGAAAAAGAAACCTCTGTGATCTTCATGCAACTATGAGAAAAGAGCCATAGCCATTTTTGCATAACAGGATTTGTGTGAGCTGTTGGTAAGGGCACACTGCTGATTAATAAGGTTCAGTTGTAAATATTCTCTAGTGACATGGGAATTTATCCACCTATTGAAGTTTACAACTCAGCTACTGAGGAAACAAGTTCTTTAGCTCCACGGTGTATGCAGTCCACAGTGCATTTATCAAACACCCTGTCAGTTCAGGGAAGGCACAGTTCAGGCAATACAGTATGAAACTCTGAATACCACCTCAATAAGTTCTCTTATTTGGTCAAGTGGAAAGCTGGGGATATATTTCCAGTTTTATAGTGCAGGAATCTGCTCTGTGATCACACAGAAGAGGTGCTTCCTAGGCACCACATTTATTTATAATAAAGCATAAAGTAAAAGCTGCATCAGTAAATCAAATCCGATTTTTTGCAGAAGTTTGGGGTTTTAAAAGGAATTTCAGATCATCCACTTCATCAGAAGTAAAAATTAAGGCTGGCTTCTCATCCTTCACCCATTTATCCATTTCAGTCGACAGGCCCCCCTCACACCATAGGCAGGTTCTTTGGGTGGGCACTTTTTCATCCCATTCACATATCAGAGCATATTCATGATCTTTTGTCTTATACTGCCTCTCCCATACTGCTTGGAAACCCTGACACTGACCCTACTCACTCCCCTGAATAAAAGCATCCCTGTTTCACCCTTCAGGCCTTGCAATACTCTGACAGCCTCAGAGACTCCTCAGCTCCTCAATGACACAGGTGTCAGTATGGAGGAATGATCCCCACCTGTGTCACCTCAGAAAGACTGATTTTAAAAAATCCTTAATTTTAAAATTTTTCTAGATTGTTCTCTTTGGGTGCTGCAGCCTGTGAGCTGAGGCTGCCAAAGTGGCTTGTGTTGTTTCAGATGCCAATTTTCTTGATTCTCAGTGATTAAAATTATGGGACAAGCTTTTGTGTAACCCTTAAGTTAATATTTTTGTGAAGAGAAGGAGAAAGAGAGGAGGACGACTTTCCTGGTGTGCATTTATTCGTGTTAAAAAAAAGGGAAGAAAGAAAGAAAGAAAGAAAGAAAGAAAGAAAGAGAAAGAAGAAATAATGAAGTCTCTTCTCTACTGGTAGCAATCCCGACAAGATTTACCGGAGTGGGGCTCCCTCTGTTGAGCTCTGGGAGCTTTGCCAGATGGGAAATACAGCTGCCCACTCCATTTTTGGGGCAGCTTCATCTCCAGGCCCTTCCTTACCCCTCTCCCTTCCCTGTGGTCCAACTGAGAGAGAAAAAATTGCAATAGGAGAGTCCCCAAAAAGCAGGGTCTGGGAGTAGAACCTCTGAGCTATGACCTGCCTGGTCTCTGTCAGGAGGAAACCCAGCTCCGATGAGTTGTGACAGGACTGGACCATAAAGTCCTTTCTGGGGTGGAAGTGGGAGAGGGTTTCTACCTAGGAAACACTTGAGTCATAAGGCAAGGAGCCAAAAAGAAAGATGTGGAAAGGCTGGAAAGTAAACCAGAGGTATTGGGCTGGATAGCAGAGTTACAAAGACACCACTGGAAAATGTAAGTTATCCCATGCTTCGTCAGCTTCCACCAGGAAGGATCAAATGAAGCAGTAACAGCAGTGATTCATGCTATGGGCTTTTATGCAATACTTCTCGTATTTTCCCCAAAATGTTCTTTTTTTTTTTTCTTGCTGTGACCTACAGCATAAGGAATTGTGGAAAATTCTAGGGCTGTAAATGTTGCAGTTGTGGAGGTGAAGAAGCCTGAAAAAACATAAGGCTCTCAAAATTGCACAGGGAACTGCCTTTTAACTCATCCCTTTTATTAAAAATCAAGTAAGGACTGATTTTGTCAGGTGGCTGGGAAAACTAGGTCATGGTTCTGACCGAAGTAGTGTCATCTGGGGAGTAATCAATGAGAGATTTCATGTTTATTTAAAGGTTTTAAGACACACTTTGAATTGAGAACACAAGGGAAGCTTAAATACATAATGCTGTAGTGCCTTGAATATAAGGAGGGATTTTTTTGTGTTTCTCTGCAGCCTCAAGGGAGCTCCTTTTTGATTTGTCTCTATTGGTGGCTCTGGCAGGTTAAATGTAGCTGACTGTGCTGTCTTTCCTCTTTGAACTGCTCAAATAGCACATGGCTGTCAGTTTGCTTAGTTGAGTTGCAGTGGGAAATGTTTTTATTTGTGTTTTTTTCTGTGTTAACCCACCACCAGTTCCTGAAGCCCTGGCTCAGGAAGTGTTTGATGGCTCTTGCCCCTGTGAGGCAGTCAGCTGAGGCATATTTTGTCTGATGGTTTCTCAGGAAGCCACACTGCATACTTGGATTAGAAGTTGTCTCAGCTACTGGTTGGGATATTTTGTAGACCAGCTTCTGCTCTGAAGTGTTTGTGCACAGCAGCCAATCCTTCCACTGAGATCCCTGCACATGATTATAAGGGTAAAATTTGGTCCTTAGGATCCAGTGAATGTTTTCTGCCTGAAAGGTGAAGGACAGATTCTTAGAATATACCTAGCTTTTGTAAAGGCTATGGCCAGCACAAGACATCACTAAATACTTTCCTTGGTAGAGGCTGCCAGACATTCAGCTTTGTTTCAGAGAAGAATACTTGTAAGATAAAGCTTTATACCTGGTAGGAATTTTCTATACATACACACTGCTTCATCAGGATCAACAGAATTTAAGTGGTTTAACTGAAACCAGAAATTGACCTATAATGCCAGCAGAGTGTTCATGGTAGCACTTATTAAAGAACAGAGAGTTTGGAAACATTTAGGTTTTGCAGAACATGAGGGACTTCGTGCTGACACGGTTACACAGCTGGCTAGTGTTACCCACTGATTTTCTGGGCAGTGATAGCTGTGAATTCACTACTGGAAACCCAACCCAACCTTGAATAATGTGTGTTGTTTAATAGGAGAGTATGTAGTTTGAAAATACTTCACTTAAACAATGGGTTACTAAGAAAGAGAGATCTTTGAATGTGTAAATATTGATAGATAGTAAGTGAGGGGCTGAAGCAATGTCAGATGTGCAGAGGACGTGAAGCTATTAGCTGTAATTATAAGATCAGATACACTCTTGCATTCAAGTTGTGGATCTTTCTAAGAGAAATGACATCGAACTGTAAAACTAACTCAGCTCTGATATTGGTAAAGCAGAGAATCTCAGACAGACCTATGAGACAAGCAAATGGAAAGCCTGCTGTTTTTTTCTCAGTTGTGCTGCATGCATCAACTGCATTTACTAAGAGAAAAACTTTGAAACGTTCTTTAATCTTGCTGTGTACAAAGATGGACCTTAAGAGATGAAATGCAAGTTGTGCCTGTTTGCCAGATAAGCTACAAAATAACCTCGGCAGACACTGTTCTCTTGGAAGATCAGTTTGTGCTCCATTGGCCCATTGCTGGAGATGATGAACACCATCCTGTGCTGTTCTGGGGTGGTGAGCACCACTGTTCCCTGTTGGTTGGAGAGCAGTGCCGATGCCCTAGAATGATGCTGTACCTGCCTGCCTTTGTGCTCCATCTGTTGAGCAATTCCCCTGGTATCTTCATGCTAATTGCAGAAGTCATTTCTGGAAATGGTAGATAGGCTCCTAATCTGTTTGGACACTTCCTCTCTGTATATAAGGGCCACCTCTTGCAAATGTGTAGAGACATTCCCAAGATCTTTTAGTTTTAGAAAAACATTTTACCTTCCAGTCCAGGTGGGAGCCATGCACAGCTCAAGTGCATGTTATCTGCATGTGTCTTCAGGTGTCACAAGGACTGCAGCCCATCTGCAGCAGCATCAGCCAGGGTCAGGGCCTAAATAATAGCTAGCCATTTAGTCAATTAAAACAGTAAAGCTTTAGTTAAGAAGTTTTATTTTGATTGTGATTAATTAATATCTTTATGGCATTATCAATAAACATGCCATTTTCCAGAGTATATAAATGATTGCATTCAGTTTTCATTCTCTATGATGTTGTTTTTATTGTCATCTTAACTACTTTTATTCTTAAAGTTGATTTCAAAAAGGTTGTACGTGCAAAGTGTGATTTTTTAGGCTTTTACTGATCTGTCACGCAGAGCTGACTAATAGCATGTAACCGGGTTTTGTCTTTGCTTCTTTGTGCAAAATTAGATTCTCTTTGATTAATTTTCCTGTTATTAGCTTTCTGTGAAAGCAAATGCTGCACTGTCACTGTTGAGAAATGTTGGACAGGTGACCTGTACTTCTGAATCACTGCACGTAAGACAAACCATCTTACACAGAAGACAAAGCACTTTGGAGAGTTTTGCTGTGAGATATGATGACGATTTATGATCTGTCACTGTGTAAGTTCCTCTTGAGGACAAAAGCCACTAAAAACTCTGCAGGTCACAGATCTGGTGGTAGTACACATATTTTGTTTTAACTGCACTGGCTAAAGTTTGCCTCAACCCCTTGTTTCTTCAGCTTGTTGCACGTACAAGCGCTCTCTCCTGCTTCCTAGGGCTGACTAAGCCATGAGTTTTAATTTAGGTGAAAGGTGCCGCTCTGGAAAGGTGTGAAACTGAGAGCAAGTGCAGCAGGCAGGATGGCAGGGAGCGAGTGGGCAGGGCACAGTCCCTGCTGCCCCTGCAAGTCCGGCAGACAGGGTTGTCATGGCCACCACAATGGAGTTGTTTGTTGTGCCAGATTGCCTTCCACTTTTCTGTCCTAAAGGGAGCCAAGCAGGCTCATGATTTAAATTGCTCTCAGCTGATTTGAATGGGTGTTTTGGGTGCCAAAATCCCAGTAATAGGGTAGTTACAGGGAGTAGCCCGTCTCCTCCTCAGCAGTTCTGCTGATGGGTGCTCCATCATGCAACCCCTGTCCTCTCCAGCACAGCTGCTGGGATTCCTGCAGAGCTCTTATGGGTGTCAGGAAACCATATGCTGAAGTGCTACCCAGCCTGCTTGGGAGGAGTTTCCTACCAGGTAAAAAATGTAAATTCAGTCCAAACAATCACCACTGAATCTTCACTTGTGTAGACTGGGAGATTCAGAGTAATGTGTGATGCTTCAGAGTAATGGAGCAAAAAATTAGCAGTATATATTTTAATTATTATTTATGCTCTATAATAATAGCTTGTGTTTAACTGTCTTTTACCACTGAGATGTGCATGCTTTTATTTACTTTTCATTACGTTTTCCTTTCTGTGTCTTTTCTTCTTTATCGACTTTTAATTTACTTTGGATGTTTACACTTGATAGTGCTTGATAAAAGAGTTAAATGTATATACATTCATGGAGAGGAACAGACTCTTCAGAAAGGTATTTGGAGGATGGAGGATATGGAGATAGATGTTGGAGAATTTTGAAGACTGCAACAAGCAGCATGCCAGTGTGTTTTGCTAAAGTGACTTATTACAGGCTTAAAAAAAAATATTGTCCCTAGCAGTGTTCCTATCAGGCTGTTCCAGCAGCATGTTCTGAGGTTGTTTGGCTTTATCCTCTCCTGCTTCACCTCTAACTCTGACTATGATCCAGACCTATGGAGCAGAGGGAAGGAGGAGTTTAGTACTCCTCCACCTTTTGCATTTCTCCAATTCTTTGATTCTTTCATCCCCCTGACATAGGGGTCAGGTGATGCCCCCTGGGGCAGGCAGCATCACACCTGCCTCTTGTGGGGGACTCCCATGTGCAAGGGAAGCCCTTGAAGCAAAGAAGTTGAGGGTTCCATTCTTTGCACAGCTTGAGCTGCATAAGGAATGAGCTTGGGCAAGAGAAATTACTCTTCAGCATTAACATGGCTTTCACACTGCAGAAAAACAAATTTCTGCTTTGCTGTTGTAGAGAGGAGTTATAGCTGGAGGCTCAAGAGGTTTCTTGAGTTTCAAGGATCTAACACAAACTTAGTTTGAGAGAAGGGTTGGATCATAGCATTTCTGTCTGGATTTAGTAGCTGGATGCCTTGCCCCTATTTATTTTATTTTTGATTTTTTGTTTTATAGGTACCTGCATGATATTTTGGGCACGCATTAGACCTTTTTTTAAAGTAGTGACCTCCTCCATCAAGTCCTGCACACAGAAGTTGGCCGGCTCTGACCTATGTTGGAGCCTGTGTTGCTTTTGAGCACATTGGGGAAGCGTTTATTTTCTGTAACTTTTGAAAACTGAAGACCACGTCTATCTGTGCAGCTCACATTCGACTAAGCTTTCTACTGGGAGAATTTATTGGAAGCAAGCATGTTTGGGTTTTTTCTCATTCCTTTTGTTCTGCAGGATACATAATGAAGAATGCTCCAGCTTTGCCAGTTAATTGCTTCATGGCTGTTGTTTGTCAATTTGCCAGCAGGTTTCTGCTTAACTGCTGCCATTTGACATTGCTGAAACACAAATGCAGAATGATTGAGTTGCCAACATATCATTGAGTCTTCTGCAAGGGGGATTTTCAGCATATTAACGCTTCAGGCTTTCACGTCAGTATTGATTGCTGAAATAGAAAAGAATCCTTTGGCAGTATTCAGCATTGTGCCAGCATGGATTTAGTGGCAGGAAAAAGAAACTGGCTGTTGCCATTGACTGTGACTTCATCCCTTCCTTTCTTCCTTTCTTACATTTTTTATTTCTATACACACCCACACAGAATTTTGAAATTTAATACACATCATAGCCAAATGCCAGTTAGCTTCACAATAAACCAGCAGGGCAAATCAACTACTTGATGCAGTCAGATGTCGAGGCTGTTTAATTTTGCAGCCACCTGCATTATGCCCAACCAGATTTCATGGCAGCTGGGGACAGAGGTGATGGCAGGGGTTCCTCCCAGTGAAGCAGAGGTCAAGAGCTGGCTTGGAGGAAGGCAGAGGGGTGGTGATCTCTGCTGAGCTCCTCATGGGACAGCCAAGCTGCCACCACATTGGTCCCTGGATGCAGGAGTGGCCATTGTGGAGCTGGGCGCCGTGGGGAGAGGAGCAGCATGATGCTGCTGGGGCCAGGCTTGGAAAGGCAGCTCCCCTCCCTGACATAGTGAGGCAGAAGATGCCAAGATGGGGCCCTACGGATGAGCAGGGACTTAGGTGGTAGAATAGGGGATGAAGTGCATGGTGAGGGTGTAGTGCAGTAGCTCAGTGTTGTCCACCAGCAGTTGCTGTGGCAGTGCTCGTGCATGGAATGGGCAGAGGAAGGTAAGGAGGTTTTGCTCTGCTGAAGCAGGGAGCAAGAGGAAAGTGTGAGCCCTCCTGCAGTTGCTGGAGAAACACCTCTTTGTGCTTTGCCTTACCTAAACCTTGCCTATCTCTGCTTTACTTTAGTCTGATCTCTTAGATGATACTTAGATGATACTGATGTCCTGTTTTAGATTAGAAGGTTTTGTAGGAAGGACCACCTGGGCATTCTGAAGGTGATTTCTGACTGAAATGCTGTTGCATGGAACAAAAGACCTGACAGGAAATAGGACAGGGCATGAGCCGGGATTTTGAAGTGTCTTGTGTTGAAAAGTGATTTTTTTCCTGCAAGGAACTTGCCAGCTTCCTTCAGGTATGACAGAATCAATAAGCTGGCTAGTTCTAAGTTGGACACTCTCTTTAGCCACTTAAGAAGATGAATACGCCTCTGTGTCTCACATTTAAGAAAGGAGAAGCCCGGGAATCTCTCTCTTGCTTCTGGCTTCTGAACAGGTAACAGGGGGCCCGCGCAGCCCAGGGGGGCCGGCCTGGACAGGGCTCTCTCGGTTGGGTCCTGCCGGCTCGGCTGGGCCCACTCAGCTGGGCTGGTCATGGCTGAGATCCTGCCACAGCTGAATCCTGGCCTGGCTGCTGGGATCCTGTCACAGCTGAATCCTGGCCTGGCTGCTGGGATNCGAATGAAAAGCTTGAACAGAGAGAGATGGGGAACCATGCCACAGAGATGAGAGTGACGAGAACCCTTGTCCCAGGGACAGAAAAAGAGAACCTTTGCTCCAGGAACAGGAGAAACCTTGCTTCCGGAGATAAAAGATCCTTTGCTTTCTACCAGAGTAGCTCCTATTTAAAATAGTACCCCATGAGACAGAGATCAGCCCTCGAAAGCAGTTTGCGGGAAGAACTGTGTGTCGAGGGAAGGGACTTTCACATTGCGAACAGCTTTCCTTTTCCAGGTGGCTGATTCACTGTGATATAAAACCATGAGAAAACTATTTTCTTGTGGAAAAAGTCTCCACAGCATGGCAGGAGAGAATCCTCTCCCTAACTGAACTGAAAAAAAAGACTATTTTAGAGGTGGTAAACTGACTGAAAGTCTCAGGTTTTGTTTCTTTACGTTGTTGGTGGGAAGGAGAAAATGAGGTGGGGAGAGAAGTGTCTGAAGGTTTATTCTGGTTCTTATTATTTTCCTTTTAGTTCTGTTACTAAAGCTTTCTTTATATCTTTTAAAGTTTTGAGCCTGCTTTGCTTTTTCTCTTAGTCCTTGTCTCACAGCAGAAAATGAGTAAATAAGTTTAGTGGGTGTGCTGGTGTTTGGCCAGAGTGCTCAACCCACTACATTAAACTAGTGCCCCATGTGAGGAGGCAAACTAAAACTGCTACATTAATTGGTGTTTCTGCCCCGTTATCAAACCAAACCTGCCACATGAACATAATATGGGAAGGACATGCTCACCAGCAGGGCTTGGGGAGTTTGCACGTCAGTTGGGTATCAGTCCTGGACAACCACTTTTTCTTTGAATTGGGAAAGTCAAGTGAAAAAGAGGGAGGTGGAGAGGCCAGAATTGCCTGCACAAAGATTGGCAATGGGCAAGATAATCAGCATTAGAGGAAGATTTCTACTAACTACACTACAACTAGCAAGCAGAAGAGATCATTTTTATTCTATTTCTGAAAGATGCTTAATGCTCCCTCCTTTCAGATGTAGTTCAGAGGAACTTTCTGAATCTGATTTGCTTCTCACTTATGAATTAACCAAAAGTAGGAATAATAATGGGAAATTTCCAAAAATATGCTTCTTAGGGACTATTAATATAATCTAACCATGAAAAGTCCACTGAAAGCTAGATCTTTTGGCCAAAATATATCAAAGAAGCTTCAAGAGTTTGTTTTGGGTGTTTGGGGTTGGTTGGTTGGTCGAGGATATTTTGGGGTTTTGTGGGGTTTTTTGGGGGGGTTTTCTTGGGTTTGTTTGGGTGGGGTTTTTTTGTTTTTGTTTTTTGTTTTTTTTGTTTTTTTTTTGTTTGTTTGTTTGTTTGGTTGGTTGGTCGGGTTTTTTTTTGTCTTGTTGTTGTTGTTGTTTTGTTTTTTGGTTTTTTTGTTGTTGTTGTTGTGGGTTTTTTTGTTTGTTTTGTTTTTGTTTGGTTTGTTTGTTTTTGTTGGGTTTTTTGTTTGGTTGGGTTTTTTTTGGTTTTTTTTTGTTTTTTTGTAATTGTGATATTAAATTTCTCTCTTTGGTCAATTTGTGAAGACACTTAAAGCTTTAGAACAGAACAAGTAGCTTTCTTTGAAAAGGAGTAGAGGACACTGGTACCTGGGCCACAGTAAATGCAAGGTTTACGTGGGATGCTTAAAGCAAACTGGGTATATAGAGCCTTACAGAAAGGCTGGGAAATGTCTCAATTTTTCAGTAGGAGAGTATCTTTTCCACTAAACAACATATTCACCTTAAAAAGTGCCTCTACAGAGTTTTTAGTTGAAACGCTGTGATTCAGAATTAGAAAAGCTCCAGCTGATAATTGGAACAGTTTGGTTTGGAAGTCCTTCCCACTGTCAGTTGCCCAGATCTTCTCTGTCTAGGACAGTTCCTAGATGACATGGTCATGGATAAGCCCATGAAAAAGAAGAGGAATACAAGTGCATTAACTGCAAATTCCCACACTCAGGTCTCCAAATAAAACAATGCCAGATTTCAAATTTATGTCTAGCTGTTTGTTTTTCGTAAAAGTCTTCATTTGCATCAGGTGGAGGTAAAAACAGGGACCTGAATCATCTTCTAGCCAGATCAATTAATTATCAATAAAAGCCCAACATGTGTTGCATAAGAATATCATTGATGAAGTGTGCAACGGAGTAAAATCCACTTCCTTTTTCTGGAGCACTGGGGGCTGTTTCCTTTTTGCACAGTAAAATGCAGCTTGGGAAGAGAAAATGGCTAAAAAGTAAAGAAAGTGATCTGACCTTGAATTGCTGCAAAGATCTTGGGAACAGGAAGGTCCTGTGTAGGGTATAAGTGGTACAGAGTGTGTTTGCCAGGCATGTGGCTGGATCAGCAGTGTGCACCTGGCAGAAGTCTTACTCTTACTTTGATAAATTGTCTTCTCCCAGCATGAATTAAAGTAATGAATCTTTTATTTCTAAATTACTACAAGGCTCTGTAGTCTTTCAGCTTAATGTGGGGTTTTGTTTTCTTCTAGTTTCAAATGAGTAATGCAATCTATGCCTTACCTAAGGAGTTTGATGGTATGTATGCTTAATCTTTAAAATGCTGTGTAGGGGAGCAAAGCTTTGCTTTCAAGAGAAATAACCATCCTGGCAGAGAGAAAAACATCAGTAGGATGCTGCCACTGATTTGGCAGAGACTGTTTGATGCTTTGTTAGCTGGCTGTTGATTTTATACTTTTTTAGTTGTTTGAAGGAGCTTCCAAAATAACTGGTCTCCATTCAGATACAGCAAAATTCAGAAGAATACAGAGCAAAAAGAGGAACTGCAAATTGCTAATGAGATAAGTTAGAACTGGGGACACATCTGAATGACATTAAATGCCCCTACAGACAGCATGGATAGCGCCCTGAAGAGCTGTGCCTGTTTGCCTGTCTCCTTCACTGTGGGCTGTAGGCAGAAAGATCTGTCGCACAGCTTTCCAAGACCTGCACGGCTACTCAAGCCTTTCCTAATAAAAATGAGTAAGTTAGCGCCTGTGTGTGAAGGTGCACTGAAGAAAGTTACTCTTTGATCAGTGTGGTGTCTGCCTGCCGCTGTGGCCATCTGGCGCCCAGAAGCGGGCCGAGGCACCGGCAGGCAGTGCAGGCAGCGGGCTGTGCTTCTCCTCCTCCTGCCGAAAGATGCAGGTGTAAGAGCATAAAACCCACCCCACCAGAGCAGGTCCATTTAATGCACCCATCGGGACTGAAAAATGCCTCCGCTTGTGGCTTTAACAAATACCGTGAAAAGTCATCCCATCATCTCATTTTCTGGAAATGCAGTGTTTCTGTCGGGCCACTCCAGCTTCCCCCTGGGAAAAGCATCTGAGTGTTATTTTAGGCACAGGAATGTCATCCAGAAGTATAAGCATAAGAAACACCTGGGGGAATACCAGGGTGTTTTATTAAATATAGCTTTACTTTTTCATTGTCCCTATAGGACACCCCACTGAAAAGCATGATGCACAGCAGGGAACAGACTACTTAAAGGCATGTGTATGCACAGAAAACTGTGTCCTTTTTGTAAATACAACTCTGGGGAAAAAAAGACTTACAGAATGTTGACTTCACAGGACCCCTCTAACATCCCCTTGTTACCTGCTGCTACATATTTGCAAGCTGACTCTTAGCTCCAATGAAATAAAATTAAAAATGAAATAAGATAATCCAGCAATACACCTTTTCTACTCCAGTATGGGTTAAAGAACTGTTACAGGACCAAAGCAGCACGAAGCTGTGTCCAACACAGTTACACCCTGCTCTGTGGGACTTAGCAAGAAGAGGAGCAAGTAGATGGGGAGGACAAGGACTGCATAAACCAGCACTTCCACCAAAACACTGTCCATGCAGTCGCAGTCTGTGTGAGATAATCTGTCTTTCACTGGGACAAAATGAACTCTGGGAAGAATTCTTCATATTCAAGTGGCTTCCATCAAATAGGTTTCTCTCTTTTATCATACCAAACTACAAACTTTTTAGGCTTTTTTTTTCTCAAGGGCCATGGTTTTTTAGTATGTTTAAGTCTTATAATAAGAGTGGAAGCATCAGAGCTCTTTTTAGTTGTAAAAGAAAGATTTGAGGCATTCTGCCTATTCCACTTTTCCACAAGGACATTAATTCATAAGCAACAAAGAATATTATAACTGTTTACAGTAGCCATTAGTGAGTAGCATGAGACATGGGGATTTTCAAAGAAATAAGAGTATTTGGTTACAGAATCAAAAATTAAACAAAAAGGTTCAAACTCAAAAATGTTTGGAGTTTCTCAAACAAATGCAATGAAAAATTAACAATTTGCCAGTTCTATAACCCTGTGAATCATCAAGCTTGTATTGTTTTGTCTCTCTTCTGAGCTTCAGAAGCCAAAACAATCCTGAAGGTCAAGGTGCCTAATATTTTACCTTTAGACATGTCCAAATTTAGTTTCTGTTTAAATCTATAGTTCTGCTTACATAGGATATTTTGCAAATTAAGTGGTGCTGCTTGGTGGTGTAAGAGGTACTGCAGGTTTCAGGTGTGCTACATGAGATGGACAGTGCCTGCTCCCGTGTAACACACCTCCCTTGTCAAGCTTACCACCACGTACATCCTCATTTTCCTGAAATCCAGTGTATAGCATTATGTGGTGGTCAGCTGCAGCCACTGGGGTAATTTGGTCACGGCTGATCAGTTTGCTTCTAGCTAAAAAATGACTCTAAGAAAGATATTGCAGCTGGCTGGAGTTTGCTTAAAGATGTTTGTTTTGTTTCCCCAGAGTGTTTCTCAGCTTCCCTATGGCAAAGCCCTCTACACGTATGAGGGAAAAGAGCCTGGTGACCTCAAGTTTAACAAGGGGGACATCATCATCCTGCGGCGCAAGGTGGACGAGAACTGGTACCATGGGGAGCTCAATGGGAACCACGGCTTCTTCCCTGCCAGCTACATCCAGTGCATCAAGCCCCTCCCACAAGCTCCACCTCAGGGCAAAGCACTTTACGACTTTGAAATAAAGGATAAAGATCAAGACAAGGATTGCCTGACCTTCACCAAGGTAGGGGAATAGGTTTTTAAAGTATGTTCAGAAAGCTGCTTCGGTAGGGAGTGATGGGACACATGTAGTGCTGGCAGCTGAGTCAGGAGCACAGGGGTGCTGGGACTGATAGGACACCTTCCTGGTCTTCCTGGCCTCCCTGGCCTACCCTGCACTCTGTGAGATAGCTTGTGCCATAAATAGCAAGGCTGGTATAAAGCTAGTGAAGCTCAACAAGTAGAATTGGCTACATGCTTTCTGAGAACATATTTTTTCTGTCTAAAAAGCATGCATTTCATCTGCATTGAAATGTTCCCCCAAGAATGACTCAAATTTCAGGAAAAAAAAAGCTAATGGAAATGTGTCTTTTATGTTCCTCATTGAATCAGATGTTCCAGTGTTTTAAAATTACATTCAGCTTCAAAATGTATATTGCATCATACCATACACCAATTAGCAGTTGAAATACACTATCATCATAATATATCACAGTATTTACTATTTTAAGAACACAAACTCAGTAAAAAGTAAAAAACAGTCTTTGTGTTTTTTGAAACCAAAATGTTTAATAAATTCCCATTGGAATGAGGGAAAACTGAGATATTGTAATTTCCTTTGGATTTAAAATGTCACATTTTCCCTTTCACCCCCACCTCCACACCTGCTTTTTGCCTCCCCTCCCCTCCCTAGCAATCTGTGTTGACCTTAGATGGGTTTCATGGATATCAAGAAACCCACAGTAAAATAAAGCATATCCCCTATTGTTAATTTATGGCAGATCCCCTATTGTTAATTTATGGCAGTGAATGCCATGGAGAACCTGTTCATTGTCATTTTCTGTTTTATTTCAGCTGTCTGTGGCTGTTATAGTATCACATAAAGTAATAACAGTTATGCTGAAAATGAATATGAAATAGATGATAAAAATATCCTTCACCAGGATTTTACTGACCTTCTCTTTTGAAGCTACTTATTATAGCTGAATGAATTATTCGCAGCATATAATTTTCTCACCAAATGTAACATCTTTTTCACTCATGCAGTGTTTCTCAGCAGAATGCAATTTCCTAGACTGTATACTTTCTCATATTTATTTAACAAAGGATTTGTAAGCACTTTTGTTCCATAGCAAGTGAAGTGTTTGATTGCAAACACTGCAAACCCTACGACTAGCCAGCCTCCCTGGAGCTGTGAATCTCTGCGAGAATGTGGGCTGCTTAGTGAGAAGTAACAGCTGTGCACTAACAGAAAGTTAGCCAGAAGTTACCTCTGGGACCTTGTCAGTAAATATATATTTTCTGGTGCATTGTTTTTCTCACTGCCTGCCCAGAGATACACTGGTGACTTCTCTGAGATGCAATCTTCCTTGTCCGCTTAAAGTATTTCTTGCTTGCTCAGCCTTAAGAAATTTAATAGGTATGTCATGCAGTTGTGGTCTTTTTTGTTAGAGCAGGTCCTTTCCTAGACACTTTTGTATTTGATATATTTGGTGCCATAGATTAGAAAACCTCCTTTACAATATCTGCCTTTGTATAGTGATAGTTCTCATTTTCTTGGCTGTCCAATGTCATTCTCAGATGGAGCATTTCTTCCTGCTGTATAGATCTGCTCTCAATCTCTCAATTTTCCTTGTTTTCACCCTAATTTTACTGTTGGCATCCTTTTATCCCTGAAAACTGTGTTTTCCCCAAGGGAGTTTGGTTTCTCTTCTATTGCTATTTTCTTCTTTCGCGCCTTCCACTACACACACTGTCACCTTGTAACAGTTTTTATGTCCTGCTTATTGTTCTCCCTGACAGTGAATAATCTATTTTTCATCTTGGGACTCCACAGTCATGTTTTCATCAGTTTTCTCAATGCTAATTTTAGCTGTCACCTGTGCTGATGAAGGTTCCTGTTTAGTCCAGATTATAGATCATCTGCTCTGATGCAGTCAGTTCCTCTGCACAGAGCCCCGAGCACTGCAGTGCTGTAGATGTGACTTGTCACTTTGAGCAATATGCATCACTTGAATGTCTCAGTTTGCATCTGAAGATGCTGGACCAGGTCTCAGTTTCCTTTACAGAATTTGTTCCTTCCTCTGGCAGAGTGGTTGCGTTGGCATACCATTTATACAAACTAATATAACCTATTTGTGTCCTGCAACTCATTTAAGGCTACCAGACACTTGTGATTGGAATTTACTTATAAACATATAATAAAGAAGAGTTTTACTCAAAAGAGAAGCTATAAGAAGAAAACTCAAACATAGGGATCTTCTGTATCGTTAAATTTTGTTGTTCTTTCGCAGGGCTCCGCTTTTTCCCATCCACCTTGTTACTATGCACTCAGAATATCTGTTGGCACAGTAAAAGAAAACAAAGGAAGGATATTTGGTGTTTCCTCTTACTAATTTGTTTTGCTATGTTTTTCAAAATTAAAATGTTCCGTTGTTCCGTTTTTCCAGAGGTGTATTGTAAGGAAATTAAGTCTACTTTACACAGGCCTTCCTGAGGAGTGCTTCAGGGTGCTTCTGCCATTTACCCATTTTCATCTCCTGTAGATACAACACTCTCCAAATAAAAGGGTAAAGATGTAAATGTAATAATTTTGTATGTTTAAGAGTGAAATCAGGAGGAGCAGAGAAAAATCTGTCTTGAGTATCCAATCCAACAAACAAAGCTCCTATGTGTCATTCTTTTACACCATTTGGACTACTCCCTCAAGTCCTCCTCCCAGATAAACCATATATACAGGCATAGGGTCTCGCCTCTGTTCTGTAAGATGATAAAACATCCCAGATTTGCTACTTAATATGTTTTCCCTTGGTTTTTGACAGTCATTAGCCAAACCAGTCAGTTATTTTTCCTCTGTAACAACTGGTTTCAGCCTTGTGCCAACTTTGCACCAATTTAACTCCAGTAGTTTCACTCCTTACTTTCCCTACTGTGGTTGCAATCATGCTGCATGTGGCACATGCAATCATGTGGCCTACAGAACCTAATTACATGCCCTTGGGATATACTTGTTGGTTCAGCTTTCTAATCTCTCCTAACGTGGTACCACAGTATGGACCTGGGATCCTGCTGTCTCTGTCTTAGACAACAATCTATCTTCCTCTGTGCTATGAAAGCTGGTACAAACCATGTGCAAGAGGATTCTGCTCTCAGGTATAGCAGTGCAAATCTGAAGTAGTTGCATAGTAGCCTGTGTAGTTGCTCCAGCCTTACACTGAGTCTAATTTCAGCCCACAGGTTTGTTTTGGTGTTCAACCACCCTTTGCATGCATCTTCACATGGCCATCAGAAGGCTGAGTGACACTGGTAGATGAGTCTCAAACCTATCATAGTAGCATCAACTGTAGGCCATGCTTCATTGCTCATCACATTTTTAATAACATCAACTGTTTCCCACATTTTCCAACACTTGCATTCCCAGCCCGCAGTGGTGTCTAACAAGAGCTGTGCCAATCTTAGAACCATCACATCCAATACTTGTTCCAGGCTGTGGAGCAGCCCCATAGCACTCAGTTCCAGCAGCATTTGCTGTTCACAGAGGGACCATCCTGGCAATAGCTGGTGACAGGGATTCTCGTGCCAGCTGGCAAGCGCTGTCGCTGGACTCACCAAGCACCACGTGGTGCCATCCTGCCATCACTGAGATCTCCCCAGTGCTCTAGCTGGAGTAGTTATCTCTGCAGAATAGCAGGCACAGCTGCTCTGTATTGCTTCGTTAATGGCCATTAATGACTAGAATAAAAATCAGGCTGTGAATCATGACTGTTATTGGACACAATTTTGTGCTGTTTTCTCAGCAAAAGGATTCATTTCTCTGTCAATCAGATTGCTTTATAAGTGATTTATCTTTGACTTCTTTTCTGATAATGGTTATAAACTGGAACTGCAGGTCCCACATAGCTGTCACAAGGCTGATCCAGCCCTGATGAATAGAGAGAAACTCGAGCAAGAGGGAGAGAGCAAATAATTAAAGGCTCTAGCAACAGGCATAAAAGGAGGGCGACATACCTTTGTCCAAACTACAGTGGATACCATTGGCTTTTGAAATTAGATTTGAGGCTTGGATTCCTTTATGCTGCCTGGAAATCGATTTAGTCAATGTGAAATAGTGGAGTTCAGAAAGCTGAAGTGGTATGCCAGGAGATCTGTGGCATTTCGCTATTCATGATCCTTTTGGGAACCTTTCTAGGAATTTATAAGTAGCACAGCTATCCAACTAATATAAGGTTCTAAAATAGTTCATGTTGAAGCTTTCACCAGCTTACTGTATAGAATGATGTTGTTGGCTGTGAATTCAAAGAAACTTTCTGGTAATAAAAAAATTTCAAAAGATTTTTTGGGATTTGCTGTAATTATGGAGATTTTCAACACCTTTCTTAAAACTAATTATGTAATGGAATTTTCAAGAATTTGCACTTTGCTCTCCCACAAAGATACTCATTTTGAATGTCAGCATATCTCAGGATGTTTTTCTCATATATGACCATATTCAGCAGCCAGACTTGGCTGAGCCAAACTAAGTTCAGTGTATGGAAATGCTTCCAGATTTCATACATCCATAGAAGGTAAAGTTGAAGGGGATCTTCAAAGGTCAGCCATTCCCCACCCCATCCTTGAGCAAAGTTAACACAGAATAAACCTTCCCTGCCAGGTGTGTGTATAGCCTGCTCCAGGGATGGGATCACACAGTGCTTTTAACAAAAGCCTGGCTGAAAGCTTCTGAGGTTTTACAGTTTAACATTTTGTTCTTAATTTCTTACGTGTGTATGTAGATGGAGGGGGGAAAAGGCATATATATATATGTATACACCCCCATTTATATGCAGTGCTGGGTCAACAATTGGACTCAATGATCTTAGAGGGCTTTGTAACCTGAACAATCTATGATTCTATTCCTACCCATATGTATGCACATACACACACATAAGATTGTACATGTGCATGTAGTGTAGACCCATCCCATTTTGTGTTTTTAAAGAACTCTTAAGGAAATACCTGAGCAAATATAAAAAGTAGGAACACTCATAGCAGGTCCCTGAAGTGATGCAGCCATTTCTTTTCCTCGTTTACACCCTTTACCTAGATTCTAAATTTATGGTAATCGGTCTTTTGTAATAGCGTGAGGAAGCTTTGCAGAGATGCCTTACTGTCAGTTCTTTAAACAGATCAAAAATGGTCTGTGCAGACAGGGCTTTGGAAGAGAATGCTATCTGTTTCTTCAGGAAATTAAATGCACAAATTCTTTTTGCATCCTTCCAGCTGTAATAAATAGCTGAAGGACTCAGTTTGTAGCCGTTTCTATGAGCTTTCCCCTAATGGATCATTCAGATGAATAATTCAAAGGAAACATCTAAACTATTTCAGAGTGCACGTGTTCAAAATGCACGTGTTCAAAAACTACAAAGTACATCACATCACATCTCTGTTCTGGTCATTTTTGTAGCAATGCAAATCTGTGGTCTGAACATCCTGGATCAGGAATATGTGGGTTGTTTTTTTTTTCTATGTGAGAAGTATCTGCAAAAAACCAGCTGCCCTTGCCTGGCCATTTGACATCAGGATCTTGTTACATGGAGCATGGTAGACCGTATGTGGCTCTTACAGAGTGAATAGTGGAAATAAAGTGAGATTGGCAGGGAACCTCTCAGCTTTCTGGAGGAGGAGATTTTCTTCTTTTTTGTAAATTTCTGCATAAGAGTGGAGGAAGATTGGATGCCATGAGGGAACAAAGCTGACTTCCCAGCTTCTCTCAGCCCACTCCTTCCTTTTCTCATAGGAGATCTGAGCATCCAGGCAGAGCCCTGTTGAGGTGGCTGCCTTCCATAGATGCTGTAGAAAGCAGTGCTGTTTCAACCCTGGGTTTAGTCTGATAACCCCAGAAGACAGAGATGGTAGCAGAAATCTGTTGACAAACTGAGTGGTTCAAAGTGGGAAAATTCAGGGTTTTGTTCTAGTCACTTGAGCTTTCCTAATGACTTGTACATTCTAGGTTTGAACCATACCAAGTGAAAATTTGAGCAGTATGAATTTGGTTTGTACTTTGCTTTATCTCTTGCTTTATAATCATGAAAGTTCACCATCCACTGACATTTTTGTAAGGTCCCCTAGATTAAATAAAATATGAGAATTGGTTTTAGGAAATGAACTTGTATCTAAACTGAAGCTGATCCAACAGGTGAATGCAATTTGTTTTTTACTATGTTATCTTTGGCTTTTTATCTGCTTTGAAATTTTACCTTATAAAAAAAATTTTTTAAAGAAAACCTGAAATTTAGTGTGTCAGCAATGTAGGCTTGTTGCTGAGCACCTTGTACTTTTCCTTATGCTCCTTGTTGGAAGTGTTTCCAGGAGTACCATTACCTGTGCTGTACTGGTGCTTCCCTTTGAATTGTCTTTCAGAGCAGACAAGCATCACAGCAGACCCTTGGATGCAGAAGGGCAACTTCATGCTGAGGAGTTTTCACCTATGATTTATAGGTGACCACTTTAGTCAGACATTCTTTTCTCCCTGTGATGAAACCAGGAGTGACCTATTGCCACCTGCTGTGCCCAGACCCTTGGAGCTGCTGACAGCCAGCATGAGCTGCACTGGGCTGCAGTGTGCTTCAGTGCACTTTGAGTGAGATGCCTGGGATAAGATGCTGGGCCAGGGATGCTGCTAGCCCAGGATTCAGGAAATGCTTTTACCTGGCTTATGGCCTCCTCTGTGTATTCACTCTCTAAGCTCCCATGTGGGTAACTAAAAACTGGCATCTTTCTACTGAAAATATCTGATTATATATTTTGTGTATCTCTGATTTTAGGATGAAATTTTGACAGTCATCAGGAGGGTGGATGACAACTGGGCAGAAGGAATGCTGGGTGACAAGATTGGCATTTTCCCTATCCTCTATGTTGAGGTAAGTTTATAACATGTGGTGGTGGATGCTGGTCTTGAAATCTTGTGGAGGTTTTGTGCCTACAAGGGCAGGATAACCTCAAATATTCTTATGAGAAAGATAAACTAAAACAGAATTACTGAAAAGGGAATATTTTCGTTGTTGTCTGCTCAGGCACTGTGGGGGTACACCAAATTCAATTTAAAGCAGTCAGCAAAATATGTTCTATGAACTACTTCTAAAGGCTTCCCTTTTGGTGTAATCTTCACAGTGCAGAGGGAAAATAGGAGAGGATGATTGCAGCTGGGATACCTTGCATGCATCTGAGGAGAGAGGTGAGTTTTGGGCTCATAGAGAGCAGCAGTGCAGATTCAGCCATGCTCTGAATGCACAGACCTTCAGAGGGGTGCTGTGCATGTCCTCTGCCCCAGCAGGGGCTCAGACACTTCCACTCATGTGCCCAAGATCTCTCATTCCATGTGTGCCAGACCCATCTTTGTCTTGGGTTCTTTCCTGTTATAACTTCCACAGGAGTCTTATTTCAGAGTAAATGCTGAGACTTCACTTCCCCTGTGCAGATCTGTGGTTCCACCTCTTCCCACTGCTGCCCATTCTCCTGCTTGGGACCAGGGCTGCAGCCAGCAGTGGTGGCCCTGCTGGTGCAGCTCTGTTGTCAGGGTGCCGGCAGGGTCTTCAAGGAGCTTTCCTCCTTCCTGGATGAACCAGAAGAGCAGATGGGCACCACATACATGTGCATTTTTCCAAGATGCTGCCACTCCACATCCAGTACTCAGAGCAGTATCACCCTGACTCTGCTCCCAGACATTGTCTGGTGCCGCTCTGTAGTGAAGCATCTCTTGTGCCCACAGCAGAGCCTGCTCTACTGTGTGTGGCTCGTGTGCCTGCCTCTGAAATTACTTCTCCAGATTTCTTAGTTAGTGATTGGAGACGAAACAGAGATAATTAGTGCCTGACTACCTAATTATTAACTCCGACAATGACCAATTTGGAATAAACCGTCATTAATATACATTGCATTCCCACAGTTGACAAGAACAATAATATTAAAACCAGAATGTGTAGGAGCTGTTATTGGGAAACCAGCTGCCTTGCATAAGTTAATGACTAGTTTTCTTCTATTCTGAATGTGTAAGACATTTTCAGTTTGTTGTGATTAAATGAGAAAGCTGGGTTTCTCCCATATTTCATCCTTTTCCCGTTCTTTTCCTTGTCCCGGGAAAATGTGATGTTACTGTCCTGAATTTCACTGAAGGAGTGAACTGGGGACCTCTGCACAGTCAGCAACCATTGCATCTCGCCACCTTTCCCCAGCTCTAATTTCATCTGTAGGCTGGCACTGCCTACACCCCGTGCAGCATCCTGATCCTTCTCCCACTCCTAGGTATCTGTTCTCCATAATTACTGCTGTTAAAGGGTGAAGGGCTTGTGACCTCAGAAGAACAGCCTGTAGGGAACATGTGCAATGTCTTGCTGGAGTTCTCCAAGCACTAGCACATTCTGGGTGGCCATGGAGGAGCAGGAGGTAGCACTGTGCAGTTAGAACAGTGGTGCTTGCAGATTCCAGAGAGGTGCAAACAGCCAGGTAGCCAGCACCAGGGGCCAAGAACACATGTAGGAATGTCTGTGTGCATATACATTCGTACCAGACAGACACACAGTACGTAAAATAAGTACAATTTTATACATTTATGTGTCTATTCGTGTGTACACACACACACATATATTTTATCTGTTTAAATTTGAAATCTACAGATGTGAAAGTCCTATTCAAATTAGATACTTGAGTGCCATGGCCACAATATTTGTGCAGTGGTTTTTAAAGCCAAAGGGAAGTGATCCTCCAGACTACAATGTCGGCCACCTATTTCATCCACATAGTGGATGAAGGCCTTGTTCTGAATATGAGATGAGATTATGCAATTCAAGTTATACAATTATGTTGCTGTTGCCAGCTTCAGATGTTACTTTGCATTAAAAATTAAAAGGAATCAGCAGGTCAAGTCCCAAAGAAGTTTTGAAAATCTCAGTGCTGATGTTTATAAAATAAATCCATTAAACAAGTAGTACTTGAATCTAAAAACACTCCTCAAGTCTGTCCAAGTCCATTAAGTGGTTTTCAAAATCTTGGCGAAATGTGTAGAATAAGCAAAGTTTTATTCTCACAGTAGCCTTCCACTTGTGTCAGTCGATTGGCTGGTGTGTGGGATTTCACATGGCATCCTAAGCCCTGCACTCTGGATAGAGTGAATTCCAGCTTGGCAGGCTCTGATGTCCCCAGTTGCTCTCACAGTCCAGACAAGAGCTCTTACCCTTGCTGTGCAAGCCAGAGCATTAGAAAACAAGCTGCTCTGAGGTTCCCAGGGTTTAGCATGCCAGGGCTACAAAAAGTGGATATAATCCCTGTTGTGGCCCCCAGTGGTAACACTTTGTCCTGGCAATGTGCTGCCATACCCTTCACCTAGGTGCTTGCACAAAAGGCTTTTGCAGCTGTTTACAAAGCTTTTGCAATGGGTAGTGAGGAGGGGTTGGCAAATTCCTCACCAGGATCACCACTTCTGTAAAGGAAACCCAGGAAGACAGATTTTAGAGCCAGACTATGGTGGCACAAAGAAGCACAAAAAACCAGCAGACATCAAAATATACCTTGCCCCTGCAGGGTTTTAGAAAGACTCTATCTCAGCATTATATTTGGTTGTCTGTATATGAGTGTAACATGGTATAAATCTTATTCTTTATTCCTTACAAGTGTTTAGCAAGGGTGTTTCCATGTCTGCAGAGAGGCTTTTTCCTGCCTCTGTAGTGTCATCTCTGTCCCAGCCTCAGAGAAGCTGCAAGTGGATAAGGAACAAATATTCACTGCTCACAATGATCACTTTTACAGCCTAAGTCACAAACAGTGTGTTCTGTCAGGGAGAGTTTGGTCTATGGTTTCTTCTTACTTTGTTGCTATCCTTCATCTTCAGTAGAAGTCATTTGGGCTGATAATTTATGTTTTAATTTGTCTACAGAAAAAAAAAAACCCCACAACATAATGAAATTGATCCTTAAGGTGCCTTCTGTCCTGAAATAAACACTTTGTTAATAATCTGTATGGTTTGAAGTCATATTCTTGCTAGGAGGAGTTTTGGACCTGCATGGAAGTCAAAGCCCTGACAAAATTTCTTTTATTTTACTGTCTTCAAGCTGGCTCCTTCATTCTTAATAACTGCTGTTATTATTTCTGTTTGAAAATTGTGTTCTGCTGCTATGTATAAAATTGAGAATAATGAAGAATAAAGTGTGTCCTATTAGATTTAAGTATCTGGGAGTGAAATTTGAGGGCAATGGTGTGTATTTGGAGGGATGCATCCTGCTCGGATGGGCAGGAACTGGAAATTCAAAAATCTGAGCTGTTAGAGCAAAATTTCTGCCTGCAACCCCCAGAGAAAAGAAGTATTGACCAAGATCAAGAAGTCTTATGAGTCAGTGGTAGAGCAAGGCAATTATGATGGGCTCAACTGTGACTGTAATATCAGCAAATTACAATTGATGAAGTGCCAACCCATTGTTATAATGTTTTATGGCAGCAGGAGCACTGAAAGCTGTGATTAAGTAATATTAGGAGCTTTAAAATTCTTTTTACAGAGCAGTGAAGCAGGGTAATGAGGATCTTCTCCTGTTCTTCACAGTTAAAAAAGAAAGAAAAAAGTAGAAAGGAGGTCTAGGAGAAAGAGGGAGGAGGAGAATGGGCAGAGCTGATGGTTTCAGTGCCCTGCAGCATAGGTCCAGAAGACTCCACTGGGAAAATAATTCTTGCAAGTCAGTGTTTAAAAAGTGAAAATAAAGCAAAATCCAAAGCCAAATGCATTTCTTAAAGAAAACAATGAATTTTCATTCCAAAATCATCTTTGCAGAGCTGACCATACATTTAAGAGTTTTGTGCTATACCACAGGATCTAGCAGTCATCCTAAAACAGCTTAACCCACACAGTGGAACCCGAGCAAATTTACCAGGATCCCAGCTGAGGTTGTTGAGTACTGTCACAGAGACCCATCTTCCCAGCAGAAGGTCCTTAGCTGTATAACTATGTACTTTGCTGAGAGTAGCCTTTAGTTAGCTTGGAAATGAATGCAGATGGTTTACATTTTCAGTCAGGATGGCAGATTTTGTCCTTTTTTTCTCTATATACAGATTCCCATCAGCCATTTTCCACTATGATGGTGTCCCCAGTGGCAGTCACCACAGTTATATTTTTGAATTCAGATGTGTGTGCATGTGTATTTCTAGCTCAAATAGCTATTTTGACCATTTTCAACAAATAATTGTTGCCCTGTCCACTTCTTGTCTATGTTTTCTCTCTCCACAGTCTGTTTGGTTTCCCCCTTCAGCTGCAGGACAGATGGGTCCCTATGGGACTCTCATAATGAATTCAACCTTAATGTCTGACCTATCATTTATGTTTATGTGGTCTTGGTGGCAGCACACTCTGAATCTTTCCAAGTATCTTTTATGGAAGCCTTTCAAAAAACCTGAAGCATTAGATTTTCATTAAATAGCAATGTTTGTTTGGTGCTCTTTTCAAAAAAGAACGTGCTATCTCCGTTTTTTAAGGAGTGTCAAAATGGTTCATTTTAGCCTTGCTAGTATCATTTAATGTGAATAAAAATGGAAGCTTTTGAAAGGTGGGTAGATGGAAACTAATGTAGATGATTTTAGAAAAGCTGACTTACTAAATCTCAGAGGAGCAAATTCATCCCAGTAGTAAGTAGGTGTAACACTAATGAGTTAAGAATTATACCCATTAGCATCACAATTGATTTTTTCTGTTCTCTCTCCTTTTGTATGTCAGATAAAAATGGAATAAGAATCCTGTAAAGCTGACAATAATGTAAGCTCTAAGAGATGTTCAGCCAATTTCTGTTGAAAAGCTTTATTGATATGCATTTTCAAGTTTTGTACATATATTGTTTTAAGAATTTCATTCCTGCACCTTCATAGCTTCTAAAAAGTTGGTCCCACTTGTTTTTATCTTGTATAGAATATTGTAGAATATTCCAAGATACTTCCTGGTATCAGATTTCTAGGTGAATGAAGTACAAAATACAATGCTCATGTTTCATATTCAAACTAAAAAATGCAGAATTTGTGTTGTAGGCTGCAAGAAGGACCTCAGTAAGAACCTATCCACCTATTACTATTTTCACATCATTCCATGAATAAAACTCATTTATTTAAGGTGCTCTTACATGCATACAAAGTAAAATAATCTGTGGAAGTTCAAATAAAGATGATGTTAGTCGGGAAAACTAAGAGTATTAGCTGTCAGAGGTGAGAAGAAGATTAAATATACAACATATCACAATATATAAATATATTTTTTTTTATTATGTATATATTATTTATATATATATACATTCTTTTTAATCTGTGGCCCATCTTTTCTGCGTAACAGCTTGATTTCTTATGTTCCCTTTTGCTTCTATAAATAAAGAAGCTTGTGCTCTTTGATTTAATTTCCTATGTAAAATGTAAATGAGCATGACTTTGGGCAGAAAAGTTGGAGGTTTTTTAACTTGACTGGTTTCTTTTAAGTTCTCTGTTGATTTCTAGCACCCTTCATAAAGTGGTCATTCATATAGATTCTCTAACACTTTCCTCCATCTTCAGGATAGAAACTCAGCTGCACTGTCACCTTTTGACTTAAATGTCAGGTTTCCCCTGGACTAGCTGAGCACCTCAGCTCTGTAGACCTTTTTGAGTTGCTTCCTCTCCTCAGGCTGTGTCTGGACAAGTCAAAGCAGGGCTGCTTTCTGGTTTCTTCACCAGGGAACACCACATTTACACTGAAGTTCATCTCAGGTGGGTGCCACAGAGGGGAAGCCTGCTATACAAGAGATAGGTAGGAGTACTGTCATGTTTTGAGTCATCCTCCAGCCCAGACAATTATGAGATCTCTGTGACCCACGGTGAGAGCCAGCATGTAAATTTAGACATAGCTGTAGGTTGTGAAAATTAGCCTTTTGAGAACTGACAGTTTTAGTTACAGGTCTTCTCTTGATTTTACTCTTGCCTACTTTCATTTGAATGAACTCAAAATTATTTGGATTTCTATGGTATGGCCAATATTTCTGTTCATCAAAACCAGATCCAAATTGTTATCACCTCTTATTGTTTCAAGGCCTGTTAAACCAGAAATTTGCCAGCTGTCATATCCAGAAATATCTTTCCCACCCACCCCTCCTAATTATGAGTAACATCTGAATTTCCTAGACTGTGTTTTGTAAAAATAACTCTCTGGAGCAATTTATAGCAAAGAAAGGTTTCCAGCACAACCAACTTAAGCACAAAACCTTTACAAATAAGCCCATTTCCTGAGTCTTTCAAAGTCATAAATACCAGTTCTGTATCTGTACAGGGCATATTTGAAGTCCTGCTTCCTAGATGCCAAAAATTAGGTACCTAGGTATCTAAATTGATCTGATAACAAGACTTTGGTCTCTAGCCACAATCCACTGAAGGACTTCCAGCACTTCCCTGGCAAAATCCTGTTTGTCATCCTGCCTGATGCAGACTGACTGGGGTCTGGCCTACCGTGTTTTGCATCTGCTGCCACTTCCCTATGCTATCAGCACATTAGCCCTTCCCTTCACCTCCAGATACCCTGAACTATGCTTGTGCTTTAATATGTTTTGTGGTCCTGAGTGCATTTCTGTCTCATTTCTGTTATTTCTACACTGAGTTTTGGGTTCTGCCCCAAAGTTCTTGTTCTTCTGTTATGGTTGCAGGGTTGCTTCTGTTGCAAAACAAGCACTAGTGATGTTCTCAGAAGTACCAAGTAAATAGATAGCACATTTCCTAGAGATAACTTCAGCCTGTGCAACAAATGTGTTGGACCTGCCAGTGGTGCTCAGAAGCCTCACAGTACACAACCATTGCAGTGACAAACCCCAGCAATGGCGCAGGCTTCCAAGCACAAGAAATTAGCATTCCCAAGTGAGCATACCCACTGTCCCAGGGCTCTGAATGGGGTCTAGAGCATATCATCAGTAGTCCATGCGCTCTAGAGAAGGTACTGAAGAGATCTTTTATCTTTTCCAGCCATTGATCATGCCTGACAGCTTCTAAAGATTGTTTCAGCACTGATGACTTCCTGGGATCTTTTTCCTTTTGAAAAGAAAGTACATTTCAGTCTTACTTACCTACAGCTAATGCATGAATGTATATTAAGAAGCTAGATGTCAACAGATACACTGTCTAGCAGTTAATTAAACATAAAATCCTAGTTCTCACACCAGCATTCTTCATTTTGTTTCCTTGTGTCCTTGTTAGTGCATGTTGCACATCTTAATTAGCTTCTTTCTGGGGAGCTTTCCTGATGCCTTAAAACTCTGAGTGGGGATCTTAAATCCAAGTACAGACATGGAGGGTCAATAGGAGGGTTTGGGGAGATGCCCCTGGCAAACTGGCTGCTTTCTCTGCCCCTTTGCTGGTGGCCACAGCCCCATGAGCAAAGAGCAAAATGTTTCCATGTGTCTGCCACAGCACTAATGCCGGGACTGACGACAAAAAGTGGGTGCAATATTAAAATCCCAGACTCTGAAAGGACCTGGAAGAGGTGGAAGCACATATAATCCTTTGCTGTGCCAGCAGTGGGTAGGATGCCCTCCATTAGAGAGACAGGAGGGACAGCTGATGGGAGTGACACCAAAAAGGAATTTCCAGGGAGTGCCTGTGAGAGCCCCCTCTGATCTCTGTTTTCAGAAGATAGCAGGTTGCGTAAGTATGATGGAGAGACATGGATTTGAGAGATGGACCACTTGGTGGATAAGGAATGGTCTGGGTGGTCACAATCAGAGAGTGGCAGTCAGCATCTTGATGTCCCAGGGGAGAGCACTGACGAGTGGCATTCCTTAGGGCTCAGTACTGGGACCAGTGCTGTTTAAAACCTTTGTCATTGACAAGGACAGTGGGATTGAGTGCACCCTCAGCAAGTTTTCTGGTGACACCAAGCTCCGTGGTGTGGTCAGCACGCTGGAGGAAAGGGATGGCATCCAGAGGGACCTGGACAGGCCTGAGGAGTGGGACCGTGTGAACCTCATGAAGTTCAACAAGGCCAAGTGCAAGATCCTGTACCTGGGTCAGGGCAATCCCAAGCACACGTACAGGTTTCATGGAGAATGGATTAAGAGCAGCCCTTAAAAGAAAGTCTTGGAGGTGCTGGTGGATGAGAAGCTCAACATGACTTGGCAGTGCACAATTGCAGCCCAGAAATCCAGCCACATCCTGGGCTGCATCCAAAGCAGCATGGCCAGTGGGGCAAGGAAGGTGATTCTCTCCCTCTGCTCTGCTTTCATGAGATCCCACCAGCAGTGCTGCATCCAACTCTGGGGCCCCAACATCAGGAAGATGTGAACCTGTCAGAACAAGTCCAGAGACGGGCCACAAAGTTGATCAGAGGGCTGGAGCACCTCTCCTGTGACAAGGGGGGCTGGAAATAGATGACTTAAGGTCCTTTCTAACCCAAACCAGTCAGTGATTTTATGATTAATCTACCATAGTAAATAGTCACAAATGTGTCTGAGCTTGACCTTTTGAACCTTTAAAGAAGAGTATTTTCAAGAATGACAGTTTCCTGATAGGATGTAGCAATGAATAGTTTTTACCTCTTTCTTTACTTCTTATTGTTGCAGATGCTGGAATGGTCAAACTGTTGTTATTCTAGGCACAAAGAGATCTGGGAGTGTGTGTGTATGCTGAATGCATGCTTCAAATAATAAAAATAACAGATGAAGTTGATTTTTTGCCTAGAAATGTCATTAGCTATGACAAAACCAGATGTTTAAGTCTGAAATCCTCTGACATTTTGTTAGGTGTTAGAGCTGAACCTTGAGGAAACCATATTCAAAAGACTAGAGGAAGAATCTGCAAATTAAAAATGAAAATCAAAAACAGGGGAAGATATTTGGAATTAATTTGGGAATCTCTATCTTTTCCAGATTTTCTCTAGAACACACAGGACTCTTGAAGGCTCACCCCTTTGTGTTTAGTCTATCCTGTAGAAGAGATTGCATTGGTTTTGCTTACTTTATTCCTTTACAAAGTAGACCAGCCATTGTTTATTTTATCTCCTGCTGCGCCGTTTTTGAGTGTAATACTGGCATTATTTTAATCTGACAAAAGCAAGGGCTGCTGCCAAAGGGATTGTCCTGCTTTTACCCCATGTGTGACAATTCTCTCCTTCTGCCCTTTAAGTTCCAGGACTACCAGATATATCTGCATGCTGAGATGAATCAGGGAAGTCAACCTGTTGAAAGCCATTCATTTAAGCTGGAGTAGTTGTTTTAGTTTCCAGTCATATCTGTTTCAACATCTCATTTACTGCACAGTCACATGAACATCCATGCTGATGCAGGGCAGAAAGAGGGAAGATGGGAAAGGAGGCCATGTGGCATCTCACACTGCAGAAAAACATGTCTGTGAGGGGCAGCAGCTCCCACCCACAGTTATCCTGCAGCGATTGCTGCCATTGCATTGTG
This sequence comes from Chaetops frenatus, assembly GCA_013400775.1. NCBI lineage: Eukaryota > Metazoa > Chordata > Aves > Passeriformes > Picathartidae > Chaetops > Chaetops frenatus. The sequence continues at coordinate 156,130 of VZTR01025961.1, forward strand.
CTCTAAACCATCACACCAAAATGGTGAGGTGAGGAATGTGGGACTTTGTGCAAGCAACCTCTTCTACCTCCTGGTTGTCTTTCCCTCAACTTATCTAATTATTTAAGTTGTAATTTATGACAAAGCATGCTAAATACTCCATAAACCAGGTTAATAATATTAGTTTTTGTTCAAGTGAGGCTGGAGGGAGTGTCCTGCTCTAAATCCGACTTTGAAGTCTTCCGATCTGTTTAGACACAATTGAATCAAATTGACAGGAAATTTCATGAGAGAGCTTTCTATAATAGAATTTTTCTATAACAGAATTTTTCTGGAAACCTTGGGACAAAGCAGGAGAGGTGCCAGAGCATACAGACAGTGATAGACTCATGCTGGAGATATTCTCCTCTTACCACATGGCTAAAGGGATGCCACTGAGGGAAGAGGCAGCTTTGTTTCTCAAGAAGAAAGCGACCCTGCAGAAGGAGGGAGAGCGCTCCCTGATTGGCATCTCCTTGATCCCTTTTCTCATCTGCTTCAGCCTCAACAACATAGTAAGGAATTTACAGTCATTACTTCCTCTTGTATCCTTTTTATTTTCCCAGCCCAGGAAGAAGGACTATGAGTCTAATCTTTGAGAAATAATGTCCTCAGCATCTTCCCTCCCTGCTTCAGTCTAGTGCTTAGACTTGTCTGTTGCCAGCGAAAGCCTTTTGCTTCCATAGGTACATTTCTCAGGAATCAGATGTGTGTGGCTATATTGATTTGGTGGATGTATGGTTTTACTATCCCTCAATATATGAACTAGGGGAGTGGAAGAGGAGCTATAGAGATGATTGATACTGAGTTCCTGGCAATCCCCCAGGCCAGACAAGATCTGGGAGCTCTTGGTACTGGCACTGAGCTTCTCTGCACTACAGCACTTGGGGGGCTGTCATGGTTTAACCCTGGCCAGTTACTGCTCAATGTCATGCTCTGTCTCAAGTACAAGGTTTTGTCTCATTGGGGACCTTGAAGGCACAAATGCACTCCGGAGGGCCGAGTTTAAGGTCAAAACAAAAGCACACCACTGCAGTGACACATAGGTCTGCCTTTGCATGGAGCAGCTCTCACTAATCACATTCCTGAGTTTTCAGTGCAGTATACAGTGCACATTTAAGTGTGTTTCTCCTTGGTCACAGGGATGAATGTACTTTCATGGCAAGTGATAAAGACACTGCCAGTGGGAATCACATCCTCATGCATGGTGGTTCCATTAATCCATGTGGCTGGCAGTTCTACCAGTCTTTGTCCAATCTGATTGCTGAGCATTCACAAAGATCAAACTCTCATCTCATACCCTGATTATGGCTACATCCTTTTTGCATCCTTAGCAAATGCAGACATGTCTCATTCATGACAGTCTGATGTGGTCATCTGCTGCTACTCCTTTCTTTCTCTCTGGAGCCTTTTTCCGTCCTCTGGAGCCCATACAACTCGCCCTTACTTGCAAGCCTTTGCTTACTCATTACTCTCTCTGCCTATTGTCTTTTATTTATTACTGAATGCCAGCTATGGCAATCACTTTGTCGGGTTTTTTTAATCCAAATTTTCTTCCATAATGCTCTGTTCTTCACTTTTGTGATGAACGCTTCAAACATCTGCATCAACATTGCTCCTCCAGATTCTTGTCTAAAATTGTTCTTGGCTATGATGGCTAGAGAAGATGCATGTTGTGCAAAATCCTCTGTCCATCTTGGTGATAAGACTCTTGCATTGTATATTTTGTCTATAACTATACATTGTCTCTTGTCCTCATCCTAAATTGTACTTTCTTTGGGCCAAGAGCTGTCTTGTTGCTCTATGTTTACACAAGACATCTCACAATGGAATTCTGATGTGCAGTGGGAGCTTCTCAGCATTTAATGGCAAAAAAAATAGAAGTGTGGATAAATGTCTTTGTGTGACTGCATCACATGATGTGGTCACAGTTTGCAAAATTTCAGTTTCCTTGGGACAACTTGTCTGCCTGCCTACGGAATGTAGGTGCAATGCAGGGCAGTCTGTTTTCAGACACGGATGTGTAAGGAAAATATTTGAGCTTGAGTAATTCCACAAACAGCAAAAAAACGCCCAGTGTTCTGCACTTTCAGAAAGATTTCCTTCTGTGCAGATTTTTTGCTAGCCCATTCCTTTTGCCATCTCAGAGCTCAAACAACATGGCCTAGAGCAGTGGTTTTCCAAATTCCTTCCACTTGTAGCATACTAACATAAACAGCATTTGCATATGGATGTCATAAAAGTGACTAATGCTGGCAATCATCGTACTTTATTGCAGCAATGTGACACATGTGCCTGAGCATCCTAAATGATCTGCTACAAGCTCACTGTTGCTGAAGAAATGGCACATCTCTTATCTAGCAGTGACACCTGTGGCAGAGCAGGTTTGCACAGAAACCAGAATGTTGATCCAGCTCCAGATGAGTGTACAAGAAGCAAGGGCACTTGCTGCTTCACTGCATGATTCCACTGTGCTAGCCCTAAACCAGAAATTAAACTCAAAAAGTTGAACAAATAACATTTTCTAGTTTGATAGCCAGAGAGTTAAATGTACTTTTGACTGCAGCTGTTGGCAAGTCAATGAAGAGACCTCTAACTCTAAAATTAGCCTTGCCCCCAATCATGTTTTAATATCTCAGATTCTCCAAAGAGGTCTATAAATGGTTCTTTGAGGTAAGGGGCAGTGAATCATGCCATGAATGTGAGGTTGAGTGCTGCCATTTTCAGTCAAGAATTTGCAGAGTTTAGGGAGTTCATCACAGTTCACCCTTGTCAGATTTTCCTTCCACAAGGTAAGGGGGTAAGGTTGTGAACCCAATTGCATCATCATATAGCACAGAAAACTTACTTCCATATCTTACAGACTGGCTTTCAGTTACTGGTCAGGCTTCTAAAAAAACCGAGATGTGCCTATTGTGCAGTGTGCAATATGGCACATGCCATAGCCCCTGCCCCATGGTGCCATGCCAATCTGTTGTCTGCCTTTTGGCAGTATGACAAAAGTATAGAGGTCTCCAAGGTAAGACAGGGTTATGTAAAAATCGTTTTAAAATAACTGGTCACAGCATAGAGCAAAAAAGGATGCAAATTAATGCTCCCACAGAGGAAAAAGAGCTATGCTGCTGTACCAGGCATCAGCACATCTATGCAGGAAGAAGTTGCTTTAAATATGCAGGCAGTTCAAAGCAGAGTTTGCACTGTAATAACCACAAGGATAGGGCAACTATGAGACACAAACTCAGGCTGTCAAGTCATCTATCTCTCAGCACAATTCCTCTTTTTTCATCTGTGTGCATAGGTAAGAAGACCAGGTCACACAGAAAATATCCTGGTTCTGCTGCCCATTTCAAACACACATAGTTCATCTCTCATTTCAGAGAAACTCCAGGGAGTTATCCAATGGTTTGGTGAAACAGCAGCACAATATGTCCTGACTCATATTTTCACCCCAACTGGCAAATAGTAAACCCAAAGGCTGGATGCATCTCTCCAAAGACACAGCAGTTTTGTGACAGATGGCTGACATCCATTGGTGTTGGCTGCTTCCAGAGAAACATGCAGTGTGACCCTGGAGCTCATGCAGGAACTCTCCACCACAACCAGAAACAATGCTTTATAGCCAGCTGTAGCAGGAGCTCCATGCACACAGAATCTAACTATACAGCCCCATGGGATGTCACACTATTGCAAATGCCCTGTACCACATCCAGCAGTCCTTTTCTGTCTTCTATTTGGGAAGCAGAAGCCAGAACACTATGTAGTAAAAAAATGTACACACAGGACAAAGGCTGTTTATCACAACCCTTTAGTGCTAATGTCTGCTTGAATTGAGTATACCTTGGTTCCTTTTACAAGCAATTGAACCAAAACATTTTCTTGGTATTTGCTTTCATTCTTCATTTCTGCTTTATCAGAGGTTGAGAGTAGAGTGCATTTATTTGTATGCGATTTCCCACAGGTAATCTTCAGTTGCAGCACATAAAACTTAATTTTCCCTGATTGCAAAAGATTTCTTATTCTACACAAAGTTGTAAATCACTGCAACAAAGACTCCTTGCTTGCTAAGTGTAGGCAAAACCTTGCAATACTTGAAAAATTACTTCGGCTTTCCCATGTGCTCCTTGTGTGCAACTACAAGAGCTTCCAAGAGCTTCAAAGATTTATCCAACTTCATGTTTTCTGCAGGTAACATTGATGGTGTGAGGTGATGGTGTAGATCTTTTTCTCATTACCCACCAGAAAACTTTTCTTATCAAATTTATTAAGACATGTTTTTTTTTCTTTCATCCTTATCTTTTGTCTCATTAAGCTGGAAGCAAGTGTTTTCCTTAAAAAAATGACATGGTATTGTTGCTTCTTTCCCACAACCCTGATCATTCCAAAACTAGCATTTTCAAGAACTCTATTTCCAGGAACAAATCTTAGAGAATGAGCAAAAGGGCACAATGTTATGTCTGGTAACATGTGTGCACAGGGCAGCTATTAAGAAGAGAAGGGTCTCTGCAACAACATGAGCATGATGTTCCTGTTCACAATCCCATTTATAATTACTTGGGGTCACACACCATAATTTGGAAGCTTTAAGACTCCCAGGCCTGATGTATGCATTAACTCTGAAGACATACTCTGCCCTTAGTTGGTGGTATTTAACTTCCTTAGTTGGTAGTATTTAACTTGTCAATTTTCAGTTAATTCATAACTTTATAGTGATTGTTGATCACTTGAGTAAGCAATAGCAGCAGGAGCCTTGTGAAACCTTAAGGAAGGAAGGAGGTAGAAAGTTGCCTGAAAATGCCGCAAACACAAAAATTGGCTCTTTTAAAAGATATTGCTTGGAGTTTACTTGTGATCCATACAGCTCTTCTCCCAGATCTAAACAATATTTCCTGGTCTATGCTGAAGTTTTTAGGTACAGCTGGCTCACTGCTGCCCTGTTTCGAAAGCCTTCTGAAAAGTTTATATTTTCAAGTCAGATTTTTCTCACGTGTTGTACTAAGAACACTAGCTTTGTTTACATTCCTTCTTGGAGAAGGGAATCTGATGGACTGGTCACTTCACCAGTCTGGTTGAGAGGTGGGATTTCATCTTCCAATCCTCTCACACTTTGCAAACCTTATAAAATAGTGTATTCGTAACAAATGGGCTCTCTTTTTAGGGGCCTCGGCTGTTCTCTTAGTTGTGGTGAAACTGCGTCCTTCTTTCGTGTCCGGGTGCTGCAGGTGCTACAGCTCACAGTGAAAGTTTTCACAAATGAAGGGGTTTCTAGATTCAACACAAAGGTGCTTCAGAGGGCTTCCCTTCCTTGCAGTAACTGTCTGTAATGATACAGGGCTCATAGAGCTGCCAGGTTTCAGTGAGGCATGAGGACATCACCCAGACTGCTTCTGAAAGCCTCCTGATTCATCCAGGTCCCCAGCAAAGGATGCTGCCCAGTGCAAGGCTGCTCGCAGCTCTGTCAGCACCAACCTCTTCCCTCATGGTGCAGGTGGGCACCTGGACTCAGGGCGGGAGTCACAAGGCCTTTCCAGTTTACAGGAACAGGAGTGAAGGATACTCAGCATAGCAAGAAAACTGGTGGTATTCTATTTGGAAAGTGTGTTTCAGGTCTCTCATGGCTGTTCCCCGACAAGGGACTTTCAGCCAGGAGTCCAAGTACCTGTTGAACTCCTAAAGCACTCTGGCTTCGGTAATTTCTTGTCTTAACTGAGAAACATCATCTGAGAAACAATTTCCTGATGGACATCTTGTCAAAACAAGCAAGTTCCTGGGAAGTGCTTAAGTTCCAGTGAGTTTCATTTTTTGATGAAAAAATAGTTTGTCAGTAAAATCTACACAAGCTTCAATAGGAACTCTTCTGGTACTGAAATTGGTGCCAGATGGGCACCAGTCCTTCCACCGTTGAAGGCAGCTGGAGTTTTGCCACTGACTTCAAAGGAATTAGGATCAAGCCCATGAATTCATGACTGCACTTTTTATTTAGCTTTCTGAATAATTTATAAGTAAAAATAGGCTGTATTCTCCCACTCTTTCTGATGTTGAGTAAAACTGTATTTGGTTACTTCTTGCTTGCAAAGGAGCTTTGGTGCAGTCATGAGCGTCTCATTATGGAAAAGGGTGTCCATAGGGGACAGATAGGAAGAAAAAGGAAATCCTTAGGCGTATCGAAGGCACACAGGAGATCAGAGATTCAGAGATGACAGATCAGAGCAAGAGAGTCCTCATACTTGGAGCTGAAGGCTAAATAGCTAGCATTGTTTCAGGAAGTGGAGGGGGATCTAAAAAGCATACTTCTTTTTGGTGAGTTCATCTATTTTTAATGATATTGCATTTAGTTTTATTTTCTTTTTTCTCAGTTCTTTAGACATTAGTTTCCATAAGGTTTCTTGCTGTGCTTAACTCCTGAACAGACTCTATAGCAGACTACACATTTCTCTGGGATACACCAAACTTGTTCTCCACCACTGCAAACCATTTTCCTTCTTAAAACTATTTGGAAAAAAGGGGAAAGAAAAAAATTCCCAGTGCACCACCCAGGGCTTAGTGTTTACTTCTGCTGCATGCATCATTTATTTTCATTCTGCAAGATCATGATGACACGCTCGTCCAAGCACATGCTGTTCTAATATGCTACATTCCTTCAGCCCCTCAGTGCGTTAGAAGTGACATTGCTGCTAAATGAGAAAGGTCTTGTAGGACAGGCAAATAGATTGCTAAGTACTGCTGCCTTTCAAAGACCCACGTTGTAGACAAAAATTATTGGCTTGTTTTGTCTGGACTGTACATTGTTGTGTTTGTGGCTGACCCTGGTTGGGAAGGCTATCTGCTGTAGGGTTTAGGGACTTCGTTGCTTGAGAACATGCTGACATTTTTAGCAGGCTTTTGGAAAAGAGAATGAGACTTATGCCTCAACCTATGACTGGAGGAACAGAACACTTGAAGTTTGAGATGTGAAGAAATACTTTCTGCAGCTATCATTTTGTTTGAATCTGTTCAAGCAAGCCCATGTACTGCACTTCTTATATTTTCTGGGTTCATGGAATAACTCTTCTCTCAATCACAGTGTGGGTTTCAGATATTTATCTTCCATGATGGATAAACCACTTGCAGAAAATCTGTTCCACATTTGCTTGTTCCTCCCTAGCAATAAATTAGAAAAGGCAATAGTGGATTGTTAGAGATTAACACAAAACCATTAAATAATGCTTTGGTTTAGCTATAGTATTTTCTTTTAAACTGTGCCTTACTAATTACTCTTCGTAAGACAGTGCCTAAATGAATAATTAAGGTAGGACTTTGTTGGTTTTGCCGAATGAATTTAAACTGTCCATGGAGAACTTTGGAGGCTTTCTCTAAACACTTTTAAATCTGAATTAACAAAACATATAGAAGATTAAAATTATAGATGCATTCAATATGACTTGGTCAAAGAGCCTTTGGCACAAATCTGTTTGCTAATATCCCACTAGTAAGCTCTTGGAATTGCTGTGTGTCATCTGTACTAACATACCAAAGAACATGTAAAGTATTAGGTAAAGTATTAAGTACTTCCTCCTAATGTCCATTTGAGTCAAAGGCTGTTACTTAGCTACAGCAGAAGAAAGATTGTATCCTGCATTTGCCGGTAGGGTTAATAGTAAGGAAAAGCTGTTTTAGCTTTCTGAAAGACTACTTTTTGAGTCTGAAAATGCTTTTACAGATGCAGTCCTCTTAGGAACCCAGCAGAGACAGAAGAATCTTATATAGTTATGCCCTTAGTTACTTAATAACTCACTGTGCTTCAGAACATAAATTATAATACTAGCAAACTAGTTTAATGAGGGCATATGAACTTAATATTTCCTTAAAGTACGTACTCTGAAATGAAAACGCAGTAATAAATTCAGACTGTTTCTTTTAATCACAAAATCAGATATGGAACTGCAAGTTGCCAAAGTCTCCGCAAGGCATAAAATAGGGATGTGCATGATCTTCTCAATATTTATGATCTGTAAAGTATAAAAATCAGCAGTCCCTAGGTGAAAATATTTTCAATCTTTCAGAGGGACATAGTGAAGATGTTTTATTAACAATTTTAATGTTAATTTCTGCTCTGCTCAGTGGTTCCTTCCCCAAAAAACTTAAGCATGATGGGTTTTTTTCCAATTTGTTTTTTTCCATTAGGTATGTAGAGATTTGTGGGGATTTGTAATTTTTTGCTTTCAAAACTGATTTGAATCTTATACATGTATTTATTCTCTATATCTTCTGATCCTGTATTTGAACAGCACCATTCTTTAGTTTCCATAAAGACAGAAAAAGAAGGTTTTGTAGCTAATTAAAGTCTTAATAAAGTGTACTTTCTGGTCCAAAATGGCTCCAGTTTATCAAAATACTGAATCACGTGTGTAAAACTGAGAATTTAAGCAAGCTTTTCTTATTTAGAAAGGAATGACATTTTAGTCACACATTAGTAACACTTTGGTCTGCACAGTATCAAGTAAATGCTGAAGTATATTTGTAAGCCACGCAGTGAGGTCCTCTCTTCAGTAGGGCAAATCAAATTAATCCCTTACCCAGACCTAAATGACTGGAAAGTAAGAGTATTCAATATCAGAATTGTCCTCTGTCTTACAGAAGACAGTACTATCAGTGAAACACCACAACCCAGAAGCTGCTGTTGTGACCACGGTGTATCCAAGTGTCCCTTGGAAGTCTAAACTGGGATAGAATAATTTTGCCACTAACATGGATTAGTAAATGCACTGGCATATTTCTCAAGAGAGATGTAGTAAAGATTAATTATTTAAATCTGACCTAAATTTCCCATGTTTCTCTCTTGTTTCATAATAATAACAACAATAAATTCAAAATAATAATTTGCTATTTGAACTAAACTTAGAGTTAATTGTCACCCACACTGGACAAGAAGTAGATTTTCCTTGCTCTTCATTCCATCTGGGGTACATAAGTAGGTGCATAATGTTGCCCATTAAAACTGTAGTTCATTAAGTCACATCAGGATATAAAGAAGGTATTTGGTCCCCATGTGGGACCATCAGTGCAGATGACAGTTTCTCTCCTGTTTCCTCTCATCCTTAAAAGAGAAATACGCTGAAACCATTTACAGGTGGTCCCTTTTAAACCCACATGTATTAGAAATTAGAAATGTGCGTGTGCATACAAGCACGTGCAACAGAGACTGAGAGCAAGTTACCATAATAATACATTCTGCAGGGAAAAAAAGAGATTTATCTAGAGACTAATAAAACATAATTTTGGCAGCGCAGAAGACCTGAGTGATGTAGCTTAATATTTGTCATCTCTGTGGTAAAGTCTCAAGTAGAGTATCTAAGACAGTCATATCTAAAAGCCAGAAGAAGGAAAAAACCTCTCCCTTAGTTCATATTGCATGGGGTCTCTGCCTGGACACTAAAGTCATGACAGCTTGCATTGTGGCAGGGTGAAGAGTATGGCTTCCTGAGCAAGGCCACCAGATTTTTAATGAACAGCACTTGATTATTGCTCCTATGCTAGGAAAATGTTGTTTGGCAGTGAACAAGGCTCTGTGCACAGAGGTATTCTACTCACACCCTTCTTTACTCCCAAAATCATATGAGCTGGAACTGTCTCCGGTACAATTCCTCACAGTTGGGGAAGGTCTTCCTGAGAAATAGGTACAGTAGCTCCATGAACTGAGACTGGTGCATCCTTATCTCAGCATGCAGGACTCAGAGCAATAGTCAGTGAGACCCTGTGAACAGTTTTACTGCACCATCTCATCGCATCTCTGGCATGATAAAGTCCCTCAGACAATACAAAGCTTGCTGTTGCAAGATTTTGCATTTCTAGACAGGATTGAAGGGCTGCTGGGAATGTTTGGTTTGGCATTCAAATCCAAGCCTTATCCCTCTAAATCCTATGACAAGATTTCTAGGACATCCCCTTTTATAAAGAATGAATTTGGGGTAAAATCAGTCTCACTGCAGTCTCAAAGGCATAAGTCTCAAGTCACTTTGGGCTTAGCAGGACCAGAATTTCAAATATAGGTTCTTTCTAGAGAAGGGATCAAAACTGAGTGATCAAAACTGAGCAAGAAAGTTGAGTTCTGCTAGTTGAGATTGTCGTAAGAGCTACAGACTTCCAGAAATGTCAAATTCCTGACACTAACTGTGGGTCAGAACTTTCCATTAAGCTTCTCATCTGGAAGCAAATCTGCCTGAAGATCAGATGACAGACACCAGAAAGCAATGCTTGTTTACATATTCAGAGTTTAAAATAAGAAATTTGGAACCATGTTTATGTTTTTAAAAGACTTTATAAAAATTTTTTGTGAAGAAGAACTGTTTGCTTTTACAAAGTAGTAAGCAGACTTTTCTCTGGTATTCATAGCCTATTTGGGAAGTACTTTCCAGCATCTGTGGGCAAATCTGTTTTAAAACAGTTCTCTACAAAAATAAAGTCGTAAGGCTATAAAGCATTTTTTATCTTGGCAGACCAAAATAATTTTGTCCCAGTATTTCAGGAAGCCTCTGACATTCTCAAAAGTTCATTGGCTTGACCGTTTGGGGAGCAGTTTTCTTTCTGTCTTTAATCTTCACTGATACAGAGGTTTACTTTTGTTTTTATCAATACAGGGCTATTTTTTATCACTTCATGTTTAGATGCTTGCTCTCTTATTGACATTTCAACTAGGTACTGCTTTGAACAAAAAAGTAAGGGAATTTGTTTTTTATAAAGAACAGCTTCAGTGTTAAATTGGATTCCAGACAGTGGGGTTTATAATCTAATTCTTACAAGAGATTCAGAGCTTGATAACAAGAGCTGGAGGACTTCATTGTCCACATGTAGCATGTTCTAAAATCAGAAGTTTAAATTCCTTTAACTGTATTTTTTCCCATCTCAAACAGTTAAATTATATTCTTTTCCTTCTTGCTGTTGATTAGCAAAAATTTTCTCACCCTCTGCTGTAGAAGAGTCATGCATATTTGATAGCTTTATCCTTTTCTCCTTAATATTTCAAGTAATTCAGCTAGACTATCTTCATCAATGGGGTAAGCAGAGCTGTAACACCTACTTAAGGGAGGGGAGCCATCTGGTTTCCTTGCAACTTGGAGCCTGCTGGCAAATATTAGGTTGTACCAATTTAGAGCATGATGAAGTGGGAAATAATGGACATTTCTGAAGAATCTGAAATAGTATCAGCTGTTATCGGCAAAAATTGGCAGGTGCAGTGCACTGTGCTGGGTGTAAGCGTTGGTCTCAAGTTGGAGAGTGCAGCTGGGAAAATGACGTGCTAATTGAATGGTTGCAGGACTCCCAGCAGCTCTGAAAGTAGTGCAGCATCATTAATTGGAGGCTCTTGGTTGACTTGGTGGAAGCTGTAGCAGAAAGAAGGATCCTGCCAGTTGAGGTTTACTTTGTAGGTGTCAGTGTGTTTTTTGCCTGTTACACTGAATGTTACACTCCACTCCTCGGGGAGTCAGAAGTGCTTTCAAACTCAGGAGGATTGGCTTAAGGGTAGCAATATCTATTATTTTATTTACAGCATGGTGACAGTGGTTGAGAGTTATAAAAGCTACACAATTACACATTTGTTTAACTGCACATTCCTATTGTTATCTTTCCCTTCCCTCTCTTTTTCCCTTTTATTTTCACTTGTGTTAGGTTTCAAAATTGGCTTGGCTTGAAGCAGCAATTATTCTTTTTTTTCTATTTAGAGCCTTGGAAGAACTTGTCCTCAATTGTTTCTTGGATGCTGCCATAATTCATAAAAGAGGTGTCCTGGTTTGAAGGACAGGTGTCTGCTAAGGAAGGCAGGGGACCTCCCTTGGAATGNTTGGCTTAAGGGTAGCAATATCTATTATTTTATTTACAGCATGGTGACAGTGGTTGAGAGTTATAAAAGCTACACAATTACACATTTGTTTAACTGCACATTCCTATTGTTATCTTTCCCTTCCCTCTCTTTTTCCCTTTTATTTTCACTTGTGTTAGGTTTCAAAATTGGCTTGGCTTGAAGCAGCAATTATTCTTTTTTTTCTATTTAGAGCCTTGGAAGAACTTGTCCTCAATTGTTTCTTGGATGCTGCCATAATTCATAAAAGAGGTTATAGAAAAAAAAATGGTTTCGTTTTGGTCCAGAATAGTACTACATACACCTCTGGTTTATGTGGGTCTCAGAATAGCAGTGAATGTAAAAGCACGTGTGCATTAGCTGTGGCTCCCTTTTTCATATGTTGTTTTTATTCATTAAATGCAAACATATTGCAGTGCATCCTAGTTTAATATAAAGGTCTGTTGGCCAAATGTGGCATTTTCCATCAGCTGTTAACATGCCTCGAGGGAAGATATACTGGCAATGAGTGCTGTGCAGAAAGCACTGCTGCCTTCAGAGTGCACTTCATGTATCATTAGTGATTGTAGCATCCCTGTAAGCCTAAAATCTCTCCAGCCATGCACGGTGCAGCCTTCCTGGGTGAGTTATGAAGGCTGGGAGGTAAGAGGCTTCAGTGGCAGGGTTGTGCCACCCAGCATGCCGCTGGCCTGTATAGACACAAGATTATCTGTGAGTGTGGACTGGATGAGGAACAGCAGCCTGAAACTTGGCCTAAACCTCCTAGAGCACTGTTCATGGGCTGTAGGTCAAGTGTTAAACCCTTCAAGAGAACTGATGAGACCACTTTTTCAAGCTGGACCCTGAGCAAGTCTTCAGTGGCCATCAAGCTCTTCCAAACTTTAGGTGATAGAGCTGGGGAGAATGCCTTCCGTTTGCATCTGCATTTGGATAACCTCTGTTAGGTGGGAGACAGGGAGATGAAACTGGAGAGATTTGGAAACTGTACCCTTGGATCAAAACTACTGTGGCAAACATCAAGCACAGGCCTCTGATGGAAATGAGAATAGCAAAACATTGATGAAGAGGCTCCTGCCTCCTTCCGCAGGTCTGATTCAGCAGCCTGGGATAAGCTATTTTGGGGAATGCCATGTTTTTAAATGTTGTAGCTTGATGTGGACCAATTTATGGTTCCTGGTTCTAGCCTAACTCTTCTGGATGTTTACTCTGCCTCTTTTGATCTTCCTGGCATTAACAAGTGGATGGAAATAATTCACCTGGCCTCATAAATCAAATAAATCCATAGAATCATAGAATCATTTGGGTTGGAAAATACCTCTAAGGCCATCCAGTCCAACTGTTAATTCAGCACTGCAAAGCCCACCACTAAAACCATGGCCTTGAAGTGCCATGTCTTTGAAATACCTTCAGTGACAGTTTACTGGGCAGCCTGTTCAGTGCTTGACAATCCTTTCCATGAAGGAATTTTTTCTAATATCCTATCTAAACCTCCCCTGCCACAACATGAGGCCATTTCCTCTTGTCCTATCAGTTATTACCTGGGAGAAGATGCCAACCCTCATTGTGCTATAACATCCTTTCAGGTGGTTGTAGACAGAGATAAGGTCACCCTGAGCCCCCTTTTTTGCAGTGGAGGGAACCTTATCGCTCTCTACAACTCCTTTTTTATCTCTCCTCCCCACGCAGCTGAATGAATCCGCCAAGCAGCTCATGGAGATGGACAAGTCGTGCTCGGCTGCTGCCTCTGGCTGTGACATGCCGCTGGCGACGGAGACGGTGGCGGTGGCAGCGGCAGCAGCGGTGGGTCTGGCACCGTGCTCCACGCTGGCCGGCGCGGGGGCAGCTGGGGCAGCCCAGCGGCAGGTGGAAGGCAAGAAGAACGCCAAGAAGCGCCACTCCTTCACCGCCCTCAGCATGACACACAAGTCCTCCCAGGCCGCCAGCAACCGGCACTCCATGGAGATCAGTGCCCCAGTCCTTATCAGCTCCAGTGACCCACGGGCAGCTGCCAGGATCGGGGACCTCACCCACCTCTCCTCCAGCGCCCCGGCCCAGGTAAGGTGGGGTGCAGGTGGTGTTTGGGCATCCTTAGCAGGTGGCACAAGGGTGTGCCTTTGTGCGAGGATGAGCCATTTTGGAAGAGGTGGCACAAGGGTGTGCCACCTCTTCCAAAATGGCTCATCCTCGCACAAAGTGGTCTTGTGGTGCTGTCATCCTGGTGTGACAGTACTGGGCATCTGCCATTCCCATCTTTGCATTAATAAGTGGGCTGGTGGGAGAAGCCAGAGGATAAGGCCAAATTGGATTCACAATACTACAACACTTTAAAAAACAAAAAGTAATCCTGCAACTTGTTAGAAGTAATGCAACTGTTGCACCAGTTTCTGTTGTAGAAAGGAGTAATTTTGAGTGATCCCATTACCCTGAACGTATCTGTTACTCTGCAGGGTAGCAATGTCAGTATGAAATTCACATGCTGGGGATAAAAAAAGATTTTTGGAATAATTATTTCTGTACAGATCACTGGAGGATGAGCAAATGTGCTGTACTTTGACAAGTGTTGCACCCAGCAAGTAGCTGCTGTTCAGAAAAACCCAAGGAGTTTTTAAATCATCACACAAGCTTAGAGTGCAGCCCTCTCCATCCTTCCCCCTCTCAAAGGAGGATGCAGAAGAGCATCCTCCCAGACATCCTCACAGGTCCCAAAAGGAGCTTTCAAGAGACTGTTTCTGGGGTCCTGGCAGAAATAGGAGCCAAATTCACACAAGATGCATTAAAACCTTTGCAATTGCCCACTGTTTCTATGGATAAGGAAATCCAACTGGCAATTTGCAGTTTGAAGGTGTAGAAGGGAAGGGAGAATAGTCACAGTCCCAAAGCTCTTCTGCCTCAGCCTTCCTGCCCAGTCATCTACACACTGTGCATGCAGATTAGCACCCACAGGTGGTTTATAGACCAATTCTTCATAGTCTGTGCTGTTTGTTAGTGCCAAGATAACCTAAGCATGGCAGGGTCTTCCCACACATCATTTCTCTGAGGAAAGCCATCCGTGCCCTTTTCCTCTCCCTGGACATGCCTTCTGTCCCCTCACATCCATGTCCCCATACCGGGACAAACATGGGTCATTTGCCATCCCTGTGGTGGTCTGGAGCAGGGAGCAATCCACGTTACAGCCACTGCCACCTTCTGCTCCTGCCTCAGCTGCTCACCTCCCTCCACTGCCCATCCACATGTAGGAGCCAGAGAGGCAACTCAGTCCAACTGTAATAGCACTCATTTTCTTCCATGTGCCTTTCCAGGAAGGGTTTCTGTGGTGTAAGGTCCTCCCCCCTTTTCAGCCCCCATCAGGAGGGTGAAGGTGAGGATATGGCCCCCACACAAAGAAGCATGGGTGTCAAGATGTACTGGGACATCTGTGATGCAGCACAAGCACTACACATGAGGGAGGGTCCCAAACTTGTAAATGACACCCAGGTTTCTGGCACTGAGAGTGACACATTTGGACTTTACAGAGACGTGACAGACAGTGACTTTTCTGTTCCTGTGCTAGTCAAGAGAAACACAACACACCCCCTTTTTTGTTAGAGTCATGTGAAGACTCATTCTGAGCTAGTAAACCACAAAAGTTAGACCATGCAACAAAAAGGGCCTTGATTGTTCTCCCATTTTAACAGAACTGGTATGCGAAACCCCACTCATTTCTCAAACAATTTTGTCATTTTCACACAAGTGGTAGAGGATAAAAAAGGGCAGATATTCTCAGGGACAAGCTATGATTATCGAAATCCAGCCCACGGGAAGCTTGGTTGGGTCCTTTGCAGCAGATGGGAAGACATGTAATTGCTGCCATGGTCAAAAGCTCATCTAAGGCTGGGGTGTAAAGAAGCCCATGGTGGGAACAGGTTTGGGGAATGGTTCTGCCTCAGGGCACAGAGCCAGTTTGCAGACAAGGTAGCTGAGCACATCTCTGTCACTGCTGGTCAAAACTGTCTTGGCCAAAATCCAGGCAGGGGAACAAGAGTCTTGGTGGCTCAGATCAACCTTACCAAAAAGAGGCTTCCCTCTGTCAAAAAGTGTCATTGCACCTTGTCCCTGTAAATGCCAAGTGTGGTATTTACATGTATGAATATGTATCTCCGCTTTTAGAAACCTTGCTTTTAATTTGAGAGATTTAAACATTTCCTTTGAAAACTTTGCAAATAATGTGGATCTCTAGGTGAAAAAAAGTGGGGCTGAAGTTTTCATTATGTTCTCTTGACTGTAGGAGCAGCCTTCAGAAAAATGCTTGTAAGATAAGCAATAAAATCACAAGAGCTACAAACATGAATTCAGCTGCTTTTAAGCCTTCTTAGTTAGGTCTACAAAAAATACAGAATTTGGCTCTTACCAAATGTACATTAAAATCGTGCAGCTATATTTACAGAACTATTAATCCCATAATAATAGGGGTTACATTTTAATTAAAAATGTCAGAAATTCAGTCTCTTCTCTGCCATCTGCTAAGACCTGACATGGCTGTGAAGCAATTAATGATGCTTCAGCCTTAGACAGAATATCAGTTCAGCACTTTTCTTTTATTCACGTGGCTGAACGCCAGCCAGAGTAGCATAAACAATGGGCCCCATGAGCTCTTACATCAAAGCATTCAGGGCAGTGAGAATCTTGTCTTCAGATTTTTTGCTCTAAAATGCATTTGGCATTTCCAAGGTAAATGCCCTGTATGTCTTGTTCAGGGTTTGACATCTTGACAAATCTGCAAACTGATTCTGCTCTTGCTTCAGAAGTGCTCAGGGGCATTGCTGAGAGCCTGGGCAGGTTATAGGAAGGCTGTGCATGTAGCTGCCAAACTCACCAGTGAGCTCTGCTGCAGGAAGGTGTCTCACCTTTTCTTTCCTCATTTGAAGAGGAACCTCTCTGTCCTGCATGTCATTGTCACAGCCCTTGAGTGGTTCTCTCTGTAACCATCTCAGGCCCTTGCCAGTTTGCAACAGCATATTCAGCCAAATCTTATTTCTTATAAGGGAAACAACAAATTTTCAGTGTCAGTATCAATCAAAGTTATGCCTTTTTTTTTAAACTGGAATGTAAATTTGGTTTATTGTGTCATTATATCTCATCCTTGAAACTTCCAGGCACTTTTTCATTTATTAGAATCTATTTAATAGATCTCTTCATACAAAGAAATAAAGGTATTTTATTCAGTTTCGTAGATATGAGTTGCTCTGGAACATATCAGGATTGGTATTCAGCTTGCAGGGGGATTCTACATTTTGAAAAAGTTCAACACAGTTTTCTTATAGCCTGTCCTTTGAACAAGCAGAATTCAATTACAGGAGTTCTTGAATGGCATCCAGTCCCCTACCTCAAGGCAACCAGCTGGTGCCCAGTGAAACAGTCTTCTAAAAACAAGTGTCCATTTTCCTGGTAGACCTGAGGCACCGACATCTGGAGCACCTGCTTTCTCTCTGCTGACATGAGAAGAAACAGAGACATCTAGGGCTTACTGCCTAAGTTACTGCAGGAACTTAAAATTTAGGTGCAAATTTTACATGTTTCAGTAAATGTAGCATATATTCCACCCCTTAGAAGTTATTTCATGCATAGTACTTTATTCTTGTGGCTTTTATTAATTCTTGTGAATTGAAACCAGACTTCCACACTGAACTGACATGGGTTTTTGTTTTTATGAGTTGATAGACTATTATAAGCCTCCGGGAAGGCACAGATTTTTACATATTGTGCACTGACATGCAGGCCAGACTATGAAATCACGTGTTTTGAAAGCAGCTCTGCATATCATTAATTTAATAATTGAAGACTGCTGACCTTCCATAATATGTTTATTGTTCTTTAAGCAGAACCAGCTCAGCTGTTTTCCAAAAGCCTAGATGTATTTTGAAATTAATGATGGTCTTAAAAAACATCTTCACTGACTACAAACTTTGGGATGCTTGAAAGATAGAAGAATCAACTTGAAGTCACCTCCTCTGGATAAAATGGTGACTTGAATTCCACAACAGCCAGAATATAAAGCATTTAATTTAAAAGAGGGAATGCTGGAATCCTAATTTTGCCTGCAACTAAATTTGCTTGTATGTTTTTTGCTGCATGCCGAGCATCACTCATTAAATATAAGATCTCCGTCTGAAAGGTAATAGTGTCTGTCCATCATGCAGAATGTCCTATCTTACTGGCAAAATGGATTTTTATTGAAGATGTAAGAAGTGCTGCAGTGCCTGTGATGGAGCTGAAGCTGAATTAGGTTACGGGTGCAGGAGAGCGGTTCATAACTGAGACTCCTTGGGGAGTGGGAAAGGTCCCCCTGGAAAGTAATCATCCCTAGGCCTCAGATGGCTTGTCTTGCTTCCATTTTCACCCCTTATGAATTATTCGTCCCAGCTGGTTGAAAAGGCCATGGGTCAGTATCCAAATCCCCTGGATTTTGACAGAAAAAGCGTCTCATGAATAATGAAGCATGGCTTTGTGCACACCAGGGTAACAGCTGAGTGAGGAAGAAAGGATCCTCCCCACAGAAGGAACTTCTGTGTGTGTTTTGAACAAGTCATCACCATGCACAAGAAGTCAATTTGTATCTGCAAGTATTAGTACAAGCTCCTAACCAGAGGACACATGTTCAGGAAAAGCTGAGAACAAGGTCTTGCATGCTCCCAATCCCAAAGAGTGACAGCATTTGAAATGAAAAATGTTCCTTGAAGTGTCTTGCTATATAAATCATTTGGAAGTGTGTCCTTATCAGTTATTTAGAAGTGCTGAATTTTAGCTGAGAAAATGTAATAGCAGAACTCTGTTTGAGGCTTGGCTGATAACCTAAATGTGCTGACCATGAGAGGCATACAGATTATACCTAAAATCCAGAGACTAAAAATGAACCTTGAATTTTCAAGTGCACAACAAGCTCTGAGAAAATAAGTCAAATTCAGGTATTTTTCAGCTTTGGTTGGGAGTCCAAATTCTATCCAACCTGCTCTGTTGCTGACTGTGAATGACAACTGACTGGACATAAAACAAGACAGGTGAAACCAAGGGCAGCTATTTCAGGAGGCTGCACCAGCCAAAATGGCAAAAGAGAAGAAATATTTGTCCAATCTGTCTTTCTGTCATTTAGATCAAAATATGTCACCAAAAATGCATAAGAGCCTTTGCTAAGGTCTAACATAGACCAATTAATTGTCTTTGTACATTTCCAGTTGTATTAATAGTAATTTATAATTGATTCTAGACATTGCCTATTCCAAATAACTTTATCTTGTTGGGGGGTTGTAGGTAGGAAGAAGTTAACTTCTTTTAAACAGAAAGTTTTAGGCAGGAATGTAAGCAGTTTTTTGGGGGGTTTTTTTGTTTTGTTTTTGTTTTTGGTGGGGTTTTTTGGGTTTTTTTGTTTTTTGGTGGGGTTTTTTTGGCTACCAATAGGTCTCTGAATATACTCTCTGCATATTGGGATATATTACATTATTTGTCAAAACTGTTGCAAATGAGGCTCATGAGCTGACTCAGTCTATGAACTGATTACATAAGCTACCAGGAATCCAGGTCAAAGCAAAATTGTCTTTAGGGAACAACCAGGTTAGAGACAGTGTCTTCTCTTTTTCCCATAATATGCTTTATCACAAATATTTTTTGAAAGATTTTTCAAGAACCACAAAATCTAATTTTTTACAAGAACTAGGAAGAGAAAGTTGTGCTTTAGAAGGCTTATTCAACTGTGCATGAAATCGCATTGCCTGTAAAAGAAAAACAATGTATTTTTTTCAAGATGCTCCTCAGGGTAGTAACCCGAAAACACTTTGCCACTGAGATAATTTTTACACACAGCTAATCTTGAGGCTTTACAATAGCTGCCAATCAACTACTGGTTTGGAAGTCTCAGGAGCAAGTAAGACACTGTCTTGGTATTTACCCCATACCATAAAATCCTGTTCATCTGGCATACACTATGTGTACATGTCTGACATCTGAGCAGGAATTACTAAAGTGTGTATTTTCCTCTTTTTGTTTGCTTGGAGGTTTTGTTTGTTTACCACTATTTCCTCCCCGGAGGGGGACTTCCTACAGGAGGCATTGCACAGGATCCCGATGAGTTTGTTGTACAGTTATCAAAAGGACAATTATGAGTGTAGGATTAAATTAACATCTTTTACAGGTCAAGCTTTTACTTGAAGCCTTCCTGTGTCTTTGAATTTGATTTTTCATGTTCTTTGATCCCCAAATTGCAAAAAAACTATTTACTATAAACCCATTTCAAATCTTGTGGTGGAGAGCTACACTCTGGTGCTCAGTGCTGAAGGGGTTAGTCTGAGAGAAACAAGGCTGAATAAAATATAATTCTCATGATGCTCATCCACGTGATGCTTAATTAGTCCTCATTTGGGGGAACTGAGAAGCTGTGAGCCAGAATAATCAGTGCTTTTATGGATGGTAATGTCAGATGAATCTTCAGAAGAAAATGACAAAAATATTTGGGTTTTTTTTTCTTCTAACTTTCAGGCATCATTAGATTGCAGGACAGTGGAAATGGAAACTCAAGAAATTAATTTACTCGACTTCTCCAGCTCTCTGCATAGCTGTATGAGCTACTGAGAGAATACATGGTCTAGAGTTTTTGGTCTATTACAAACCAAAAATAATCAGGGCCAACCTGGTCCTGGAACAAGTTGGCATTATACTGCGCCTCACCTTCATCCACAGCCACAGATACTTACAGGCTGTAAGAACCCCTCAGTAAATCATATAAATTTAGCTCTAGTTTTTGCAGGAAGGAACTGAGTATTTATGCAGCTATTTATGCAACTGCAGCTGTTATCCTGCACATTTGTTTGTTTTTCACACACACCGTTACAGAAAAAAAAAAACGCCTCTAGAATTGGTAAGTCCATTTCAGCCCCCACTTTGATAATTAGCATTTGATGAGGCTACTTGATCTTGCATGCAACAGTTTTCATCAATACTTGGTGGCACTACCATGCATTAAGTGCTAATACATTATTTCTAGGAACATTAAGGTCCAGAGTGATTGCCACAGTCATTGTTTTATGGAGTTAGCAAATTAGAGAAACGAGTCACAGGAATCTTAAAGACCATTAGCCTGTTTTTATGATATTTCCAGAGGATGGTATGTCAGCTTCTGTGAGTTGAATGGGTGTTTTTTCTCTTATTTTAAAGTAATATTAAAGAGAAATTTAAAGTAAGCTGTAAATATGCATTCAAGACATTAAAAGAATTTTTCCTGAGAATTAATGAATGTGATAAGTGCCCTGTGGTGAGAGAGTGCTGGATTTTCTTTGAAGTCAAAACTGAGAATTCCAATTGGTGATTTTCTAGATGCTAAGAACATTCATCTGATAGCAACAATTATTTTTCAGTGAAGGCTACTGCAACCTCCAATATCACTGTACTCTGTTCCTAGTTTTATTGCTGTCTTCTTGACTTCTACTCCGCTCAAAGACTGAGTCCCTTGCATTTGCAAGGCACTTCACTAATCCCTACAGGCACTATGTCTTTTCAAATTAAACCGCAAATGTGGCCTTAAAGTACTGGTGAAAATCTAAAATCTAAAAGGGAAAGAAAAATATAATTTATGCTGGAAGTCCAAACTAGTAATTCTTATGCTTCCATAAAGGTGTGGACAGGAAAAGCAAAAGGGAATGAATTTGAGATGATGTTTCAGCCCAGATGCATAGTTATTACGTTCCTGGTCTCTCTAGGCTCATCGTAATATTTGGGGAGCAGTTTTGTTTCAGTGGTCATAAGGAAGCTGTTGTGTTTACAAGGAAAAAAAAAGCAAAAAAAGTCCTTTTAATTTTACTCTCTAGTCCATGAGTACATAATATCCTACTACACCGCAGCTGGTGATAAAAACAGAAGGTACAGCATGAGCTGGGAGTGAAATACCTGTCATGCAGCACCGTCGTGCCTGTATGTGTAGTCTGGGAGTTTTACTCAAGATTTAGCCTTGCACAGTACAGGTCACAAAAAGCAGAAATTAGTGCAGAAGTATCTGGAGGTGGCTTTCAGCATGCCTTTGTGCAGCTGCTTTTCCCCTCTGGCTGGCATCTGAGTCTGTAGTGTCCAGAGGAAAAGAGCTGGTGCTGTTGAACTGAAACAGTGGTAATCGGTCCTGGGAGGATGCCAGATTGAAGTGGGAGCAGAAGTCCGATTTGGCTGTTCAGTGGCCTGAGTAAATGGGATCAGAGTTGGCAGTGTCTAGTTCAGAAAACTGCATGCCATCATTAGAGCAAACGGCCTCCTAATCAAGAGGCGTGGATGTCTGATCACCCAGCAGGTCACGCCTGGAAATTCAATGGCCAAATGTTTAAGGGCATTAGATGCTCACAAGGATAGAGAGAAGCGCCAAATGGTATTTTCAGAAGTGACTCCTATTACTTAAATCACAATAAAATCTGTGGGAATCAGGCAGTGAAGTACTTAATGCCTCCCTGAGAAAACTCTGGAAGGTGACTGTTTTTATCAGTAAGTGCCTACGTGCCTCTTAAAATCCTGGCTGTCAGAGACATCCTCTACCCATAAGGCTTTAGCAATGCTGAGTAGCAGAGATGGAAGAAGGATTAAGACACAAATGCTGCAGTGTTTGAGCCCTCCCTGTGAAATGTCTACGCATGGCTCTGTTTGTGTGTCTGGTGCCACAGGAAGATGGATCACTTAGGGACATGCCATCAGAAAGCAAGGATGTGGCACACAGACTTCCTAAAAAGTATCAAAGCAGAGAACAAGAAAATCATTGCACTGTCTTGGATTCCCATTCCCCTGAGCAGATGAAGAGGCAAGGAGGACATGTTTAGTATCTTGTTCCTTAGATCACAGTAGCAAAAGTACAACCTGGCTCCAGGGCTAAATAAAGAAGGAAAATGAACTAAGTCCTCCTACCAGCTGTGATGGAGAAAGGCCTGCTGTGTTCTCCAGGACGATTATGGGTATTACTGGTAACTGGAGAGATGCACATAAAATTGTATGAAGAGTAGAAAGGTAAACTTCCAACACAGGTAATCAAAAGTATAAAGAAGTATGTGATAATTCTATTGCAAAAACCAGTCTCTTCAAAATCTTATTGCAAATAGTATCTTGCAAAATTACCTAGCAATATTGTATTTTATAATATGAGCTAATTAGTGATACATACAGAAGACAACAGGACCTTGAAAGAGTCAGCTTAGAAAGCCTTCAACAACTGTCAGGGTTCAGGGACTGTAGTTTAATGCAAAGGTGGTGAAAACTCAGATGCATAGTAGCAAGCAGCAAATCAAGCAGCAAACAAGAGAATACAGCAAGGAGCACAGAGACACATGAAGCTGCAGAGCAGAATACTTGTGTGACAGTAAACGTCAAGATGTGAACAGAAGAGCTGAATTCAATGTGTGGAAAGCTAGCAGGTCCTGTGGAGTAAAACCTGATGACGAAAAGCAGGGTCATAGACAGACTGGAAAGTACACAGTCACATCAAAGCCTGTGGGGAGAGAAGCTAAAGAAAAACCAGAGCACAATCAGGAAGCAGGCACTGATTTAGATTTTGGATATACAGGATACTAGGCTGTACAAAATGGCAAAAATTAATGGTTTGTAGGTGCTAGGCCGGCACCAGATGCAGTAATATTGGAGTAACCAGATACAGGCAAGAAACTGAATGTCAGGTAGATAGATATATACAGAAATGTGGAGATATCTTTGGGATTAGTCAAGGGAAGAAAGCAAAATTGTCATCCAGCAACAATGAATGGCAGTTACATGATTTCTTAATCCCTTGGACTGTATGCTAGTACAAGGATAACAGAAAGCACTTGATATCATGCTTTTAGTAGTATAGAAGACACAGAAGGCCCCATTTTCAGTGCAAATAGGCAAATAGATGATGCTTTAACAACTGCTCTGCTCTCTGGGCTTGAAGTCATCACTCTGCAGACTCAGTCAGGCTCAGTCCCCGGTGCCTGAGGTGGCCACTCCAGGCTGGGGTAGCAGCACCTCTGCAAACTGACTTTTCTGCAGTGTGCAGAGGGAGGGTTAGCATGTGTCTTACAAAAAAGATGAAGCACTGGTCAGCTCCCAGAGCTGCATATCGTTGCTACTAGTGGAATGAGACCTGTGATTGGAGTGTTGGCACTGAGGGCTACAGGCTTCAGAAGGAGTACGCAGGACAGGTGAAGGGGAGGTGTGGCACTCTAAGTAAGGGATTGCACAGCCCTTACAGTTAGTCATGATGTGATGAAGAGCCTCTGGGTGAAGACTGGGGGAAAGGAAAACAAAGTAGATATCGTAGAGGGTGTTTACTACTGATTGCCTAGCCGGGATGTAAGCACCAGTGAGTTATTCTATAGGCAATTAGGAGAACTCTCTGTATCAGTAGCCCTTGTCCTTATGGAATATTTCAACATCCCAGACATCAACTGGAAATATCATATTCTGTGACAAGCCTTGGACATTCTTGAGGTTTATAGGAGAACACTGCTTGTCATTCATACTTAGTGAGCCAACAAGGAAAGATGCCCTTGTGGACTTGCTATTTGTGAGTATAGAAGGACTCATGAGGGATGTGACGGTAGGTGGCTGTCTTGGCTACAGTGTTCATGAAATGGGTGAGTTTAGGATTTTCACTGTAAAGACAAAAAAGGATGGCAGAGTTGCTTCCCTGGACTTCATGAGAGCAAACTCTGTGCTATTCAGGGCATTATTTAGCAGACTGCCCTGGGAATCTGCTTTTAAGGACTTCAGAGTCCACATGTGCTGGTCAGTCTTTAAGATTCACCTTTCTGAAGCACAGGAGGAGACAACTTCACCATGTTGTGAGTCAAGCAATCAGAGCCGAAGACCAGCTTGGCTGAACAGGGGACTCCTTGTGTAGGTCCAGAGAAAAAAGAAACTGTACGACCTCTGGAAGCAACGTTAGGCTTTTCAGGAACCTGAGTATAGAGCTGTTGTTCATTTACACAGGGAGGAGGCACGCAAGGCCAAAGCTCAATCAGAGTTGAAACTGGCCAGTGTTGTTTCAAATAACAAGAAGGACTTTAGATTACATCTAAACAAAATATTGGACTGATACTTGGTGAAGGTGGTGAATACTTGGTGAATCTGACTAACAGGAATGAAGAAAAAGCAGATGCATTCTATGCACTTTTGGTCTCAGTCTTTAGTAGACCTTCAGCTTCCCAGTCCCCTGAGCTGGAGGACCACAAGTGTGGGAATAGTGACTTTCTATTTGTGAACACTAGAACTGTAAGGGAGCAGCTGAATGTTCACAAGTCCATGGGCCTCATGGGATTCACCCAAGTGTTCTGAAGGAGCCAGTGAATGTTATGGCAGGACCCCTCTCAATCATCTGTCAAAGATCTTGGAGGTTTAGGGAGATCCTTCTGACTGGAAGCTTGACAATGTTACTCCAGTCTACAAAAAAGGCACGAGGAAAGACTCAGGGAACTACAGACCTATTAATCTAACCTCAGTTGCTGGAAAAGTTATGGAGATGATTATACTGAGTACTTTTGAAAGGCATTTAAAGAATGATACAGTCATAAGGAACAGTCACTGTGGGTTCACAAAAGGGAATTCCCATTTAACTGATTTGATATCCTTCTATAGTAGCGTCCACCTGCCTAGTGGATGAAAGGAAGGCAGTGGATACAGCTTTTTCAGGATTTTAGTAGGCTTTTGATATTGTACTTCAGCAATTTTCTGGACACGTTGTTCAGCCATGGAATGACTGGACCTGTAATGCACTGGGTGAAGAACTGGCCAAAGGCCAGATCTCAGAGGACTGCAGTGACTGGGGCTACAGCTGGCTGTTGACAGGTCACCAGTGGTGTCCTGTGGGTTCAGTTTTAGCGCCTGTCCTATACATATATATAAGTTCTGACATATACATATACATACACATACACATATACGTATACATATACACACACACACATATATATATTAGTGATCAGGATGCAGGAGTTGAATGCACCACTCACAAGTTTGCTGATGATAACAAAGAGGGAACTCTCTTGAGGGACAAGATGCCTTGCAAAGGGATGTAGATACACTGGAGCACTGGCCAATGAGTAATGGGAGGAAATACAACAATTCAAAATGCTGGATTCTGATCCACCTAGGATGGGGTAATGCCAGGCACAAGTATGGATTAGGAGAGGAGTGGCAGAAGAGAAGCTCTGCAGAAAGGCATCTGGGGCTGCTGGTGGACAGCAGGCTCAGTGTGAGTCAACAGAGAGCTCTGGCAGCCCAGAGGGCAAANCTGGGGTTCAGCAAACAGATCGCCAGTTACTGAAAATTATCCCCCTGTATTCAGTGTTGGTGTGGCCTCACCTCGAGCACTGTGTGCTGGGTCCCAACATTTGAGAAGGATGTGGAGGTTGTTGAATGCATCCAGATTGCAGGACAACAAATCTTGTGAACGGACTGCAAGGAATGTCCTAAGAGGAGCAGCTGAGGAAACTGTGCTTGTCTAGTTTGGAGAGAAGGAGGCTGAGGGGTGACCTCACTGCTCTCTTCAGCTTCCTGAGGAGGGAAAGTGGAGAGGGAGGTGCTGAGCTCTTCTCACAGGTATGCACTGACATACAATGGTATGCATTGGAGTGGTTCAAAGTTGCCTCACAAGACATTCAGACTGGACATTAGGAAGCATTTCTTTACTGAGAGGGTGGTCAAACTCTGGAACAGGCTTCCTAGAAAAGTGGTTGATGCCCCAAACCTGTCAGTGTTTAAGAGGCATTTGGACAATGCCCTTAATTGGTCAACCTTGAAGTGGTCAGGCAGTTAGATTAGATACTCGTTGCAAGTCACTTCCAATATAAATATTCTATCTACTCTATTCCATTCTGTCCTATTCAATCTTTTCCTCCTGTGATCTTCTCTACCATTGCAGTTTCACCCTGAGTCTGTTCATTCAGGTCTGTTTTTTTCACGAGGTAAAATCAAAATTCTTTTTCCTAGCAAGGAAGGGTGCAGTCTGATGCATTCTCTGTTTTCTTAGATACAGTTTCTCTAGTCCAGAGCAAGCATAGAGTGGTAGCACACCATGAAGAAGTTTGAACTAGTTGATTTCTCATTCACCTCTTGGATGAGGCAGCTGCCAGGTGTCTCAGCCCAGCATCTTCTGCAATCCCTAAGCCCATTAACCAGCTCAACATAACAAATGAGAGATCATTCACCAGCTATCCCTAAATTTTTTAGTGGGTTGGTGTGTTTTTTCTGTAAGTTGATACTAGCTCACTGACATGACAGGCAGTATTAATAAAGCCTTAGTCACAGAGCTGGAAAGAATGCTTTTTACACATATGACCAAGAGCTGCCTGGCTCCTTCTTTGTTTGAGCAAGCAGCCAGAAAGATAGAGGAAATAATGAGAAAAAGGAGATGTTCTTGTCAATACAACTTCATGATTGAGTGTACATGTTGGTGAGAGATGAGACATCTTGCTGCTTTTTGCCAAAAGCCATGGAATCACAGTGCAGTGTCTCCATGTTTTGCTGCACAATTTCCTAATGATACTGTGTTCATACACAGCAAAGTAATATAGCTCAGCAATGCACTGTAAAGACAGAATGCTAATAATTATGTGGCTTCTTTGGAATGAGGTAACCTTGAAATCCAACTATTAAGTAGCAATGTGTGTCTTGGTTTAACTCCATGTCTTGGCTTAATTCAGTGTCATTTTTAAGTGCAAAAATTGTCCCTATGTTTGTGTTCCAAAAATCAATATTTGCTGTTTGTTAGATTGAATTTTGAGACAGAAAAGCTGTAGCGGAGGCCTGTGAACTGCTCAGAATCTTTGCTGTGTGTAACACACTCTGCCTGAACCTGCAATTTGTGCGTATTGGTTCCTACTTTGTAGAGCCATTCTGCATATGGATGTGCATAGAGCATATGGTTAGATTTACTAAAAAAGCTTTTTGCAAGTAAACCACTACAAGTCCCATCAGCACAGCTCTACCCTATCTACAGTGAAGATCTGTTGCTACAGGCCTTGGCATTAGTTCAGGAGACGTTTCCAGTCAGGATTCGTTTTTGACATAGATGAATGAGGACTTTGGTGAGACAACTCAAAATGAGATTGCCCTACATAATTTGGCTGAGCATTAGCTTTGAGAAATGAATGATTTACATTTAGAATTTCCTTTCACATTGATAGCTGGAGAAGATTTCTCCAGCTGTCTATATAAGAGTGGAGATTTATTTTCTGGGGTAAAAGTGGAGTGAACTACTTTCTCCATTCAGAGAAAGTTTTGGGTTGGGTAGTCACCTTTTTTGAAGGAGAAGAATATTCCTGATAATAAAAAGAGTATATAGAAATGAGATGGCATTTTGGAAATTGAATAGTATCTTCTTCTCCAGAGATCCATAACCATTAACCAAAGGAGTACCAATTTAAAAACAAGTTTTTGAGGGAAAAAGGTTACTTTTATCAGAGAAGGTACTATTGCAGAGATGCACATGCTGAGCTGACTTTACAAAGCAGTTACGTGCTTTAAGAAGTGCAAACAACATAGGACTAAAGTTTCTCTGACAGGTACATGGAAATTCTGCTAATCCTTTGTGTCAGAATGTGTTTTTGGAATGTGTAAGGCTAGAATATGTCTTTTTTAATGCAGTATCACGAAATTAGAAAATCTAGGAATTTAAAAAATATGTGGTTTTTTCCTCTGTACCTTCACCCCATAGCAATTTAGGAAATTATGGGCTTCATCTTAAATCCTTGTGTGTTCTTTGTGTATTTTCAGGATTCCTCTTTGATTGGAACAGCCACAGTGGCTGGTCCCAGGACAAGTGCAATAATTGGAGATCAGGGAACACCACCGAAGGTCCAGCTCCCCCTCAATATGTAAGCAGCTCATCTCAGTCACTGTGTACTCTCTGTTTCCAATTTTTTGTGTGCCTGCGTGTGTGTGCTTGAAACCTGAATGCCCAAATCTCATCTCAGGTGCATTCTGAGAAGAGAGAGGTTGCTATTTCAAACATGAGGCAGCCCCTGCTGAAATTGAAAAATTAATAGAGAAGAGCAAGACTTCCCCCTTTCTGTTTGAACCCTTTTTGACTTTATTTATTAAAACTGTATGGATTTGTGAAGCAAACCAAGTGCCTCTGAGCTAGAGAAAATCTTCTTTCATTTAAAGCTCTTATACAGGTGTAGTCCCATGCAATCAAACACCTGATATATTCATCATTAACCAGAAAAAATGGCCCAGTTGCATTTTTTTGGTGCCATCAACAATGAATGAACAAAGACAATGAATGAACTTCACACCTCTGGCATATCATGTTACTGAATAGTGCATAGAATAATAGAAGGTTCACAGAACAAAAAGAGTAGACTTCATTATAGCAAGTCTCTTCTAGCCTGGTTGGTTTATCTCATACTTGTCTAATTAACTACTGAATCCTTTCCTCTCAACACATATACCTTGTAAAAGCAGGACAGCTATCCATACACACACACACACACACGTGCACACACTCACATGTGCATATCCATATTTTTGGGGTTTATGATATGGTTAAAAAAAGGTTTTAATTCACAAAATCCTGAAAATAATAGAGGAGATCTTCTTTAAGAACAATGAGGGTGTTGGATCAGAACCAAACAAATTTCTTCTTGGCTAATTATTTGACATCTTTATACCTGAGGGATGCCACACATCACTGGATGCCTCACAGAGAGGTCTCATCATCACCCTGTGGTCACCCTGCATGGCCTGTGTGGCACATGGTGGGGCACATACTTATTTCAAGTTTTGCCCTGACTAGGAAGCTGTAACTGGCAAGATTTGAAGTACCTAGTTGCTGAATCAGGACATTTTCCAGCTCTCTGACAATGCCCCTGTCTCCATACCTCAGCAAGGCTCCCCTTCTCCCTCCCATGCTTCTCCTGTCATCTCCCTTGTGAAGCAGCCTTGTAATCTAGTCTGTCATTTTGCATTTACGAGCCAAGTTCCAGTCAAAGAGGATGCATTATTTGAAAGCTGTAGCTGTAGCAGTAGTGGGGAGGTGCAACTCTAGACAAAGCCCTGGGGCTTCTGTGTTATAAGCAGAGTCACAGGCAGCTATCCAAGGCCGAGAACATAAGCCACACTTAGACCTTTTTTTATGGAACTTCTAACAAACATTTTGGGTTCTTCTAGGTCCCACTCCCTAGCCCTTAGCCTCACTGTTTCACATAGCCCAGAATAATTTGATACTACATTTTGCAAGATTTCAGATTGTTGTTTTAACACTTTCTTCTAGGCTGTACAGAGTTAACTGGTGAAGTTTCACACCTAAAATCTAGAGAACAGTGAAATGTGTCCAAATCCAAAGACTCTGGCTTAAGGCAAAATCATCCTCAGCAAACTGGGACCACTAGACCTGATTTCCTGCCAGGGGAAAAACCCAGAAACAATTTCTGGGGAGGGAAGCTGCCTGCAATCAAATTGTTTTCAGCCATGGATGAGAGAAGGCATCCCCCCAGCTCTCCCATGGCCACTTCTCTGCCAGCAATGGAGTTTATGCCTGTCCACAAGGTGGGCTGCAGACCCAGGCTGGGCCTGTCACTGGGTGTGGAGAACCCTGTGCCTTTGCAACTAAAGAGGAGACCCTAGGGATGGGCATCCTCACTACCCCACACAGGTGGTGGGATTGCTGGTCCCCAAAGGAAGTGCTGATCACTTCTGTTGTCCCAGGGTCACCCTATCTGGCTGTCACACACAAGCTTGCATCACTTTAGCCATACAGAGATTGATTGTTTTGGTGTGGTGTCTCTACTGGGCTGTTGTACACCTTCTTTTAGTTTCTGTAAGGATTTCAATATGCTATCCAGAGGATGTTTAGGCTCTTTGTAATATTGGATATTCAGACTTATTGGAAGCTGATTTGGGGGAATTTGCTGGGTGAAGCTAGTAGCAGAGAACAGAAAGAAACTAATAGGAGTTCTGGAGATAGCTGCAAGGCACAACAGCTACGATCCACTTAGGGTAATTTTCCTTGCACCTTCTTCCAGCATCTCCACCTGTAAATTGCATTATTACATGTAGCCCCTTGGGGAAAAAGGCTAAGTGAGTCTATCTAAAATGCTCTGTCCATGACCCCCTGCTTTACCCACAGCTTCTGAATCTGAGCCCTGTGTAAGCAGCAATTTCAAAAGGGACAGTCAAAGCCACACTTTCTGCTCCCTCGAGTGAGTGCAGTCTGGCACTTTCTGTTATGTCCTTGCAGAGCACAGTGCTGAAGGATTAGCACTGAACCATGCAACCTTCTTTCTTGTCAAGGTGATGCATTTTAATGTTCTTCAGATCATATGTAGCCTCATGTTTTCCATCAACTGAACAGCTATATACCTGCTCAAGACCATCTGATTATATAGGCTAAAAAAAGGATGCACAGGGTGATTTCTCCCATCTGTTGACTAATGAAATACAGTTTCTGATTAGTTGTTTGTACCCCATGCACATGGTAAACAGAGCCAGGTACATCAGCCTAAGATTCCCCAAGGAGCTGTTACCAAATATTTCATATTCTTCTCATTACTGCTGTTTATTTACTACGTTCAGAACAAAAATAAGGAAATCTATGGTACAATAAAGAAGTAGAATCAAGAACAGGATTTATTCCTCAATTATATTTCCTGGA
Source organism: Chaetops frenatus (assembly GCA_013400775.1). Classification (NCBI taxonomy): domain Eukaryota; kingdom Metazoa; phylum Chordata; class Aves; order Passeriformes; family Picathartidae; genus Chaetops; species Chaetops frenatus. The sequence continues at coordinate 187,602 of VZTR01025961.1, forward strand.
GAGCAGAAGTAAAAAGTCATCTATCATTTTTATTGGCTGAAAATCTACAATAATAACTGCTATAGTTTTTTTTCCTCTGGATGACTGCTATAAGGTGAACAGCAAGCCTCTTTTCACCCACCCCTGAGCCTAAGAGCATTCTGCTGCACTTTGTAGTGTAAATGCACTTTCTCTGTTTTCCCATTTCTCTTAACCTATCTTCACTGCCTGTAAATCACAAACAAATAAAAAAACTCACAAAGGCACTGCCTTGATCAAGAATTACCAGAAATCCCTTTTTGCATCTGTAGGAAAGCGACAGTACCAAAAAATCCAGTATTACAAAGAAAGTGTTGTTCTGTGTGTGCACTCTTGCTATTCTATCCTGACTTCCCATTGTTTCCCAAAGTGCAAGCAATCATTCTTAATTTTCAACAAGAATCTCTCTAAACAGAGAGAATATCTGTAGGGATTTTAAGCTGTAGTCATTTCACAACACTAGACACATCCCTGAAGTAGTAACAGAAGAATGAAAGAGAGATAAATAGAAAGATTCTAAACAAAGGGAATGAATAAAAGCTGTAATTAAATAAAAGTTCTACATATTGGATCCTATATTAAAGATTTATTAGAACACTTGCATGCAAAACATCCAAAACCAAATTCTATCACTTCACTTACTTAAGTAAAAAACCCCTTGCAGAATGTTGCCCTTTCTCACTTTTTGTTTTACCAACATAGTACAAGGATTACTGTACCAGATCAGAACAGTTTGATGTGTTGGTTCTAAACCTGGCCAGCATAAATATCATTGTGAAAGCTGCCAGAAAAGCTCTTGAAATAGCCTACCTGTAAGAAAATTTTCTTCTTAAACTCCACAACAGAGGTGGATCCCACCCTGAAGCACGTGAATGTATACTTATTCCAGATGTCAGGATTTGCAAAGCCCTCTTACTTGAGCCCTTGTTACTCTGGCTGTCACTGTAATTGTCGTGTTTTTAAACTGGTGCTAAGTCCTTAACTTCGGTGCTGTTTTGTGGCACTGTTTTGCTTTGGTTGTGCCCCGAATGAGAAGTATGTCTCATCAACTTCTAAATTACCTTTTATTCTGATAAGTTATTCTCTTGTTGTCTTAGAATCCAGTCTCTGCCCTTCCTTGTTTGTGAAGCAGCCTGTAATGGTGTCCCTTTTTAACTACAACTTCTGAAGAGTGCTTCTGCTCACCTTCTGCTCTGTGGGGCAGGAGCTGGAGCAGGACAAGTGGTAGTTGATGTCATCTGTGTGCTTTCTCTGTGTGTTACCTCTCCCCACAGCTACCTAGCCCTGTATGCCTACAAGCCTCAGAAGAATGATGAGCTGGAGCTCCGCAAAGGGGAGATGTACCGGGTCATTGAGAAGTGCCAGGATGGCTGGTTCAAGGGCACGTCTCTGAGGAGTGGGATGTCCGGTGTCTTCCCAGGCAACTATGTGACACCTGTTTCAAGGTGAGGACCACTGGCCTGTACTGGGGCTGAGACGGATTCTGGATGGTGCTGAAAACAATGTAGCTCTGCTTTTAAACTACATTCCCCTTCCAGAAATTCTCTGGTGGCACAGCAGACTTCAGTAATGAGACTTGCTGGTTGTACCATTGGAGTTATCCATGTCCTCAGGAGATTGCACTAGTTGTATTAGATGATGGCATTTATAATCTCTGATAGGCCCAGGCTTTACTATTGTAAAGAATCTGTTGGCTAATGATTTTGTTGTTATAAAACTACTGGACATGTAACAAAATAAGAAGTGCTTGTGTCTTGCTTTTCAGTAGCTCCTCATGTCAACTTTGTTCTTCTTAAAGCAAAGATCTGGAATGGTTTGGATCTGGACTAATGTTTGAACTGTTAAAATTCCAAAGTGGTAGGAGAGTTAAGTAAATTGTCTGATTTTACCTACCCCCACCTCAGTTGCAGCAGATGAGAAAAGGAAAGGATGGCATTTTGAGGGGAAGAATGCCATTTGTCAGAGTTCAGTATTGGACAACACCAAAACAAAGCCGAGAAGCAGAGAAGAAAGTCCATCTCTGTGTCCCAGACTTTTTGCCCTATATGTTCCTTGCAGGTGAATGCTGGCATATGTATGCTCGTATCTCCTTTAGAGCAGCTGTGGATTTACAAACTGAACTCATTCCTTCTCATATGCTCTGTGTCTCCTCCCACATGCAGAGTCTCCACCATCTTTGACTCCTCTCCAGAGGAGGGCACCGCTCAACTCAGACACTACTGATCTTGAAAAATTGATCCAGCTTTGCTGCATCTACAGTTTATGTCAAGTCCGTAGCATGTGTTCTGAGTAGCACCGAAAGTTAAGAACAGATCAGAAGGCAATAACTAAGCTTGATGACAGTCCTAATATTGCATTTCAGTAAGGAAACCCCCAAATATTAATTCACTGGTTCTTCACGGTTCATCAGCCTAAATGTATTTACTTTATTTTATAGAGCCCCTTGGCTGCCTTCACTCCTTGCCTCTTCAGCTCTTAATTAGTAAGGAGGTTTTTGCTGAAAGGTCGGTTATCTGAATCAGCAAGACTTTATTAAATGCAGCATGTCATAGCTAGAACAAGACAGAGAAGTGCTAAAGGGCAAAAGTGCTTTCCACAAAACCTGAAAGCAGCTTTATGATTATATTTATGATCCTGTGGGCTAATTAAGTTCCTGTATAAATCACCCTCAGTGAGAACAGCAATAAAAATCTGATAGCAACAAAATCTATTTGCACTACTTTCAACATACTTTGTTCCTCTTTGACAGCAAAGCAGAGGATTAGATTCATACATGTTTTTCTGCTACTCCCTACAAAACCCAAGGAAAAGAAGTTGTGAATTTAATAACACTGAACTAGATTTATATGCTGCCAAGACACGTGTGTGAGTGGAGCATTACGGAAAAAGAACAAAACTCTTTAGATGAACAGACAGGCACAGGGTAGCAGAGAAAATTTGCCACATCCAACATCTATCCATCTCTGTTGGAGTCAGATAGTTTCTGTCCTTGTTGGTGTGCATGTTTTCCTGAACACAGCTCTCAGTGGACTGTTAGATGTGCTCTTCTGGCAAACTCAATCTAGTGCAGATGGCCAAGCCAGCTCCAGCTGAACCTTCCTGCCACCCTGCCAGCGCTTCACAGCAGATGACAGACACTCAAGATTTCCATCTGGTGGGATTCCCAGCTTTTCCCAACCTGGAGGCTCATAAAAAAAAAAATGAAGAAAAGAAAAAAATCAGATTTATTTAGCAAAATGTAATCCAGGCAAACCTTGCACTATAAGATGAGTCAAGTCAATGACACCACAGCATTGTCTTTCTTCCTGTGACCTTAGGGGAAGGCAGGATTGGGCAGAAGGGATAGCTCTCTTCTGCACTTTTGGACCATATCTTCCAGCCTGTACTTTGGTCTTTTTCCATCAGAATTTCATTCATTTGGCTTTTCTCTCTTTTCTTAGGGTTATTTCTTCTGTCACCCATGTCCTCTGAATCAGACCAAATTGTTCAGCATACTTCTTTCTGCTCTTCTCCTCTCTGTGTTCCCACACAATCTTGGGGACCCATAGGTTCTCCCAGTTCCATACCCCATAATTGACTCTTACATTTTTTCTGTTATTCTCTCCTCTCTTGCTAAACCCTTGCACTGTCTCATTTCCATTTCCTCCACTTTACTTTGTTCTGCCTCATATCCCTTGTGCTGTCCTTTCCTGGAAGAGGACCTTGGCACAAGAAGCAGCCCAGAAGAAGAAAGCTGCACAAAATGATCCATCTGTTTCATGGCACCTACAGCTTGGAAAGGAAATTATTCAAAAACTTGAGTAAGAAACTCAGAGAAGGAGTTTCTCAGCAGCAACTGAGTTGGTCCATTGATGTCCTTCTGTCTTCCTAAGTGTCCTATCCCAGTCAGAGTTTTTAGCTCAGTGGTAAGAGGATCAAGACATGCCGTAGTCTGAACTCAATTCATAGGAGAAAAAGCTTTATCCCTTCTCTCTGAGGTCTACTTGGCCACTCAGGTGAAATACAAATTATGCATGCAGCTAAAGTGAGGAGTGAGAAAGGCATCAACTACTGTTTGGTCTTCTTTTTCCTTCAGGTCAGCTGCACTCCCGTCCCCATTGCATTTCCTTAGCAAGTCTAGCTAGGGCTGGTTACATCAATAGAGTGAGTCTTCAGCCAAGCCAGGCCCAGTCAAGTCTGATGCTTCTCAGTCCCCTTCAATAGCCACAAACAGATTTGGTGTTATCCATCTTTGTTTATCCCTGTAGGGCTGTATTCAAGTTTGGTTCAAAGAAAAGGTCTCTGAGTCTGTTTTAATTAGCACTCTATGTGAAATAGCCTCTGGCACACAAAATGACATTTGGGAGATACCCATTTCCTCTGAATTAAGATTTGTGCTTTTACTATAAACTATTCAGACAGAAATGTAGCATAATAAAAGACACGATGAGAAAAATTATCTTTTCTATTTTTACCCTGTACTTCTTCTTGTAGGATAAGGGGGTGAAAATATCCCTCAGCATGCTTATAAATGGGTCCTATAAAAATAAGTATATAACAATACCTCCGTTTACTTTAATAACTGATAAGGTATCATGTTAAACCCCCTAAGTAACTGGGGGTACTTATCAGCACTCTGGTTGGGTACTGGGGTCTCTTCAGCATGCTTACACAGTGCACTTGTCTCCATGCAGGGTGCCAGTGGGAGCTGGGCAGCCCAGGAACAGCGGAGCTGGAGGAACTCCAACAACAAAAGTAGCCCCAGGAGCCATCCACCCCATTGTGGCTGGTCACAGCAACGCCACCACGGCTGTCAGACCAGTTGTTCCCATCACTGCTCCCCAGACGCATCCCCAGCTGCAGGCGGCCTCTCCGCAGCTGAATAACTGCCTGAGGTACTCGGCTCAGCAGCCAGCCAGCCAGCCCCGCAGCGCCATGCAGATGGGTAAGTGCTCACTCAGCCCGTGCCTCCTGCACTGGCAGCATTGATGTGGTACCCGAGTGCAGCCCTCTGGAATGTGCCCACTGCCACAGCTTGCTTTCTCGCTTTAGTCACAGCCCAGTCAATGTGGACTTTGTCCATTGGTGATAGAGTATGTTTTTGTTGCTTGTAACATTTATGGGTTTCTATTGATCTCTGGGAACCATGTTGTGTTTATCAGATTGTTCTGTTGCTACAGCTGAAATAGATTGTAGTGTTTACAAGTATTTATACAATTTATCTGAGTGAAAGCAAGCACTCTGTATACTGAGGAGATTAACAGTTCTGAGTCCGGTTGGCTTGCTGATAAAAAAATACTGCCCCTATTGCAGAGCAAGTAATACATGCCTTGAAATTAAGAAGCATTTCATTGGGCTTCAGGGATGAAAGGTATTTATTAGGCAGAACGGGACCCCATGTTAGTGGTAAAGCAAAAGATCTGAAAAATGCTGCCACCTTTTTGAAGTGAGAATAAGAGCTTCTTGCACTGGGGGGCCTCTGTTCTTTCTAGGTTCCCTTTCTGATGCACAGCACAATTTTCTAGCGTACAATTTATTCCCCTTTCCCTGATGTTAAACAGCTTCTGATGTTGAATAAAGTAAAAGTAAATCCTGTGGTGGAACTTTATAGCAGAATCTAAAATATTTTGTTTCTGATATTTTATAGGGATGTGAGCCATTGTATTTACAAAGACAGATCAGTAACGACTGTGACTGCTGAAAATAGAGGTATTAGATACAAAACAGAGCAAACACAAATGAGAAATACCCTGCAGAGTAAGTCATGAATTTTGAAGCCAGAAGGCACCATTATGACCATCTAATCTCACCTCCTACACAGTTCAGACCAAAGGGAAGAAAACATAATCAAATATTTGAGAATCTCATACTCGAACAGTGGAGACTCCTCTGCTCAACAAATAGTGCAGGGCCTTACATGGTATCCATGTCACACTGGGGAATACTCGATTTATCCTCTTTTTGTCTACTTCAGAAAGTGCTGCTTTCCCCTCAAGTCACACCCTTCCCAAAGGTCTCCTGCTCCCAACAGTACAAAGGCAATAATGTCCCCTTTTGGGTGAAGCACTCAGGAAGTGTTCGGGTGCTCCTGGTGCCTCCTGTGCCCATGTCAACAGGCAGGGGACTCCCCTGAAACCAAGGTGATAGATTGCTTTGCCCCACAGGCCTGGCATGCCCCACACCTTCTTTCCACACCTCCAGCAGCTTCCCTGATTTAAGATTGTTTCTCTAGGTCACTCTGACATCTCTAAAGTGCCAAAGCATTGGCAGGCAGGGTGATTCAGGGACCACAGAGCTGTTCCAAAACCTCCTAAGCAGAGAGTTTTCCAACCTTTCCAGAAGGTTCATGAGATTGTTGTTTTAATTAACTAAACCTTTGCCAGGATAAATAAAGGAAGTTTTCATGATTATCAGTAATTGTCTCTGTGATGGCTGTCCTCACCAGTATCCTGTGGACCAGAGCCCCTGCAGGACAGGTCAATGCACAGACTTTTGGAAAGGCTTTCCAAGAGAGGCAAGCTGGCACAGTATTCAAATCACGTTTCTGTTGGCTTGCAATATACATGAGTAACAAATCAATTTTCTACAAGGTCACTAATGTAGGAAGACACCCAAAATGAAATATGAGTGGTGTAGAACAAAACTAGCCTTCAGTGAGTATTGCTAATTAATAGCATGTTTGATGCAGCATAGTCCAGATCCAGAGATCCCTGGTCAAAGGCATACATTGTAACAGTAAGCAGATGCAACTACAGAATAAAATGTGAGAGCTCTGCTCAGAGTTGATTTTTCTCAGGCCATTTATTTTACTGTTTCTCATTTATTATGTTTCCTTTGTGTCTGGAAACACCAAGTCCTACATGAAAGAGGGGATGTACCTAATATAATTATCAAATCAGGGTTCTGTATCCAGGTACATGCAGTGAAATTCCATTAGTATGCTTTTCCTCTAAATTTAGGAAAGCCATTGCTCCTTACAAACAGTAGTTCAAAACCTAGATCCTGTAAGTCTAGCCATCCCAAAAAATTACATTTCTGATAGTAACATTGCTCATCACTCAGGTTCCAAATGGGAAAATCAGGAGGCAATCACTCCAAATAATCACTGGTTAGTTTGCCTGGCTTTCTGGAAGTGATTTGCACTTTCAGTGCATGTTCTTGGTAGTCCTGGGAGGGGAAGATGATAACTAATAGTAAAAATAGTCTTGAAGGTGTCTGTAATAATAACTTTCAGGGCCTTCATCGGGCTACATGGTAAAGTGGTATCAAGTGACAGACTGGCTAAAGATAGCTTAGCTGATTTGCTATAAACATTAGTAGAAAAAGATGTTATAGTCAAGGAGCTACTGAGAGGGAGAATCATATAAACTTTGGAGCTGCTAATCTGATGATGACTGGCCCATCATTTTCAGTATCACATCAGATAACAGGGCATAAGGTTGGGAGATGAAATTCCCTCCTGGCAGGAGTGCTCAGCTGGTGTAGTGAGTATGATTAATGGCACTCTATCAATCTAATCCCTGCTAATGGGTGCCACTGATAACCATAGGAATAGAAACCAGTGGTTTGAGTTGTTCTAGCATTGTTGTTTAGTTATAGATTGAGTGAACTCCAGCTGCATAAAAGTTTGTCCTTCAGATGAATTTATCAGAAAATCACAGATCAAAGTGGGTCAGAAATTTTCCAATAAAATGCATGTTGGTCAAAGAAAATCAGATTTGCTGGACTCAAAGTTTTTTGTCAGGAATGGATGAAGTTCAACCAGACCAACCATGAAGCTGTACTGGCTCATGTTGCTAAGGGAGTTGATGGCTTTCGAGAGCTGCTGTCCACATAAGAGAACAGTGCAATGATCTCAATGCTATATTTTCACATCCCAGATGAATAACCTGACCAAAATAGAGGCTATTGTGGGGTGAGTGAGCATGTTGTGCTCAGAAAAAATGTTCAGATGTCCAAATTTTGCACTGAGACAGAACTAAATAAGATTATGAAACCTTGAAATCCTTTATGAAATGGGCACTTTCCAACAAGCTCTATTATTGAAACATTTATGTGAGTGAATGTCTGAGTATGGACTCAGCTTCTAGGCTGTACATACTTGAGTGGAGCTGTATTTAGGTAACACCTAAACAATCAACCAAGCTGGGAGTCACAGACAACATCATTGTGGAAATGGACCCAGAGCTTTGTCACACTTTTTGCAACCCGAAGTATGCAACAGGCTCTGGAATCCCTGAGGAGCTGACCTCATCAGTGTGTCACAGTCACTGTTAAATGGAAGAGCTCTAATTCCTGGTTCCCACTGCTTGCAAGCAAGGTTTGCTCAGCAGAAGCAGCCAGACTAAAAGGCACTGCATAGTCCCTTAGGGACTTTGCTGGCAGAGAGGAGGCTGAGCTCAGAAATCCTCTGGTGCATTTCTGCTTAATTTATCCTGTGCAGCACAGTGATGTGATGTTGATCATTTTGTTAGGGCTGAAACAAGAGACCTCCCTTTGTAATTGCTGTCTGCAGGGTCAGTGTGGATCATCTGTGCTAACCCCTTAGGTCCTGTGTTGCACTGCTCCAAACCTATCACGTTAGGAGGGCGGCCTGGAGGTGTGGAAAACAGCTCAGCTGGAACGAGACAATGTATTTTTAAAAGACAGCAGGTTAGGTATGTATTTCCAGGCACGGGCAGTGAATGCCATTCCCCAGTGGCGTCACTGAGGGTTACAAGCCAATTAGGTAACAAGCCGATTTTGGTGACTTTGGACAGGACTTTGCAGCCAGGAGGGGAATTAGCCAAAAACACTTGCAGGTTGAGATATCCTAGGCTAAGGCTCAGAGCTTGTCTCCATCGGGCCCTTGGCACGTTCACAGACATAATCACAGAACACTCTGAGTTGGAAGGGACCCACAAGGTTCATCGACGCCAACTCTTCAAGTGAGTGGTCCCTAATGGGATCAAACCCACAGCCTCGGTGTTATTGGCCCGGTGCTCTGACCAAGTGAGCTATGGCCACTGAAGGGCCGCCTGTCGGGGCAGTCCGAGGGCGATTTAACCGTGCTCTGTGCTCCTCCCGCAGCGCACCCGGCGGTGCCGGCCCCGGAGCGGCCCACGGCCACGGTCTCGCCTCTGCGGACGCCCAGCTCGCCCTCCCGCCTGCCCGCCGCGGCCATTCGGCCTCACCCCGCCGTGTCCCCGCAGCACGGCCACCAGCCGCCCGCCCCGGGGGCCCGGCCCCTCATCCCGCTCACCTCCGCCGCCGCCGCCATCACCCCGCCCAACGTCAGCGCCGCGCACCTCAACGGGGACGTGGGCGGCGGGCCCCTGGGCGGCCCTGCCGCGCCCGGGCCTGCCGGCAAACCCGAGGAGAGGAAGAATGAGAAGGTAAGGGCCGCCGTGCCTCTGCTGTGCCCCGTGCTCCTGCCGCATCTCCCTTCCACAGGGCTGTTGAGGAGGCATCCTGCAGAAACTGGTTTCCATCGCCAGACTGCTTGGGCGTCCTCATCTCACACTATTCCCACATCTCATCATTTCCCCCCACCATCCTCAACATTGCTCTCGCGTTGCCTGCTCGTGGATGGGAAACAAGGTCGAATGGGCTGAATTTGTATGTTTCTTCCAATGATCAGAGCTGAGATCTGCAGATTTGAAGTGCTGCAGCGAGATGTTGTAGCGGGCTCTTGGCCATCAGAACCCGATGGCCAAGTCAGAATCCATCTGCCTCCCTATGGCAAAGAGGCTGGTGGTGGCAACCAGCCACACAGCAGGTGCCTCGAGCACAGTAAAACATCGGCTCCTGAGCGGTAGGAACTGTTTTGCTCTTCCAGAAACATCTCCATTTCACTTTCATTGCAGTGGCAGAGCTGAAAGAGAAGAAGGGAATTGCATACTGCTCGTTGGGATGTAGGTACAGTGCACTGTAGGGCCAATCTCTTAGGAGCCAGCAGTAGGACAGAGAGCTGCGTACATGTTCCCTGGCACACCTTGCTAAGGAAAGCCTGCGAGGAGAGCTGCTTTAAGCACCCAGCCTTTTAGGTTCTTGGCAAATATTTTGCTTTTACCAAATGTTTACATTGTGTCAGCAGTTCCCATATATCAATGCTGAAGATTATATCTGTACTGGCTACCAGAGCAAGATCCTGGTTTGTATCTGAGTAGGAGGAAGAGTTGTGGGGGCCTGCTTTTCCTTTGAACATGAAAAAAATCCTTTCCATATGTTCCTTGAGCTTTTCCATGGTGACAGACACATAAGGAGTAAACAGTTTCTTTGTACATGGTAATGCTGAGGTGGCAGATCTCATGTGTCCTCAGGGCCACAGATAACCCCTAGTTTCACAGAATGAGGAATACAAGTGTTAAAATGCTTTCCTTAATCCTGTCTTGCGTTTTCTCTGAATGTATTTTGGTGAAAGAAGGGTATAGAAATTCTGCCCTGGATGTGGCAATTAGGTACTCGCTTACAAGGAACAACTCCCAGATGTGCGTCAAGGATTTCGTGTGGTGGAAGCAGCACAATGCCTGCTACTTCTGCAAGTCCGAGGAGGGAAACAGCATTTGGCAGGAGGGGGTAGATCTGAACATTGCCTTAGAGCATTGTGTACTGGCTTATTTAATACTTCCTAAAACGCATTAAGTGATAGGTCCATATATTTTAATTCATGTGATACTGCACACTGAAATTCCGTAGGCAAAATATATCAAACACAGTCCTAAGATGTTGGCTAGTCTTTCCCAAGCTGTTACAGCTTAAAGTTACTGAATTGGGATGCAGAGAAGTAAAGTTAAGACGTTTTTGATCTCCATGAATGAAGGGGAGAAGGAAATAATATACAACATTATTGCAATAGGCATTGCCAAATTACTGTCTGGGAAGTATCAGAGAGAAGTGACAGTAAAAATTGTCATTTCTAACTTGATTAAGTAATACATAACTTCCCTGACTGAACAACATATTTCTGAATCTTGTCCATGTTATAGTTCACTTTGATTTTAGAAAGATCTGAATTAGCAATGTTTCCTTTCCTTTTAGAAAGAGTGACTGATGTTTGGCCAGATAAGTTGTGTTCTTACTCTTTGCTAAGCCCAAATACTTCTTTGAAGCAATTGAGAGCTTGGATAATGCCAGACTGAAAGCCATATAACTATTTAGAAAGGCATCTGTGAGTCAGAACTGGAACCATATCTGTAGCAGGGCTTGATATTTTCAAAGTGAAGGCTAATTGGGCAGGTTTTTTGGTAAATAGGAAAGTGTCATAACACTCAGAGGGAATATCTGTGGAGAAAGGCAGTATCTTCTATCAGTACGCGTAATAAGAAAAAATCAGATAAGATCGAAGAGCAAAAAACAGAAGGAGGGACATAGCTAGCAAGCTGCCAGATAAGCAAAGATCAGAAGCAATTTTTTGGAGTTCAGTTTCATTATATTAATCAGTCAGGTATTTTGAGATGAAAGGAACAGAGGGGGAGTTAGTAAGAGGAAAGGTAATAAGGTCTTCAGCTCTACTGAACACAGGATGGAAGAAATGCACAGGTAATTATCTCCTGAGAAACTGAGATTAGCAAGTCATATGTGATGTAAATTGTAATGTGCCATAAAATTTGCATTGTTAGAATCAACAATTTTTGGTGTCCCATGAAATGGTTAACTTTAATCCTGGCTTAGTCTTTCCAGTGTCTTTTGTAGGATACCCTTGAGGATAAAGGCTGAATGATCAGAGAATAACAGGTGTATGAGACATTTTCTTGTTATTAACCATGGTTTTCTTTCATGCAGGAATTTTCAGTGTGTGTTCACTATGGTACAGAGGACACATAGTGCATAAGAAGAAGCAGTTTGCATTCAGGGATGGACATGATGAGGATCCATTGTTTTTCATGGTTCTTTTGAGGGCTGTGGAGATAAATTGCAATTTTTGCATTTATCACTCTAGTATAGTGAGATATATTGGTCCTTGGGGAATTTTCTTCAGTAATGTTGATTGTCTGCTTGAAGGCTGAGCTGGGAGATAGTGAGAAAAAGTGTTTTAAGATATGATCTTCAAAAAATTTATGTTTTATTATTTCCCATGTAGATTCCACTCAGGGATACTAAATTTGACACCAAGGGGCAGCTTCTACAGTGAGTCCATGTATTCTGTTTGTGTTGCTTGTTTCAAGATGGAATCATCTTCACCTTGGGAATAGCCTTGCTGAGTGTACAGTACAGTCATCCCTGTTAATGCTTTCCTCTGTGCAAACGTTTATATGCCATTATCACGGGTTCCTGTTGGTGTGCAGCAGTCACATATAGGCAGATCTCAAGATTTCTCTTTGTTCATTTCCTTGTGGTTTAAAGGCAACTGGCAGAAATTTTTATGGTTTTCAGATCAACATAAACGAATTTCTTGGTCATTTTGTATTAACACAGAAAATAAATCCTTAGGTCTATTTTTTGACATGTCTAGTTCTCTGCTTCAGCTTATTTCTTGAAGATCTTGGTCCAAATTTCTAAAGCTGCAGGTGAACCTTGGTACTTACATTCATTTAGGTACCTAATAATAGTGTCTTACTGTCATGTTCCTGCTGACTTAATCAGGAGGTAAAATTCTACCTCGATGCTAGTCTTCACTTCTTGGTATGAATCTGATCCTAGAGGATCTCATCTGCAACTGGGCTTGAGCTCCATGTCTCAGCTCCTTGACCAGCCTCCTGCCTGCTTAGGGAACAGTTTTGAGCATGGTCTTCTTTACCAGCTGCTGATGGTAGCTGACAAAAAACTGTGCAATAGATAGTGCTTAAGTCCACTGTGCAACAGTACTTGGAAAATACTCTGGCAGCCGAGCAGGCTGCGAAGTATAGCACTTGAAAATCAAAGAAGTTTCGGTGCTGTATGGGCACAGTGGGAAGCAGCAGGAGAGGCGGCTCCCGCAGGGGTAGTGCAGACACTGCAGGAATAACAAGTGGCCTGAGTAAAGGTGAGGGAGCACGGCAGAAGTGGAAGAGGTAACAGCAGTCAGGGCAGCATAGGAGAGAGAAGAGCATTGCTGCTGGGAGATAGAGCAGGGAGCACCAGAGAAGGGGTGCCGGGGGGGTGCAGGTGGAGGGTGCTGTGCAAAGCCCACAGGAAGGGGTCCTGAAATAGGGAAGTTGAAATACAGGGTGTGAAATGTATCTAAAGAAGGCAGTGGAAGAGAGGAAAGTGTGAAGGAGACTCTTTCTTCTTTTTTCTCAAATACTTCCCACTTGAGGCAAATTTTTCTTCTTTTTCCAAAAAGGAGATTCCTTTCCCTAGAAGTAAAATACTAATTTTTCCTCAGAGTCACTCTATGCCAGGTTAGGAATGGGAGCATCCCTAAGACATCACAGTGTCAGGAGAGAGATAAAACCAAGAGGAGATGGACAACATCCATTTCCTTTAAGGGTGTGGAGTCGCAGCATGGTTCCTTTGAGCTCTTTGTCATTTGTTAATACTATCTGCATGTGTAGCCATCTGAAAGTCAAAAAATTCAGTCCCAGTTCCCAAATCTTCTGAACATCTGAAAGAAAGAGACGGAGATCTCAGCTGTGGAATTGGAGCAAAACTGTATGGTTTGGGGGCTTTTAAAAATAGGGATCCTGCTTTTTCAGGAAGAGTGAGTACTACGCAAGTTCAACTGGTAGATTACGGCTGAGAGCTTGTTAATTATGGTATGACTACTGCTTTGACCTTGCTTAATTTTTGCTATAATAGTTTCTGCTGTACATAATCTGGGTTGATGCTTAATACCACTGATAAAACCACTTGTTTGAATGAATTAATGCATTTCTCATTAAATGAGCTCCTCATTATGTTAATCAAATCAAGCAAATCATGCTGGGTGGTTTGACCACTGTAATTAAACTTTCTTTAAAATCCACTCATGTGGCTTTTGATGAGGATTTTGATTAAACTCTTCCAAAATGTCTGGCCCAAGAGCTGACAGAGAGGAAAATAAGAGCTTGCACTATCAAGCAAGTCATTCATTCATCACTGTGTTACACTAATTCCTTACTGTTTTACCTAGCCAGAGTATATTGAAATATTTAAAAATTGGCAATCTAAAATCAAATATTTCTTAAAAGTATGCTGAGAGAACAAGTCTGTTTGCAGCTTTAAATTTAGGAACTGTGTCCCTGGAATATATGGAGGATCTAGATTAACAAGTCACAACAAATGGCAAGACACAGCAGGCTGCTGTTTCCTGATGTTAGGATGAGAAGAGATACATCTTCAGAAAATGACTTTGAACACACACCAACAGTTTTGCATGTGAAGACTGAATCAGTAAACATCTGTCTGTTTTCACCAGTGTCACTCACTTTCTCAAGTATCAGTCCTGCTCAAAATAAATGCATTCCTCAAATGATACAGTATGTTTGGCATGATGCTGGTGTGAGAACTACACTGCAAAACAGAACAAACCAAGGCTTGTTTCCTGGCTCTGCAAATGTCCCTGCATAACTTGCATCCATACTTCTAAGCTTTTCTGTCTGCCCAGAATAGGATGGCTACATCCAGGCTGCTCATCAGTAACAGTACTGGTAAGTGGTGTGGCACAAACCACGCTCTTGTGTTGTCCTGGGAGAGTGCTTGTTCATAGAATCATAAAATATTCTGAGTTGGAAGGGACTCACAAGGAACATCAAGTTCAGCTCCTGACCCTGCACAGGACAACCCCAAGAAGCACACCCTGTACTCAGGAGCATTGTCCAAATGCTTCTTGAACTCTGTCAGGCTGGTGCTGTGACCACTTCCCTGGGGAGTCTGTTCCAGTGCCAAACCACTCTCTGTGTGGAGAACCTTTTCCTGATATCCAACCTAGACCTCCCCTGGCACAACTTCAGGCCATTGCCTCGGGTCCTGTCACTGGGCACCAGAGAGAAGAGATCAGTGCCTGCCCCTGCGCTGCCCCTCATGAGGAAGTTGTAGACTGCTGTGAGGTCTCCTTTCATTCTCCAGGATGATAAGTTATCTCAGAAGCTCCTCACATGACTTCTCCTCAAGTCTCTTCACCATCTCCATAGCCCTTCTTTGGATACTTTCTATTAGCTTTATACGTTTCATATATTGTGGGCCCAAAACTACCCACAGGACTTGAGGTGAGGCTGCATCAGTGCAGAGTATAGCAGGAAGTTGATATAAGCCAAACCCACAAAGGTTAACAGATGCAGACATTGGTTTGTTGCTAAATCTTTGTCTTTTATGACCAGAGAGACTTCCCTCTCCACCACTCCCCCTTCCTGTCAGTGCCTTTCTCTACCTTCTCCAAAACTGCAGCCCAGTCCTACCTGGCAGCATCCCTCAGTGCAGGCCTCCTGCCTGCACACTTAGTCACACCCCCTGGCTTTATGTCGATCAAAGGCTCTTTAGAAATTTGGCTTCATAAACTCTTGAGATGCTCTTTGACCTTAGCTCACATTACAGCTGCCCAATTAAGCTATCAGTTGGTTGACCTGAAACTGCCTGAAAAACCCCATCCTACGCAGTTATGCACTTCCAGTTTTTACTTCCTAAGTGTTAGTCTCTGCATTGCAGCTTCTCATACTAACTTGTCCCTGAGTGAAAGAGATTTGTTATCACTTCATATCCCCTAAGAAATTTTAATTCCTTATCCAGAAAATGAAAGATCAGTCTCAAAAGTGAAGTGTTGAGCATTTGCGAGGACCTTGTAGATTTAAAATGATGTGACAAAAATAGTGGTCATCTGAGACGAGTAGAGGAGGCTGAGGACAGAGTTGATGCAAGCAGGTTTTTCAGATACAAAGTCAATAAGGCTGACCCTGAGTTTCTGGAAGAGGAATTGAGTTTTCCTAGCAGATATTAAATTATTTAACATTTTTCAATTTGGGAAAAACATTTCCCTTATGTTCACCTAAGAAAGCCCACTAAGTTGCACAGGTATGAAATGGAATGATAAGAACCAAGTAATTAAGTGCAAGACATAACAATAAAAGCATTGCACAAGACCAGAAGAGCCTGATTTGAATTCTTAGAATAAGTGTAGGATGCATTAAGATGAAACAACATTGGAATAGTAATCTAAAGGTTTGCATCAAAAAGAATAAATTCTGTGACACTAATTTTCCTGAGTACTCTGTAAGACATCTGAGTTTCAAAGTTCATCAAAGTTCCAGTTTGTTTCTTGGTAAGGATGCTTTAGTCTGGAATACTTTAGTTCAGTTCTCTCATGCTTTGTGCACAGAATACATACTGTTAATCCATTTCCTCTCAACAAAGGCGAGGGGGCTGTCAATGAGCCACTGCTTCCCATGCTCCAGAAAGCGAATCTTGGCTCAGTGACCAGCAAGTGATTCACCAGAAACTTGGCTGGGGAGTGGAAACCTCTTTTTCTGGTCATGTGAATTCAGGCCACAAAGTTCTGTTTTAGGGCAGGAAACTATGCTTAAAATCTCTCCAGCACCTTCTCCTTCATCACTAGAGCTCAGTTTGAAAGGACAAAAACCTGGCAACTCAGTGATGAATATTTTAAGGCTGGCAAATAACCCAGCCAAAAGCATGAGCCCCAGCTGTCAAAACATAGAAAACTTAAGCTTTACAATAAAACAGATTTCTGTTATTTTTGACTGGCTAGGATTCTTTTGCTTAGATCAAGGGCAATAAGTCATTGATCAAAATTTCTTTTTCTTCTTCACATTTTTGATGTTAGGAAATGCTTTCAAACTCCCCACAGATATTTCAAGCGCTGACTTTGCTGCCAAGCAGTCTCCAAAAGCTATACCTTTTTTCTCTCTTCTCCCCTCGCCTCTGCTTATCTGCCTCACAGTGCTGTCACAGGATTTCTCAAGTGTCCGCAGTGAATTTCTCAAACACTCTTTTGAGCGGTTCTGTGCTGCATTCTGCGGCCTTAAGGGGAAGCGGATCCCAGGGAAGAGAAGATTGAGAGTGCTTTAACTTCAAGAGGAAAGTCAGTTTATCTACTAACTGGAGAGGAAGCAGTTTGGATGCCAAGGCACAGCATTCTCCTGGCACCTGTAGAGACCTAATTTTATAGCACAGAGGACCCACGAGCTTTTGCTAAATCCTTAGCACGGCTTGAGGAAGAAAGTAGAACCGACAAAAGAAAGAGCATGCAAGGGAGCACTGGAAGCAGAAGGCTGGAGGCGTATGTGTGCGCGAGTGTGTGTCTGCGTGTGAGCATCCCAGCACTGGCGTTCCCATGGCATTCCCCTGCCTGCAGAAGAAATCATCCAGGACCAGATGGCTGGATGGGGCCAGGCTGTGGGTGGGGATAGCAAGTACGTCCTTGGATTAGTCGGGTGAAATGTAAGCGCTCTTGTGCTATCAGTGGGAGACATTGACCCATTCCACCTGTTGCGGGATCATAGGGGCCAATCCCCACCCCGGACCACACAGCTCTGCAGCTGAGCATCCCCTCATATCTTTTCCCTTTCCCTGCCATGTTCCTGAAGAACATGTTTTAATCTCTCATTTCCTCATGACATCAAGCTTCCAATTCCCATGCCTGGGTTAAAAAAACCCAGAGTGTGAATGCTGTTCCTGTCCCTGTGGTTCTCCTTTCTGCCGGAAGCAGTAACACACAGAGCTGGCATGAGTTGACTCTACCCCACCACTCCCAGGAAGGAAGACATGAAGGATGAAATCATTCCAGCAGAAAAACAGTAGGAAGCTGGATGCCTTGAAAACAGTGAAACAACCTGCAGTGTGTCAGAGTTGGTGGTATCTTGGCATCCCACATGTTCAGGACTCATTTGTTTTCTTCAGTGGTTTTCCAACTGTGAATTCACAAGCCAGTAAGTCTTAAACCACCAAGGGGCAACAGAGACTACTCACTGAGATATAAGAGTTTCAAGTGCCAATGCAGTTTTTTTATGGAGACAAAGCCTGAACTTTCTTGTGAAAATTGTCTCTAATCAACTTTTAAGTGCCCATAGGTATTGGTATTTTTCCTATGTGGGTTAAAATGAATCAATGCAGAAATCTTTCAGCAAGCTCTGCTAAAAGAATTATGTAAACTAAAAGAAATTGCAGTTTCTGACAAAACATCAATACTGTAAGAATAGCATGTTACAACAGTCAACAAATATCTGTGGCATGTTTCTATTTCTGTTATGTAACTTGAGGGCATAACCAAGTTATAGCAAAGGAATATTTATCTTATTTTGTATACTTTTGTTTATTATCCATATTGCAGAAGCAGCATAAAGATTCACAAGCCCATTGCTTTTCTTTTGGCAAATGGTAATGCCACTTCAGAGTCAGTCTGGGTTGTTATTTTTTTGACTGAATGTCTCAAGCATCTAGTAATTCCCTTCGGACCAAGTGAAGGCATGGAGTCAGCACTCATCTCTGAAGGACTGAAAAAAATGTTACTGTTTTGCCCTCTAGAGAAAAGATCAGTCTCAGGAATTCAAAAAGTACACCATGCAAAAGTCACTTTTCTGACACTACATCTGCAGGCTGCCTATAATCAATTAATATAGTGTGTCAAGCAGTCAACCTTCTAAAAAGCAATTTATTATAAAGGCAGAACTCAACCTGTTGCTTTGCTCTTTTTTGCATTCATTGTATTTTCTTCAGTTCATATGTACTGGCATACTTCTGTAAGTTAAGGCTACAGAACCTGTGATACTAACCTTCAGTCCCAGCTCACTGTATTCAGCACACTGCAAGCAGGCTGGCATTGGGCTTCATCACCAGATGCCTCAGGGAGAGAAGAATTAATTTAATGTGAGTCCATGGCAAACTTATTTTGCAGTAAAGTAGATTTCCTGTGCCGTAGTTTTTTTAACCAATTCATGATCAATCCAGAACTAGAATATTTTAAAATGGAACTAGCTGGCTTTTTTGTGACCTCGGAGATCTCTATTCCCTCCTGTACAACGTCATGTTACTTTTCATATCTTTAGTTTGGAGACAGAAAAGGAAGGAGGTCAGGCAGGAAGATCCTATCAACACAGTGGTGCCTGCTGTGGCAAAGGAAATGCGTAAGCTAGGTTTTGATCAGGACATAGAAGAGGGAACTGATTTTCCAACTTTTAAATTTTTTCTGGACAGGTTTTATTTCAAAGCCAGATACTCCTGGTTGGCAGACTTAGAGTGAACCTGGCTGAGAGATGTAACTGGCCAGCAGTGACAGTGGCACAGGGGAGGCCCTGAAGCCTGGAATGGATTTCCATTCATCAGCCATGAGAAAGTCAGGTGGATGCCAACTACCCACCACAAATGTCTGACTTTTCTTGAAATTGTTCCATTAAAACTGTTCTGCAACTTCCCTGAACAATCCATTCCTGTCCCTTCATGTTCCTCGGGCCAAAAAATTCCGTATTGTCCTTCACAAATCTCTAATGTTTATAACTCAATCTTGCTTCTTCATGTCTTGCTCTAGATGGAACTGCTGATCAGCTTTCTCTAGACAGCCTTTCACATGTTAGAGAACTAATAACGTGTTTAGTCCTTGAAAATTCACTTCTTTCAACCTCACTGAGCAGTTCCTAGCCTTTCTTAACAGTACTGTTTTCTAGACCTCTGATTACACTTTCAGTTCTCCTCTAGGCAGTCTTCAGCTTTAAAGAGCAGTGTCCCAGAGTGGAGTTGTGGTGAGATCTCGTTAGTGCCAATTAGGATAGAATAAGCATTTTCCATTACTTATATGTAAGTTGTTGAAGTTTGTCTTTTCCCAGCAGCATCTTGCCTCACTCCCAGTTTGTGATCCAGTGTAACTTCTTTGTCCCTTTGCAGAGCTGCTGGCTGGCCAGTCACTCCTCATTTTGCATCTGTGCATTTGATGTCTCATTCCTAACAGTTGCATATCATGCTTGTCTTTGCAGATTTCATTATGGTGATTTGGGGTAGTTTCTCCATTTTAGGAAAATTTTTCTGAATTCTTACCCTGTTAATCCTACTCTTTTGGATTAATCCTGGCAGGCAGCTTAGACTTGGCCACTCACTCACTCCCTGCCACAGTGGGAAGGGGGAAAGAATCAGTAAAAGTGAGAAAATTCATGGAATGAGATAAAGACACTTTAATAGGTAAAGCAAAAAACTGTGCACACAAGCAAAGCAAAACAAGGAATTCACTCACCAATTCCCATCAACGGGCAGATCTTCAGCCATCCTTAGGGCAGCCAGGGTCTGTTACAGTAATGGTGATTTGGGATGACAAACACCATCACCCTGAATGTGCCCCACTTCCTATCTCTTCCCCAGGCTTTCAATTGCTGAGCATGTCATCATATGGTCTGGTGTATCCCTTTGGTCACATAGGGTCGGCTGTCCTGGCTGTGTCCCTTCCCAGCTCTTTGTGCATCGCCAGTCCCCTTGTTGGTAAGGTGGCTGAGAGGCAGAAAAGGCCTTAACAACGTGCAAGGGCTGCTTGCTAACAAAAACAGGGTGTATTATTACCCTTGTGTGGTCACAAATCCAAAATATTACACCATACAAGCTACTGTGAAGAAAATTAACTCTATCCCAGCTAAAACCAGGACACTGCTTGTGGACTCAATCAGCTCAGTACCCACTGCTGGTTTTAGAGGTACACTCCGTAGCTCACCCAGCAAGTATTTTATGGAAAGATTGACTAACGCTGGTTCTGAGACAAGCACCAATGGTACATACTTGAAATGTCCTCATGGTTTGACAGAAAATCATTAACTGGAAAACATTGCAAAGGAACTGGTAGCATCTGGTTATCTGTAGTTGGAATTCTTGCATGAATACTGCTGAGTTAAAAAGAGGGAGACTGGAAGGGGCTCCTCAAACACACACATTGCTGTTCTAGCAGGAAGAAGTTGAAAGAACAAACCTGTGCAGGATACTCATCATATTGCCTACTCTGCTCTGGGAAGATTGTGAGATACAGCAAAGTAATCATAGTACAGGATCTTGAATAGATTGCTTAGCTAATGGGCTACTAATTCTGTTATCTTTATAGACAGAGACATTCCAATCAACCAGGATCAAATTGAGGATGGGACAATTCTAAGTTAATGTTTGCCCACTCCATTTTGCTAAAATGAAAATAAGAAGGTCTGACAGTCTGTCGATCAACCCCTGCAGTCTTGCACCGTTATCTGACTTGTGTAAAGGGTTTTTATCTTCATCTGTGGTAGGCAGGCTCAGAGATGGAATGACAAAGCTGTCGTTTCTGCTCCAGAGCAGTAGTGATTTTATCTTTATGTAGTTTCCATCATTTTCAGATGTGAGATATATTTGTCCAACATCTTCACAGAAGCATTTTTAACTTATGTGTTAGGATTGACCATTTCTTTCCAATGGTTGGCAGGATTCACCATTTATTTTGGGTCACACTGGCCTCTTCTGCATCAGTCTGGCAGAGTGAAGAGGAATATGCTGTGTATGGGCTGACATTGGTAATTATTTCTGCAGTCGTTGCAAATGAAAACACCAACCAGATGTCACTGCCTTATTGCATAGCACAATCCAGACATGCAACAAATTTGTGTTCAGAGAGCACTTGAGGTCACAGATGTGAGTCTGTGTATAGCCTATGTGAGATGCTTCTCACTGGCTGTATGGTGGATATTACCCTACTGTCAACTCTGACATAAAGCATATTCTCAGACATCTTGGGTTACCCAGATCACTTTCAGCCTGACATTTGAGCTAACATGTTTCGTCTTACAGTTGGGAAAGGATGAGGCAATGGAGAACGCTGGCTTGGGTGGCACAAGTGACATGTTGTAATTAGTTAAATAGTGTAATTCAGTTGCATTTCATTATATGGTCATATCTGCAGGTCATGTGTCAGGGAAAAAGAAGAGGACTAAACAAATGAAGGGAAGGTAGAATGGAGGGGCAGGATAGCAAAGTAAAACCAGGGTTGGTACAAAAGGAAAAAAAAAAGCTGCAGTGCTATTGACTCCCCCTCCCTGCTTATGCCCTAGTTGTTCCCTTTGGTTAGCTCTGTTTTTCATTGCCAATCGTTCTTGCTCTGCACTTTAACCAAGAGGAATAGAGGAATTTTGTATTCCTAAAGACCTGTCTTAAGGNTTTTTTGATGAAGAGAGGATGCTCTTATGACATGTGCTGCCAAGACTTGAGAAAGCAAGCTTTTTGCCATTGCAAAGCTCTCTAGTAATTAAAACCCAAGTGTTGTGGCATTTGGAAAGTGACAGTTCCTTGGTGACTTTATCAGAGAAATTGTCATTTACATGCCTAGTCATTCCTCTGACACTGACAGCCACTTTCTTTGCAACACTTTAAAATTATTCTGGGACTCCTTCTTCATTTTTTTGAATAGTATACTTGATCAGTTGATCTTCACGAGAGAAAACTACTTCAACCATCTTAGTGTGTCCTAGGAGTAATTCATGGGGCTGCTTAGAAACATAGTAGGAGTGAAAATGCCTTTAGCACAGCTGACAGGGGCAGTTGCAGAAACCTCAATGCTTTGCCTGCAAAGCTTATGCACTTCGGTAATTGATCACACATCAGTGTGCAGGACAACAGTTCTGTCCCTGTGCAAGAGGCATGCCAGCAGGGCCTCTGATGCCCATGGAAAAATAGCACCTGTGACTCCCTGCACATCCCTGTGTGCTGGGAGGCTGAGCTTCTCTTACACCCAGAAAAGAAGCCATCAGCTTGAGCATGTTAGTAGTATCACTTGCTTTGTTTGAGATACGCTGTCATGATGGTAGGAGGGAGTAGGAACAAGGCCTGATGTTTTTAATGCATGAAATAAATCAGAAATTTTTGGGGGATGCTCAGATTTGATGCTGTGATAGCTGCCAAAACTGGAGATCAGCCTTCAGAGAGAGCAAATTTTCTATGCTTGTGGCTTTGATGGTGTCAAGGACCTGCTTCAAAAACGTAAGACCATCCATGGATGATCAAGACCCCTCTCATTCCTGTCTCTTGCTCAGTCCAGCTGCCCCAACAGCAGTGCAAAGCTCAGATAATTTTCAGAAATACAAGCAAAAGGAGCTTCTGCTTTGATCCCTTCTAGGCCACAGTCCATGCAGGTGTGATGTATTCAGTCTCAGCTGCTTCCTCCATCTCCAGCTAAATGGATCTTTTAGGAGCTGTCTCATCCTTGGAAGGAATTATTTCACCCTAATAGGTATACACAGAGATTCTGGTGATTGTGCACTCTCCACAGACAGACCTATTTCTTCTTCCAATGGGGAATTGATTTTGAGAGAAGAATATGCTTCCTGTGATATCTGATTTTTCCACAAGCAATCTTCCCTCTGAGTGCAGGCCAGCCCAATACCATGTAGTTTGTTGGAAGTGATGAAATTGCAGCCTAAGGTGGCACAGCTGCTGGAACAAGATCAACCAAGTGGGAATAGATATATCAGGAATACGGCACAAGATGGCCTCTACTAATCCAAACCATTTACCCTCATGTTTCTGATTTCCATAAAAGTGCAAGTGTCACTTGCCTGTCATTTAACAAGATTACAAAGCAAGGCCAAGCAATGTTAAGTGTTTGCTTCTGAAACAAAATCTATCCCTTGTGAATGGGTAGGGCCAGAGCCAACCACGTGTAAGACTAAAGCATGTCGAAGCACATTGTTACTTCTGTCACTGATTGTCTTTCTTTCAGGTGTTCAGTGAGTGAGCTTGCTCTGGCTTTCTGCAAAATGTGAGTGTTGCTGCCAGTGTTTTCCTGGACCAATAAATCATTTTCACTTCCTAATGAGAGACAAGGAGCAGCAAGCTAACCAGTCAGTCTAAATCATCTTATTTAGAAACATTAATTTTAACCAGTTTGCCTAGCAGTTAATTTATTTGTATATATTTTTCTCATTTCAGAATCCTGTGCTGTCAGTCAAGCTGTGATTATCCTCTAGTTTGAATAAATAAACCTAAAGTTTCACAAGAACACTGATGGTCTGTCCAGCTGTTTTGCTTGAATTCTCTAGAAAGTACAGTTTTTCTACCACAGTTGCCTAAATCATTTAGGAACTGTGATTTATATTAAAACAAAGGTGTAACATTTCTAGGTTTCAGATTAGGTGAGGTCGTCAAGACACAGTGTATTATAATGTAGGATATCCCCATGGTAGCTGCAAGGAAGCCCTTTGGCATGTACAAAGGCAGTGCAATGTCAAGTTAGGACGCAAACTGGTATCCAAGAATAGGGCCTTGTCAGCCCTGTCACCAGTACTTTTGTGGCTCCTTGGTGCAGTGTTAGTGCAGCAGCCCTTGATCTGTGGTTTGCACAGCAGACATGGAGCTGAGGATTCCAAATAGCAGCTGTGGGGCTGTGAAAGTGCTCTGGGGTTGCAGTTCCAAACCCTTTGTGTCCCTTCCTTGGCTGACACTGCATCCTGATGGCTGCCTTTTGCCCTCTCTCAGACCCTTGCAGCTGAGGAAGTCTCTGAACAGCTGATTTCCCAAAGCTGAGAGGGCACAGGGGAGGGCTCATTCCTGTTTTTTTCCTGTTTCCTAAGCTTTTGCCAAAATACCTACATTTTTTACCATAGCAATAATTCTGAGAATGTTACGGTTTTCACGATCTCTTTATAGCGAGGCTGAGTTACCCTGTGTATCCTCTAAGTACTGTTTCATTTACCTGTTGGGATTTGCTGAAGCAAAGTTTGGATTCATACCACCATTTTAATAGCCCTTGCTAGGTCTGTTCTCCATTAATTTGTTTAATCCCCTTTGAACCTCTTCATACTTTTGGCTTCCACAATACTATGTGCATGAAGTCTCCATTTAATTATGTGTTGTGTGAAAAAGTGCTTCCTATTTTTTAGTTTCAGCCATTTGCCTGATAATCTCATTTAGGTTCCCCCTAATTCGTGTACTGTGGGAATTAACCGATCCATATCCCCAGTACCTTTTCCGCAAGAAGGGATTTTGTAGGTCAGTATTTCCTGTCAGTTTTCTACTTTCCAAGCATGCCCAAAGTATATACTTTATGCCTCTCTATGTAGGCAGTGTGATGGGCAGGAGAATGGAGCAGAGAGGGGAGATCCCAGTGCTTGGAGCCGAACTTCCCTTACTTGTTGCAGAATAATCAAAATCCAGTGGATTGCTGAGCAAAGAAAGAAGTTGAATGTCAAATGTACAAGGATATCAGGCCTACTCGTTTCTTTTGTGTACAAAAGAGGTTGCTCACACTTCAAAGGAAGAGGTGGACTAAAATTAGGACTAGAACACATCCATCTGACCTTAGTTCTAGAGAGAGTGGCTGCTTGGAAGTAAGTGGAAATATCACAGTCTTCATGAGAACCATGGTTTCATCACTTCTTTGGTGTTGTTCTTGCATTTCAGTTTGTCTGTACACAGTTTTGAGTTACTTCATCACAGCAGTAGTTTTCAATTCCCTGTGCTGTGTTTCAGCTGTTCCCACAGAAAAGTAGCACTAAAACTGTTACAGTATCATTGGAGCAGGTCATCTGTCCCTCAGTCACCATTAACCATGTTAAGAGTCCCTTTTACCTTCTACCTCTTCTGCATTCGGCAGCTTAATGTTAGCTGAGACTCTCTGCTTCCTCTTCAGTTGTTTTTTTTTCTTTTGAGCTAGCCTTTAACTTTGCTCCAGTGTTTGAAAGATCTAATATTCCATCTAAATTGAATATTGAAATAGATTTTTAGATTGCCTCTTTATCTCTTTTTGTAGTCTCTAGAGCCTTGCATCCGCCTCAGTTCAACAAAAGCACATGATGAAGTGCCTATGTGCTTTGCTGTATTGGGACCTGAACACTAATTTCCTATTCTCAGTTTTGTTTTCAAAACATTTAAAATTCCCAGTCAGGTCAGACATTTTACTTCTTTTCCTCTGTTTTTAATAGAATCTATCTTCAAATTAATAATAAATAAATCTAATATTTTTGTGCACATCTGTATGCATGTTACTGTCACTGGAATTTATAAGCTAAAGATACTATGATCCTAAAATCTTTTTTGTTTCTTTGCATGTAATGTATACTGAGATTATAATAATAGACCTGTAGCGAGGAGAAATTGTATCCATCAAAAACTAGATCTTTGGCAAGTATTTCCATACAATATATGATACTAAACTAGTCTTTCCCTAAAATCAGAAGAAATTGTGTAGTAAGTAAATGCTGTTGTCTTGTTCAGTATGTCATCAATACCTCATGAGAAATAGTGGCTATTTGCACATGATAAATACATATCCAAAGATATTCCAGACCTGAAGCTTCCCTTTGAGATTACATTGGTTTGGGAGGTTTTGGCAGGGCTTTTTGAATGATGATCAAAATCTCAAGTCAAATAATTTCACAGAATTCAAAAACCCAGATAGCTTTTTTCCTCAGAGACATAATCCAAAAT
The DNA here is from genome assembly GCA_013400775.1 of Chaetops frenatus. Taxonomy (NCBI): domain Eukaryota; kingdom Metazoa; phylum Chordata; class Aves; order Passeriformes; family Picathartidae; genus Chaetops; species Chaetops frenatus. The sequence goes on from VZTR01025961.1 coordinate 213,840, forward strand.
ACGACCTACTGTTTCAATGCAAGCGTCAGTCACCAGAAGCCACGTTGGAATCAGAATAAAAAATGCACTGTTCTCCAGCCATGAACTTAAATGTACTCAAACAGGCACTGACCAAGTTAAACAAGCAATAGAAGTGGTGGTTTGGGGCTACTGACTGATAGATGAGTTCCTGATTTGTGAGGGCATTTGAGACCTCGTAGGGCTCAGGGCAGCATTTAAGCAGTTTTGTTTCTTTTTTTCTCCACTTTTAAATGAAACCTCTTCTTCTCCCCCTGGCTCTCTTATCTATTGATGTAACTAGTGTTGCATGAGAAATTACCTCATTTCAATGACTGGAGACAGCTTTTCTATCAGCTGCAGTAAGGTTTCCTCATTTGTTTAATGAACCTGGATAGGTAGAAAATTAAGTATTAGGAGCTGCAGAGGAAGAAAACCAAACCAGAATGTTCTGTGTATTTGGGTGGTTTAAAAAAATATATCTGTATTAATACAGCCAGTGTATATAATTGGTATTTAGATTATGGCATGATTATTGCTTTGCAGACAGGGGACTCTGTTATCATTTAGTCTTCAATGAAGTAGCTGCATTCTGTGCTCATCTCATCTCTGAAGCTGAAAGAAGAGCTAGTTATTATCTTCAAGTGAGTTATTAATGAGGGGAAAAATCATCCCCAATTACTGTGAAGCAAAATATTTCAACATTTACATATCTCAGACTTTAATTTTGATCTAATCCTTCATGAGTTCTTAAGCTCAGATGGTATTCACTTTTCCAAACATCGCATATCGAGAGGAACTTACACCTGTCCAAGTGCTGGCTTCCCTAAGGGTGTGCTTCAGGGTCACAGAAGTGCTGCCTGTCCCATCCTTGTGCTGCTAGAGACTGATTTCCTCTGAGATTCCTTCATGCTTCACCATAGGAACAGAGCCTCCACTGTAAGCTTTGCCAGAGAAAAAATTCTGCGTTGTCTATACCGTCTGTGTTCCAAGTCCATTTTTTTTCTTAACTAGAAACAGCCTGGAATTTATTTGTAAGAGCTAATTTTGTTCTTTTGCTTTTCTTTGAATCCTTTTGAAATTAATGGTTTGGAAGTTCTGACTCTGAACGTCCTAGAATAAAACCTGGACAACATAAAGGTGATGATTTAAATTCATATAAACATGTGGGCAGTAACCAGGAGATGGGAGAAGTGCTGTCCACACTGTGAAGCCATCCATCAGCACAGATGTGAAGGTCTGACCTTGGCAGATTCAGGACGTAGGGATGTCAAACACAGTTTGCAGTCAATTGGAAATGTAGCTACTAGACAAAGAAAACTCAATAATTACACAGCTGTTTCAGTAGATTACAAATTTCCTAGAAAACAATAAAACAACCATCTGTGAATGGAAAAAAAACCCTATCTTTTCTTAATTCAAAAACATTTCTGAAAGTCATCAGATATGTCCCCTGTAAACTTATCTCTTTTCAAAAGCAACAGAGTCTGTAACCAATTGGTGTAGATTTCTCTACAGCATTTATGCCCATTAATGCTTCATTGATTTACAGTGAAACTGCTGAAGGACTGTCTCAAATAGACATATAAATATTAATTTCTTGTGAAGGATGGCTGCTATTACACTAAATATTAAATGAATTCATAATACTTGGACATTTGCAATAAATCACTACTGGGACTGCATACTAACATCCCATTCCCTTTTTTTTTTAAGTATTAAAGCCATGGAAAAGGTCTGGGTGCTTCCAAAGAAATGTAGAGCATTGTAACACTAGAATCATTAACAAATTCCACCAGCACAAGGAGGAGTTTCAACTTAGTCCTGTTTTACAGATCGAGAGAGGAGGCATGAAGTGACTTAGGTTGAATTGCTGATCACAGAAGGTTCAAACCCAAGCTGTTCCTCATGAGAGACATCACAGTAAATAATCAGTTCCTGACAGTCCTTCTTTTGCTTGAAATCCTCTGAGCAGCATCGGCAGAGGATCTGGTGATGTGATACCAGAGGGCTGAGCCAGACTCAAAGGGAGGAAGAGCTGGGCATATTGTCTAATCTCCACGCACACAAAGTGGTTGATATCCGGTCACCTCTAAATACCTTGCCCAAGGCCATAACTGGAAGGATGGTATTGCTTAGCTTTTGACTAGGCTTAGCAATTGAATTAAGTCTTCTTTTTTCTGAGACTGCAGGTCTTAGTTTCAAAAGTTTATTAAAATGCTCAGTGGGGGCTAAAAATCAAGTCTTTATTTTTCCTTTTATTAAAGTAGAACAAAGGGTAGATCAGCAAGTTCATTATAATTTTCTGTTTTCTAAGAAAATAGTAGTTTTCTAAGGGATAGTAGCTTAAGAGTAGAAATTTATGCAAGGGCTAACCCTGTAGAGTGGAAGCCGTTCTTGTAAACAAAAGTGAATGACTGTCAGACTCACCTGCTTTTTAATGTGTAGATGGGTGTCAGTGTATGCACCTCCTTAATTCCAAATAGTTTTGCTCTGTGCCTTAAATGGTGTAAGTTGCACAAGGTTTTTCTGATGGAAACTTGCCAAGGCATTTAGATTAGAAGCAAGAATTAGAAAAGCTGCTAGCACATAGGAATATTAATTGTTTGTTATACAGGGCTTTAGTTCACCTAGTTACTTTGCATTTACAAGGCTGCCAATTAAAGAGGCTCAGAGTGCTCACTGCTGCACCATAGCCGTTTCTCCAGAGTCACACAATGGCTATTGTATTCTGTCACTGACCTTTGGACACTTTCAAATGCATATTGACACAGGATGCTGGGATCATTAGAGCTATTGTTTCAGTGTGCCACAGGGAGAAAAGAGTTTTGTAATTTCATGAAGAGCTTTAAAATTTTATATAATGATGACAGCAACTAGAGAAAAATTCAAGCATTATTTCTGGTGTTTCAGGTGAATTGCAGAATGCACACTTTCCATATAGTCCCTTCCCATTAGGGAAAGAAGCTATTTATCAGGGGCATTTGGTCTGCTTTTCTATTGTTTCTGGGGGAATTGATTTAATTTTTTGGACCTGGTGGTGCCATATGGCCAACCTCCCTTAGCTTCCATGGATTCTGCCTGGGTGAACATCTTGACAGGATGGATCCTTTCATCCTGTCAGTGCAAAACACTCTTTTAAAATATAACCAGTGGTATGCAGGAGACCAGGATCTGGATGCACAGTTCAGACTCTGCTCTTCAAAAATCAGTGGACTTTAGCTCTGTGGCAACTGTGCTTCATTTTATCTCTTCTGTGTCTTGACATCTAAGGTATTTCTGTTTTCTTACCAGTCCGTGACAGTTAAAGAGTGCAAGCAAGAACTTTGGAAGCAGAGATACCAGATACTCCAAGTACATTGAATGTAGTAAATCCAAGCATCTTCTAAAAGCTTGTATTTATTTTATTGTAGCCTTTCTATTCTTTAAAGCTGCTTTGAGAAATTACTTCTGCAGTGAGAACATAAAAGAGCATAATTTTAGACCTTGCATGGGACATTTTGTCTATAGAGAATAAATAAATTACTGGCTTGTATTTCTAACGAGTGTTTCTGCTTGAATATAGAGAGATCGTTTCTGTTCTGTAAGTCTTGCCGTTTCTGGGTTTGATTTTATCCCCTGGGATCCTATTATTGAACAAATTATCAAATATAGCTAAACTTCACAGCCCTGAGTCTCTGAAGATAGTCTGGGTAATGGCTTGCACTTCTGACAAAAAAGAAATCTAATAGACCTTGCAAAACTGCTTGTATCATTTTTTAAAAATGGAAAATTTACTGCACAGCATTGCTGGTTGCAACTCTAACCTAGCATTGTGGACCATGTACCAGAGGATGGCCAGTTTCTACATACAAACCTTTAACCAAAAAACCTTCAAGATGAAGGACATAATATTTGGTATTTGTGTATGCTTCAGGTAAATGTGCAGGAGGATTCCTCACACTTATAAAATCCAAAAGGTCAGATGTGTTTCCTCAGTAATGTAGGCTAAACTTTTTTTTTTTCTCCATTAATTGAAAGGGTGCTGTTACCATCTTTTCATTTCTCCGTGTCAGAAATCCTTGTAGAACTTTGAAACCTCCCATGCACTACCACTGCAATTGCCAATTGTGAATTTTGTGATCTATCTTCAAACATCAAGGTGATACCTTTACCTTAACACATGAGGGGAAGTGACCCACTTCTGGGAGGGAGACACAAATATTTATTGCTATCTGATGCAGGATGTGAAGGGGAGCACGTTCTGGAAAGAGCTGTTACTCTCATGCCTCCATTCTCCCTACTGTGAATCTGCATCAGATAGTAAAAGAGGCAGTAATGATGAATGCTTCTCTTGCAGTGTGCTGGAATCTGAAATCTCTCCTCAGCCTATTGTGGTTCCCAGCAGAGGTTTTTAGCCATGGGTCCTGACTTCTTACTTGTGGGATATATCTCTACTGAGGGAACAGGATTCTCCTTGAAAAGAGAGGACAGCGCTCTGCTTGCTGTCTTCTCTGCATGGGAAATTCGTACCTTTGCTGTACCACTATAGTTGCACTCTTCCTTTCAAAAGGAACATAATCACTGCCTGGATAGATTTGAAAATGGGGATAATCTTTGCAATATATTTGGTCCTTACTCTACTGAATGAGTTGAAGCCCTTTTCGATGGGGAGGGATTTTCATAAGATCTTTATTACAGAAAGCTCAAGTTCTACCTGGATCCACCTCTATGGCAGTTTTGAGAGGTTTCCTGACACACACATTGAGGTTTTCCAAAATGAAAGCAAAGGGAGTTGGTATGTCTGCTGACTGCCTCTGTTTTGTTTGGTTCCTTTGCAGAAGGAAAAGAAGAGCGGGCTCTTGAAACTTCTAGCAGGAGCATCAACAAAAAAGAAGTCGCGCTCCCCACCATCTGTGTCCCCCACGCACGACCCCCAGCCAGCCATTGAAGGAGTTCTGCAAGGGGCAGTGGGGCCCGAGCTGTCCTCCCTCTCCAGTCACGGCAGAGCCGGCTCATGCCCTATCGAGAGTGAAATGCAAGGAGCCATGGGGCTGGAGCCTCTGCACAGGAAAACAGGCTCCTTGGATCTGAATTTTTCCATCCCTTCACCTGCCAGGCCACCCCTCTCTTCCATGGCAGCTATTCGGCCAGAGCCCAAGCCTTTGCCCCGGGAAAGGTAAGCCGTGTTTCTCCTGAGGCTGCCTGCATCCACAGGGAGCATTTGGAGGAGGGATTAAAGTTGAACTGGCTCAAGGGTTGTTGCAGTTTTGGCATTCTGTGGATTGACTGTACGTTGCTCAGATGTCTTTTAGGAAGACAGGGCATACATGCATCTGCCCATTGAAAAACATTTGGTACACTGTGCAGGTTTAAAGAAGAGTTTAAGAGCACCTGTCCATGACCTGGTCCACAGCCCTGTTCTAGATGTGGAGGACAGCAGTGTTTTCTCAGCCTAAATGGTGTAAATGCTGTTGGCAAATGCCACATTTTAAACGGGATTCCAGTATTTTAACTTAAGGACTTGACATATTATGTCCCATCTGGACATGTCCTGTTCTACAACACCAAAGACTGTTTCAAATTCTTGTTGTTTATAATACTTACAGATATGGCCATCTTCAGACCTCTTACCAAAATTGCAGCTCATTTCTAGAGAGGGATGTACCAGTGATTCTGGAGTTCATTTCAGCAGCCTGCTCTGCACCTTGGTACCTTGGAGCAACTGACTTTGCAAATCCGAAAAAAGAATAGGAATACCAAAATACAAAAGCACGTGGAGAGAGAAATAAATGACCAGAAAAGAGGTAGAGGGTTGCAGAAAAGAGATAGGTCTCCATGTGCAGAGTCACACTGGATTCAGGTGAATGTTTTCTACAAGACTGCAGCTTGAGGACTGGGAAGGGAATTGATAATACACAGCTACAGTGCTGTTGAAATGCTTGCCACTCAAAAGGTGATTGAGGAAAACATGTTTTTTACAAAAGCATTGAAGAATTTTCAAAAAGCTGTTCAGGGAGCACTCTTGAATTGGTATTTAAAACAATTTTGAAATAACATTGAAATCACAGAAGTTGGAAAGAAACTAGTTTTGTCTGAGTGTATGAAAGAGGCTGAAGGGAATGGACTGGGCAAGCCACCTGACCCTGAATCCAGTTGGGATTGTGAAGCAGATGATGTCTAATAAGGGACATTACAGGACAGTCCATACCTTACACATTGTTATACTTAGTGAAGGTTGAAATACAGTTGAGAAGGTGACTGTGACAGCATAACAAACTTTTTTAAGTCATCTGGTTTGTTACCATAAAACCTCTTGCTGAGTAAACTGGACACAATCTACCCAGCAGATATTGAGTGGATTGAAAATTGATTCACTGGTATCAAATCTAACTCTACATCAGAAATCACTAGAAAGTTATTATTAATGTATATAGTGTAGCCCAACAAGAGTGGGGTCTTGAACCTGCACTGTCGACATAAAACGTGTGCTGTTGCAGAATGAGGACTGAAGTGGGAGGTGGGTGATGGGTAGGGCATGTCGGTACAGAGCTAATTCAGTACCTGGTCAGGAGGATACAGAGAACAGTATATTTCAGAAGAGGCAAATCTGATGCAAAGTGAAATGAACTGAGAGAAGCATCATAAGAAAAATGGAAGATTTAAAACTATATATTTGCAATGAGAGACAGGGAGCTCTGGCACACCTGGTAAAGAGTGTAGGAATGGCGTGGTAACAGTCTGTAAGAGACTGCAGTCAGGACAGACGTGGGAATATTTTTACACTAGATTTGGCTTTTTTTCTAAAAGAGATGCTTTTGTTCAGGTGCAGCTGTTAGACTTGAAACAGAAATAAATACAGGCAAGTCTTTCAGCATTGTAATGAAGGCAGTGAGAACAGACTATCGCAGTAGTCTCTTGCCGTTCAAATCCATGAAAAAGTAATTTAGCAAAAGGACTTAAAAACTAATGCCTATTTAGACACACTTAATTTGGTCTACATCAGTTCAGATAAATGCTATAAGAAAAGTTAAATCAATATAAACCAGATTTGGCACCAGTGTAACTAAATCAGTGGGCTGCTGCACCTTTAGTTAAATGTAACCATGAAGAGAAGCTGGGAAGTACAGCCCCTGATGTCTCCAAAGCTGGGTGTTAATGCACTGCTCTCAAAGCTTTACTATAGAGAACTCCAGATACATTATTTAATATGCCAGGGTTAGTCCCATACCCTACAAATTTCTCAGTCCACCTCAGGGTGGTCCAGGTAGGAAAACATTTAAGTAATGACTATTTTAAGCGGCAGAATAGAACCAGAGAGACAAAGGTTACTTGCATTCTCTTAGCTGTGCTGGAATCAGGAGCAGATTTAGAGTGCTAAAACTGAGTAACTACTTCCATCTGCAGTATATAGTGATAAGGAACTTACTCTGATTTTACGTATTTTGATTCCTGAGTCTTAAATCTGAAAATAAGCTATAATTGAAGTAACCGTAATTATACACAGCAGGCAAGATTCTTTAATTGATTTATGAATTAACTTCCTTATCATTGGTGTATCTGCATTCCTTAACTGATCATATGGGTTTTTTCATGTCCATAATGGGAAATATTAATTACCTTCATGCACTAGGAAGGATAATGCTTAGTCCTGGAATAATCCAAGCAGATGCATTAAACACTTGTCTGCTAGAAATTCATCCCACATCCATCTGTGCTCATTAAATCATCAAATTTCTCAGAAGTACCAAATTATATTTTTTTTAAAACAAATTACGATTTTCAAACCACTTGTTCTTTTCACATCTGGCAATGGAGCAACTTGCATTCAACATCACTCAGCTCCATATTTTGCTTGTTTGCATTTTGGTGCATCTCATCCACACAGTAGGAGCAATTCTCGGAGAAAGAAAAGGGAGGAGAGGAAAAAAAGGTTAGATAAACAGATTCAGATGCTGGATGAAATTTTAAAAAGCTGCAAAGCATTTCAGTACACTTAGCTGTACTTGGCTTTCTGTCTCCCAACGCCCATCTGTGCACATAGAAACAGAGCACTGAAAGGTTGGAAGAAGTAGCACATTCCTTAATATTTACGGCATTCAAAATGAGGCTCATGCAGGCAGCAGAGCACCGCTACTTTTCCTATAGAGGTTGGCTTGCAGCTCCAGCAGTCGCCACATCCAGGTTACTGATCAAACCCAGTGCACCAAGAGGTGCATTAAAGGGCTCTGATGGCTTGCAGCTCACTCACTATTTAAGGGATGAAATGCCGATTCTGCTGCTTGACAGTGCAGACCTTTCTGGGAGTTGCAGCCAGGTAGACAGAAAGGTGAAGCAAGTTTCACCCTCTTGGAGGTGCTGTTAATGTTTATACTCTCAGTCTTTTTTTTTTTTTTTTCTTTTGTACATAGAGAGGAAAACAATTTTCTTCTTCTTCTTGATGTTCCAAAGCCTGGCTGTGGATGACTGGATTAGGAAGAAAATTACTCCTAGCTCTCCTGTCATTTAGCCTCCATATTTGTCTGGTTTGCTGGGATAATCAGAGCCCATGTCTGCCTTCTGGGTGTAGTTTCCACCACTAGTTTATAAAACCACATTCCTTCAGCTGCTGTCTGCCATAAAGCATCCAGCAATCCTAGCACCAGAGCAGAGAAATTTCCCAGGTAGTGTCCTTGTCACTTCATGTGGCAGTGATTGACTGCCAAGTGAATAGCCCATCAGACTGTGTGTGCCCCACACACTCTTTTCCACCTACTGCTCCATCCGGTTTCTGCTGGTGTGAGAAGCAGGACCAGCTCAGGGACACACTGTGGGGAGGCAGGCACTGGGCCAGAGCCTTGCCCACATCCCACTGATGCTGCTGGTTCACAGGAGGGGTGTGCTGTGTGCCTGGCAGCACCAAAACAAAATCCTTTCCTTGCCACCCCCTTCAAGAAAAAGTGACTGTACATTAAGCAAAACAGGAGAGTTGAATGTGCATGTGTGTGTGTGTGAGTCATGTTCCCCTCACTGCCTGGCACTGTTCCCAGAGGCGAACCTGAGTAAAACATGTCACGCGTTGTTGACTCTTTTATAGTAACTGGCACAAACTCTGCCGTGTTATATTGTGACAAAGCAGCTGTGGCCAGACTTATTGTCACGACTGGCATATGTGCAGTGTGTTTCTATGGTTTTTGTGCAGCCTTCAACCAAGTTATAACCATAACACTGCTGCAAAATAAGATGGGAGCAGTAAGTTTGACCTTTAAAATAGATCCCTCCGTGTTTCCATGTGTCTTTCTACAAATCACTGCCACATTAGAAATTGAGCTCCCAATTCAAGGAAGCATTCAAGCATGTGCTTAACACCCATTGACTTCAATTTTGCTGTGCTCATATGTCTTCTTTGCCAAAAAGGAAAGCAGAAGAAGGGTTCTTTTCATTCCTGGGAAGTGATACTAGAGAAATTACCCAAGAAGTAGTTTCTGACTGAACAGTGACATGTATTGACATGGTTAAGTGCTTCTCTGAGTAGGGATACCTGCGTTAGGACTGGGAATCAACCATCAACCATCTCAGAAATTGAATCATGAGATATTTCCAGCAGAAAGGCCAAAGACCCAACTGAGACTTGTTCTTCTAAGGCTGCTGATTCAGTCACCAAACTATGGAGAAGCAGGTTTTGGCTTGTAGCGTGCAGAGGCGCTTTGCAGGTCCCTGCAATTTGCCAGTGAAAGGATGAAAAAACAGAGCTCCACTGGTAAACAAGAGCAATGGTTAACTGGGATAGGTGCTCCATTGGTACTGATTATCCATTCCCTCCAAAACTGTTTATTCCTAATGCATAAGAGACCTGTTGGAGTCACAGGACTAGACTCATGCAACCTGTCCTTAGTGCATGAAACAGAAACTTGCATTGAGCATCCGAATTCAAGCATTCTAAATGAGATCAGAATTTGCCTCATTGCACACTTTAACTTTCTCTAGTTCCATCACTGTCCTGGATGCACATATTTACTCAGTGAGTATTTTGGGGGGTTTTTTTTAGTGTGTCCAGGCCTGAGTTCAGCCATTAATTACTGATCAGTTCTGATCAATACTGTTCAGTGCCTGCCTGCACACTGACAGAAGGCCTGCATGACTCATTTAGACCAGACAGGACTCCTACACAGCCAGTGTGCATGAGATGAGTCGCCCTCTGTAGAAAGTGTGGCACGAGGCTTTGCAGCTGGAGGAGTCAGAGAAGCTACTTTCCTCACATCTGCACTACTCAGTGAATTTCATCATGGTCACTTGCTAGAGATATTCCAACCTCTGCAAAAGGTGGGATGGCTCCCATGTCAGAGCCTTGACTCACATTCAGAGCAGCATCTTGTGCACTAAATGAAGCAGGCATCCTATGGGAAAAATAGTATGCAGTCTTATAATGAAAGATTATATTGCAAGGCAGCAGAAGTAAAGTCATGGGCAATTTTATTTGCCTCTTTCTTCATCTCAAATGCGTGGGTGTGAAACACTAGTGTTCTTTTGAGGTTGTAGATGTCTTTATGTATCTACACACATTATATTTTTAATAATTTTTCTTCTTTAAAAGAAACTAAACCAGAACTTCCATCATGTGACATCTCTTTGAGGTTAGAAGTCTTATTTGCACCTTCCAGATTTCAGTAGGAGTAGCAAAGGGAGGGCTGGGTGGGAGAGGTGTTTCTTTTGACTATGAAAACCAGTACTGTGAAGACAGGGGACAGTGGGATTGCAAGGTCTTTGCTGACAGCAGAGGATGGACCTACTCCCAGCTCAGTGTGCCCATCCTACCCTCAGCCCCAGTGCCTGCCTCTACTGATGCAGTCTCCTACTTCTTGGGATGACATGTCCCTGCGCCAGGCTCCCTCCTGCCAAGGCTTTTTGCTCTCCCAGACTCAGCTCAGCAGAGCTTCACCCCTCAGCAGCCATACCACACCTTCTATCAGGGCTTCCAGTTTTCATCACAGTCACATTTCTTCCTCTGCACTGTTTTTTCTCCCATCAGCCTCCCTTTTCCTCCACCTCATCCCTTACTTTACCCCACTCTCCAGCTCCCTGGGGTTTCTCTGCCCAGGCAAAATCTATCCCCTGTCCTTGCTGATACTACTTGCATGTATTATCCCTTGGGCACTGAGGACCCTTCCCAGGCCACTGCCCATCCTGGACAGTAGCCTCCAGGGATGAAGTGCCCAATCCAAGGATGCCACAGCAGCTAGCAGTGGGCATGTCCACCATCCAGTCTGTTGCCTAAGAGAAAAAACAGGAGAGGGGCCCAGTGCTAAGAAAGGAAGAGAAATGCAACTTCTGAGGTCCCACAGAGCTAGGACAGCTTAGAGCATGAATCAGCAGAGATTTTGCTTTCAGTGCTCATACAAGCCTAAACATGCCATTTTGGGGTGGTTTGAATGCTTTTAACCTGGCTGAGAGTGGGTGATTTTCTGGAGGAGCACCATCCCTGACAGACCAGTGGGACCACAGGACAGGTTTTTGCTCTTAAATATAGGATCTGAGACCAGTTTGTGGAAGTGCTCATATGGGGCCCGCTGGTGCTGCAAAACCCCTCATGTTATTCTTGGAAGTAATGAGGCCATTGGGCTGTATGTTAGACCCTCAGCTTGATACAGCCAACTGCTGTGGAAAATTTAGGCCAAAATGATTAACATTTGGCAGAACTGTAACTATATACAACAGATTTACACAATTTACTACAGAAAATACCAAATATTGTCAATAGTAGTCAGAGGTGGTTGCCATACTTGGAATCATAATTGTTGCCCAGCTAATTATAATTTTTGAAAGTTAGTGATTTAGAGGTCTAATGTGACACAGACAAAATTGAGAAGACTAAGATCCATCTAAAATGCTAACCAATAGTGTGGTATAAGAAGACCTACAATTTTATAGCATCTTCTCGAAAAGGGGACACAAGGGGAAATAAAAAGGAGAGATATAAATAGAAGTATCCCGGACTGCCTTTTTGGGAGTGAGGGAGGATGTCTGGGAGAAGAGACCTTTTCTGCCAAAAAAATACGGCTAATAGCTGTCCTTGCAATTCCATTCCAGAGGATACGTGTGGCTGAGGTGCCACCTGGAGGTGTGGAGGGGTGGCACAGCTCGCTGTGCCCTGCAGTTAAGAGGCGTTCTTTACTGATTTGTAAGGTCTTTTGTGGCTAGTATTTTGTTATTCTATCAAAAACCTCTTCAGTGCTATCTTGTGAAGTACTGTAGTTAATTAAATAGAAAACATAGCATTTAAGGTTTCCCAAAAGGGAAAAAGTGTCTGATTTTGTATTGCAGTGACTGAGATTTATTTTTCTAAATTGCTAAGAAGATGCTGTGTAGAGTCCCTTTTATGATGGTGGGCACATTCCTGTCGAGTGTGGTCACCTGCCCCCTCATGTGAACCATTTAGGGACTAGCAGCTCATCACTCTGAGGACGTGGTTTTGCTTTAAAAGGATGGCTCTGTGCTTTTGGTATAACATGAGGTGCTGACAGTCTCAGCTGGTGACCCTGCCCAAGAGTGACCCTGCCCAAGACACCACCTTTTTCTGAGTTTCTGTTTCCTGACTTGCCAAAATGGTCTGTGAGTACCTCCACAGCACTCAACTAATGTTGGGGTCCAACCTTATTTCTTTCTCAAGGCCTCTTGAGTTCCTGATGCAGAGCTTCGATGTGCTGTGATTGTGCATAAGAGTAGTGAGATCTGAAACTTGGCATCATCTTAGCTGAAATTGTTCCACTCTGATAATTTAATTAATCAACACTGCAGCAGAGTGTTTGAAATAATGTGTGCATTCATTTGCATAATGAGTGTAATTGGCAAAGCTTCGTAATATAAGTGTAGCAGTTCCACAGATGATAGCTTGATAGACCATTTTCGTGCAGCCAGCCAGCAGCACACGTTTCAACCCCTGTTATTTGCTTTCCACAGAGGAAGGAAGTGACAACTAGATTTATTAACCAAGGTACAGAGAGGATTGGCAAATTTTTGATGGCACTTGAACACATATATTTTCCACAACGGTGTTGCTCTGTCAAGATAAAAAAGCTGTAGTCAGGTATTAGAACAGAACCCCCACTCCAAATGGAGTTTAATGCTTTTCCAAGTAATGGGTTGTTTGGCTGTGGAGATGTTCAGACATAGAGTCAAAGCTGATATTTCCAGTGTCATGCCAAAGTGGAGTGCCTAGTTTCAGAACTGAAGCCACTAGGCACCTGAGCAAAGTCTGCAAAGAGAATAGGTGACTGCCACTGGAGAGCCCCTTGCTTTGGTACTGTCTCACTGGGAATGGCCTCAGGGCATGGTCCACAGCCTCCAGGGCATGTTAAATTCCCCAGGGACAGGATATTATCTTACATAAATACTCACCTTGTTACAGACAGGACTTAGGCATCAGTGGCCAGGCATCAGTTGTGAGATGGGCTTTAGGTAATCAACTGGCAACTTTTAACTGTCTTACTATATTCATTACTTTGCAATTAGCAAGACAGTTATTGACTGTTAACCAAATGCCAGATGACTGCAAAAGCGCTGAAGGAAAAAAAACAATTGTACAGTGGAAATATATTCCCTGCTCTGCACACAAGCGTGTTAATATAAAATGGCCTGGACTGTGCTCTCAGGAGGACACCTGCTGATAAGCTCTGAGTACAGAATAGCTGTATCAGGCTCAGACACATCATTACTTCATTGAAATGAAGTGACACTTGAAAACTAAGTTCCCAGAGAACCCTGTGAATGGTTCAGGACTGGGGCTCCCTGTTGGTTTGGAGAGCACTTTGAAAGTCACTTGATACCTCTCCATTTTAGCTTCCCTTCTAGGTTTGAGGGACCCAAAGTACATTCTCAAAAAACATTATAAGAAGAAAAGTGTGAACTGCTTTAGCTAACATCTGCTGATGTCACAGGCAGTGGGAGCATTGCAAACCCCATTTTTCATCATCAGTGGACAAGGGAAGAAGCGTATCATATATCTGGACTTCTGTAAGGTCTTTGACATGGTCCCTCACAACATCTCTCTCTAAACTGGAGAAGGATGGATTGCATGAGTGGACTGTTTGGTGGATAAGGAATTGGTTGGATGGTCGCATCCAGGGGGTAGTGGTCATTGGCTCAGTGTCCAATGGACATTGGTGAGGAGTGGTGTCCATCAGAGGTCCACACTGGGACCAGTGCTGTTCAGTATCTTCATCAATAACATAGATGGTGGGATTGAGGGCACCGTCAGAAAGTTTGCAGATGACACCAAGCTGATTTATGGAGTTGACACATGGGCTGTTGAGCAACCTGCTTGATATGAGGCAGAGGGTTTGAACTAGATGACCTTTAAAGTCCCTTCTAGCCCAAACTCTTCTATCATTCTATGATGCTGTGATTTTTTGATGGAGCAGATGCAGAGCTGAATAAGACATGTTACAGCAGAGATGCAGCACTGGGATAAAGCAGCCAAGTCCTGGCACAGGCTCAGCACACAGCTGGGAGCAAGGACACTATGAGTGGTCCATCCATTTGACAACAAGTTCCTGCTTTCATGGACTGGCTCCAGAGTATGTCCCGGTCAATTGTCCAGCCAAGCTGGCCAGAAATTTCCATCTTACTCAGTTTTAGTAGAAAATATAGCTGCATTGCATACAACTAGTGTGTGAAAATATAACTTGATATTTCCAAAATTTTTTTCCCAAGCTCTCTGGTACTGGTGCCCAGCCACTCCCATCGAGTGCAGACTAACCAAGTATTTGCCCTTTTGTCTCCAAAGGTACCGCGTTGTGGTCCCATACCCACCGCAGAGCGAGGCGGAGATTGAACTGAAGGAAGGGGACATTGTGTTTGTGCACAAGAAACGGGAGGACGGCTGGTACAAAGGGACGTTGCAGAGGAACGGCAGGACGGGCCTCTTCCCCGGGAGCTTTGTCGAGAGCTTCTGAGGACGAATTGCTGCTCTCTCAACTGAGGAGCTTTCAGGGGAAACTGCATAGCACAACAAGAGACAGCAAAGAGAAACTGGACTGATAACCACTGCCATTTTTATTTCCAAAGACTTCCCCCAGGCCCTTCAGTCTGCAGCTCTGGAGACACAGTGCCCCGCTGTGCTCCCGAGACCATGTGCGGTGCATACAGTGGTATGTTGAAGTAGTGCCTTCCACCTGGAATCACAGACTGAAAGGATGCCCATCTGGACTGTAGTAACCTAAACTCTGGCTGTTAACCTTTTGTGTAAATTATAGAGAAGATATCTTTAAAAAAAATTAAGAGGAAAGCTGTTATATTGCTGTAACTTATTTGTCAGAGCTGCAGTGTTCTTATTACTGGCCTATGCAAGATGGATTTGAGAGTTCAAGGAGGTGTGCTAGGAAGCTCTTAAACTGGGATTTTGTTTTTACCAAGGGAAGAAGAGAGGAGGGTGGAAAAAACCCCAGCTAAAGATCAGTGCGTCGTTGTGCAAGTAAGAATGAGGAGTCCAAAATGTTAATGTCATGCTTTCTATATACCTCAGAGATATGCTGCGCAGGTTTGTTGGTGCGTGTGTTAAGTACTCAGAGTGCCACACCACCCCGTGTCCTGGCACTGCTGCCAGGGAGGTCCTGGAGGAAGCACGGCTCCACCATTTAACTGTGGTTATTTGAGCAGAATCCCTTTTGCCTGTCTTCTGCCCGTGTTATATGCAGCATGGATTTTTGTCCTTCGGTATCACTTTCCATTGCTTTTTTGTACGACGTACCTTTTTACTGTAAGAATTGCTCTACTTTATATATATTCCTACTAGATCAGACATTTCCTCTTTTTCATACATCTGGTGCTATTTTTTTTAATTGTTAAAGATTTGGTTAAACAGAGAGGCTGCAACAAGATTTGCATTCAACATATGAAATTAGAAACATACCTGAAGATTGAGATCAGACTTGTTCTTGCATCATAGAGGAAACAAGAAAAAGCTGCATGGTCACTGATAAATATACCTGGAGGAGCTGCCTGTGCAACACACACACGCTTGCTCTCTCCTACATATTTAGAGTGGCTGAAGACCCATGCTGAAGCACAGCGTTCTGTCTGGAGAGTGATAATGACTCCAGAATTGGAAGTTATTCTCAGAGGAGTCATTTTAATTGACTTTTTCATGGCAATAAGAAGAACACTGCAGGTTCTAGCACACGCAGGGACCATGGAGTTTTCCTCTGTCGTTGCATGACAGAGACGAGAGCTGATATGCGACAGCAGTGATTAGTGTTATGGAAATGTGATTTCTTACTGTAGAAATGTACAGTTCTAGAGACTGTTGGATTTCTTAACGTTGTCAAGCTACAATACAAACTGTATCAGGCAATATAAGCTTCCATCTACCAGGGACTTAAAGGTGCAATAAATGCAAGGTGAGTTTAGCCAGTTATATGTATGAAAAAGAATGAGAGAAACAAGTCATAATGCAATTGTTGAGAGTATTTAAAAAGACATCGGCTCCTAAAGGAGTGAATTGTGTTGAAAGGCCTTTCATAGCTGTACCCATACCTTGCCTCTGACAGCAGTTGGCTGTTTGCCAAAGCCCACATGTGGTGGGTGTTTAAAAGCATGTCAGAGGCACTGTAACCTGGAGATGATCATATTAAAACAAAGAGGTGTGGTGGGTGAACATCGTCACTGCGTTACCAGTATTTCATATGCCAAGGTGTTAGTTTTGTTTTCATTCGAGCCGTGTGTACTAGTACATATCAAAACCCATGTAAGTGAGCATTCCTGTTTAAGTTCAGCTCTGTGACTTTGTTCTCTGTAAAATAAGTTCTTGCTGTCACATGTT
Source organism: Chaetops frenatus (assembly GCA_013400775.1). Classification (NCBI taxonomy): domain Eukaryota; kingdom Metazoa; phylum Chordata; class Aves; order Passeriformes; family Picathartidae; genus Chaetops; species Chaetops frenatus. The sequence goes on from VZTR01025961.1 coordinate 230,611, forward strand.
AACAAACCGATTCCAGAAACACAGTTCATGGCCAAGTATAGCACCTTCAAACCGGGAGGGATCACTTTCAGGGTGTTTCTTTTTATACTTGATGTTGCCGCATTTGTTGATATTCCAGATTGTAATGAGTCAGTCACTAAAAATTTAGTTACTGTTGAGAGGAAATTGCCTTTTTATAACCAATAAGAGACTGAAGAAATGTCTTCTGGAAAGACTTGCTTGAGATTAGAGCCATATCTGTTCCACTTATTTGGTCCAGGTCAGAACTGGTGTCACTGCACCTCTAACAATAAACTGCAGTTAGGCAGTCAGCAATGCCAAAATGTGTGTTATTGATTCCAATAACAATTCTGGGTTAGATCTGCGAGAGATGAGATTTTTTCTGACAATTTACAGTGGTTAAAACGCTCTTAAAATTCTGTTCCGTGCTGTATTTACTGCAGTCAGAAAAATGAAACAGGATGACAGCTTGCATGCTGCCTATTCTGTTTAGCCAGATCTAAAATTGTTCTAGATTGCCACCTTTTTATGCTTAACTCTCAGAGGACAAAAGTTGGTGTGTGAGAGTATCAAGGAAAATATGTAGATATCATATCATTAAATCAGTTCTTTAAAATATATTTTGCAAGGAGGATGGTGGTTTTTTGAATGGTCAACAATCTTTCCAGTCATACCTTCTTCTAGGAAAAATAAGAGAGGGAAGGTGTTCTATTTTGATAGCAGCTGTTTCTGGGCCCTCTTTATTGCTTATCATCACAGTTTGGGTTACTGAGTAATCTTCTTGAACAAATCACTTCCATGACAGGAGCACAAGTATTAAGGGGAACTTAATACAGCCCAGTGATACAAAAACATGACCCAGTGCCATTCAGAAAGTCCTGGGCTGAGAGAGGTTCGACTCATACTGTGGTCTAGTTTTTACGTGTCATGCCAGGAAAAGAGGGAGGAGGGGGCATCTCCATCTCCTGAAACAGGGCGGGCAAAAGAAAAGGTTCCTTCTGGTGGCCTCAGTTTGTAAAATGCCAGGTTTGTTCTTGTAGAAATGGGTTCAAGTAATTGAACAATTCCTTTGAACTTTGCACAGCTCAGAAAATGTTTTTGTTATACATGAATGTTAATGTGGTTTAGGAAATGTTGGCAGATATGAGTACAAATGAACTACAATGACTGTGTTTCTGATTCTTTAAATAAAATAAGTATTAAGGCAACTTGACTGAGGTTTCTCTCTCTATTAGTCAACAAGGTGAACAAGCAGTGTAAGTGGCTCTGAGGTTTGCAAAAAGAATAGAGAAGACTCCTCTGCAAACCCTGTAGTAATTCCCACATAAATAAAAACCTGTTAAGGGTAAGAGATGCCTGAACAGGAGTCAGAATCTCTGGTTCTTCTTTTGGCACATCTGGGATTTCTTCAAAATCTGAGAAGTTAATAACTTAGGAGAAGAGGTGTGGAGGTCCAGAGAAAGAGAGTGGTGACAGGCCAGGAAGATGGAGCAAGGTGGCAAGGGTAAGGCTGTGGCAGAGAGGCTGGGAGGGGGTGTGGAAGCAGAAAATTTGCAAGGAAAAGAGCAGCCTCTAGTAGTGTTAATGGGCTTCGGGGTGCTCTGAGGTCACCTGGTGGGTTGAGCAGGTTTGTAGGCAGAGCCCTTTCCTCCTGCCCTGGGTAGGCTTAGGTGTGGTGCCAGCAGGGTCCTCGTGTCCTCTAGGCAACACACAGCCAAGGAGCTGGGAGAGAGGGAAGGAGCAGGTTGTACCCTGGGCAGCTGAATGCCCCTTAACTCGGGTGAGTGGTTTAAGCCCATTTTTGGACAAGGCCTGAGATTCCCATTCAGCAGCACAGTGCAGAGCATCTGAAGGGGGACCAGGAGTCCATGGGTGGGTCTGCATGTGTTTGCCTTGATTTGGCTGGGAGACACCCCTGGAAGAGGTGGTGATTCCTTGCACAGTTAGGGAGCACATAGGGCAGGAATGAGTGAGGTACAGTTAACTCACCATGTCACCTACATGGGAGGTGACACGAGTCTCTCTTTGCCTCAGCTGGATCCTGAGTCAAAATTCTGAACTGTGGGAACCACTAGAATTTAAATGTGGGCGGGCAACACCTCTCTCTGCTAGGCCTTGCTGGCTGTCTGACAAGCAGCGTGATACAAAATGCTGCACAGAGGAGCTTGCCAGCTACTTCCAAGCTGGTCTGACATGCCAGTCCCCTCCACACTTTGCCAGGTCCTGTTCCTCTGACATTTCTCTGTCCCCTGCTGCCAGCACATACCGCGCACCTCACCCAGCCTTTGTACTGCATATCGCCCTGTGCTTCTGCTCCAGTGCCTGATAGAAATTTTGGCCATGTTTTGAAAGAAAAATAATCATTGTAAAATTGTTACACGGTTTGACTGTTCCTAAACGCTCATGGAGAGCAGAACCACCTGGACAACATCTGCAGGGTTTTCCCGCGGCCAAAGCTCTTCCTGACATCAGCAGCTCCTTATACATGGTAAACCTGGCAGCTACATGGCTTGATTCGTTGGTGCCAAACCAAATAAATGAGCTGTACTGGAAGGAAAGCCAAGAGGTGCTACAGTCTGGAGAAGGCCCTGTCTTCACACCCCAGCCTTTCATGTAGCAAAAATAACTTTCCAAGTGGTCACAGATGTATTTCCAATCACTGGGGCATGGATGTCTACTCTCCCTTCAGAAAACCACTTGATTTTTCTCAGCCACCAAGCAGCACCAGCTGCCCCACGGTGCCGCAAAGGGGTCACAAGCCAGAACACTGAAGAGCTCGTACCAAGGCTGTCCCATTGCAGCACATGCCAGACAGCCTGTGTGAGTCCCCCACATTTACATTACAGCTCAGTTGCAGGTCAGTTCACCTCTAGCTGAGTCCTTCTTTGCTCCCTAAGGAGATGCCAGCAGCCCCAGGAAAAGACAGCCAGCATGCTGCTGACTTGGCCAGGGAGTCACTGAAAGCTGTTTCCAACACAAATGGCTCTTTTGCAGCAGCCAAGATGCAATACAGTGTTTTTGCAAAGGCAATAGGAATGACCTTGCATGCAGGATTATGAGCTCTGTGACCTCCTGTGTGACACACACGTGTGTGTGCAGAAAAGCCCATGAGCAAGGAGTGTTGCCGGGGGGTGGGGCTGCTACCTGCCCACCCCTCTCAGAGAGGGCACTGGAAAGGACAGGACTGGCTTTTTAGGTAAGGGGGAGTGTCCTTGGGGGAAATGCCTTGCCTGGGGAAACCTTGGGTTGGTCAATGCCATCACTGCTGCGCTCCAGCAAAGGACAGGGGTGAGCGATGGGGGAGCTGCCTTGGGCGGAGGGGTTGCTGTCATGCATGGAGTCCTCATGGGGAGCACAGGAGTGATGGGGGCACAGCTAAGTAAGGGGGCAGAGGAAAAATGAAGTCATTAAGACAGGAGGGAAGGGAGAAATGTCTTCAACTTACTGTCAGAGAAGGAAAGCATATTACATTTGTGTTCTGCATCTGCACAAGGGCTTGGTAGAGCTGCTGTCATTCATGGCAGTGAGTGTAGCCTCACACTGGCCTCAGGAGTGCAGCTGTGGGGTGTGCACGGCAGCAGTGGAGGGCAGGAGGGCATGTCCTCTGCCATCCCACCTGGCCAAGGAGGACCACAATCAGTGCTTAAGGGCCAGGGTCCCCAAGGATGGCACTGGCATAGCCCAGGGGACTCCGGAGACAGGGCAGTGCCTGACAGAGCATCTCCAACTGCTGAGTGGACAGATGCCCAAGGAAACCCACTGGGACCCCTGGCTCTGCCACTGAATCAGGCTGGGAGTCAAAGTCTGACACATGCCTGGCCCAGGGGTGGTGACCCTGCCCCCCATCACTGCTGCCTCCAGGAGGCACTTGGCTCTTGTGTGATGCTGCACAGCCAAGGGGTCTGGGAGCTGCCCCCACACCTTTCTCCCCAGCAATAGCAGAAAGGCACTCCCTTTCTCTTCCTCATGGCTATGTCAAAATTGCCCTACAGCTGCCCACTGGAAAATCAGCCTTGAAGGCAGGAGGGCAATTTCTTAAGGTTTTTCCCTCTCTCCTCCCCAGATAATTGTCTGGGATCTGAGTTAATGGAAACATAAATTGACTGCCACTCTGCTAAATGACAATCGGGTTTTGTTTGACAGAGCTAGGAAGTGTCTTATCCTGAACATTGGCACCAAACAATCTAAATGCAAATTGCAACGTGTTTGGGGGTAAGAAGGCTGTTTATCTTCTGATGAGGTTATATAATAATGCAGAGGGGAGAGAGAATTGCCTTTCAGTTCCTAAAGGCTATCAAAATGTGTGATGGTTAAACTGTGGGGCGAGTGTTTACATTTTATTTTAATGGAGCAGATTCAGTTATTTGGCGGGGATTCTCTTTTAACAAATCACTTTTTTAAACAAGATGCAGCACGGCGGCATTTCAACCATATTTCAGCAATTCTCAGGCACCCAGGTTAGCATGGAAAATGACAGAGCAGCCATCATTTTAATCCTGTTATGTCTATTGCTCCCAGCTTGTTCTCTTCTGATGAAACACACTGCTGTGCCTCAGAGAGGCAGAAAAACATTTGCTGCACTCGTGGCCTATTTCTCTTGTTAGATTATCAGGTTTATACACGCCAGCACTGCCCAGGTATCTCCTGCACTCTAACACAGAAACAGTTACGGGACATAGCTGAAAAAGTGAAATGCAACCACGACCAGCTGCTTCCCGGGACACCACCATGTGCTGGGCTTGCTTCTCACGCTGGATGCCCCACACTGGTTGTGCAGCAGCTTTTGTGGCCGTCGGTTGTAAAAAAAAACCAGTCACTGCAAAAGTCAAAACTTTCAGACCTGCTCAGCACCGCGCTCTGCACTACCGGGACACAGCACCCCGCCAGGCTGGCACTGCAGCAGGGCCCCTGCTGGTGTCTGTACCATCTGGCATTTTCCACAGAGAAAGAGTTTTTCTTTAGTCTTGTCCTGGGAGGGAAGAGATGCCCATGGCAGCTCAGGGGCTTCAATAACTCGAAGCTTTCAGCAGCTTGAAGAACTGGTCTCCCTCAAGTTTGTCCACTCCAAGTTTGTAATCTAATCTTCTCAGAGCTTGATTTAGACTTCTGCATCTCTCCATAAATTAAGAAACAGGCTTGAGTTTACTCCAAGAATTTTGCTCATCTGGGAGGCAGAGGAAGGAAAGGATTAATGTGTCATTTTTATTTTCTAATTTAAATATGTCTCATACAGAAAAATGAGCATGAATCTCTGCAAGGCAGGAAAAAAGCAATAGATCTGTGAAAGTGACACAAGTTGTGCGTGTATAAATTGTTGGGCCTGTAGACCACTTGGTGTAGACTGGCCAAATAACTCACACAAATATATGAATAAAAGGACATTTGAATGTAAGTGGATACAGCAGGAAAGGCCACAATAATCTAGATTTGTAGAAAGGGAAATCATTGAGTAGTGATTGTAGCCCCACTTAGGAGGGGGTAGACAGGATTTTGGTTTTACCCATTGCCTCTGTGACAGAGACCTTTAGAGACCATCCAGGGCATCCCTTGAAAGAGACTCGCTGAACCACGGGAGAAGAAGGGCCATGGGCCATTTCACAAATTTGACCAATTTTAGAACACCTGTTTACCTTACTGCTTTAGAAAACACAGCAGGTGATTTTCCAAAGACTCTGATGACGTGGCTGACAATCTGCAGCTCTTGGGAGCAGTTGAAATGAGATAGACAGTCATTATTGCTCCACAAGTTGAAGACAGGGTGTGATTATTTGGGGTGTCCTGTGCAGGATCTGAAGTTGGATTCCATGATCCTTGTGGGTCCCTTCCAACTCAGCTTATTCTGTGAACATTCTGTGAGCATATGATGGACTTTGCCTTCACTACTGTGATAAATACATATATATGACACATAAACCACACACATGTGTATATGCATTTACATACATATCTACTTATGCATACCACCATCACTCCTTTAGCACCAGAAAAGAGCCAGGCGTGCTTGCTGAACTGCATGCCATCTTGATTAATGTCATTTAAGCTGGTCCAGGGCTACCTGTGTTTGCAACTAGAGCATTGGAAGAGTTTCAGATGTCAGCTGTAAAGCAACACCAGGAAGTTGAGGAAAACCACCCTGAGGTCTGAGCTGTGACTCCCTTGTCTGAAGGGCATGGTCATTATGGCAGTTTCTGAATTTCCTGTGATGACCTCCCAACAGGTTGGACATGCAGCAATAGGATATATTAAGAAATCATCCAATGCCCAAACTCTCTTTTAATGTCAGAGGACTCTGAAACAGGTACTTTAAAAGGAAACTGAAGCAAAAAATGAAGTCCTACTTCCTTTAATTTTCCAGTCCTCACAGAAGAGCCCTTGATTAAATAGAGCAGTGCTCATTCAGATTTAAAGGCAATAAAATGCACTCTTTATCATTTCCTATGGCTTAACATGAAGGGCAGTTGCCATATTGTACCTCCATCCATTTACCCTGACCATAGGATAGTAAATTGCTCTGGAAACACAGACCAAATTAATGCTAGATTTTGCCCAAGACAGTTTGTTGAAAGCACTACTTTGCTTTGTCTAAATACATACTCATTAGCTGAGAGGGAGAGCACAAGAAAGGCAGGGAGAGTAACTGGGGTGGGGAGGATCAGGTCTGGCAGTGTCTGGTTATTTACATGAAGCAGAGAACTGGGGAGTGCCCCAGCACCTTCCAGCCTCCACATTCCCCATCCCAGGGGTCAGACACTGTGCTGGCAGGGGAGCCAGCAGCTCAGCAGATTGTCCCAAGGATATGGAGAATCTCATCACTGCTTCAATACTGGCTGGTGCCTGAAGTAAAGCCACCTTAGACATGGCAGCTGGTAGGGCAGCATCTCCCATCACCCCTTCAGCACTGCCAGGTAACTCCTGAGGTTCAGCACAAGCAGGAAGGGATGAAGCAGCTCACAGCACTTTGGCCCAGCCCTAGGAGTGCTGGGATGGGGCTCATCTGTCCCAGCACATGTCCCCTTCCCTGTTGCCCCCTCCCTGTGCCAACTCGGGCAGCAGCAAGGTGCAGGTCAGGCCAGGTCAGTGTTTGAGACCCCTGGGCTGTGCTGGGTCAGACACCAAACTGCTGGCACCCAGCAGCCACTGTCACTGTCACAGCTGTCACTGCTGCTGAACCTCCTGACCCCTGGGATGGGCTCAGTCCAAAATCAGTACTGCTAAATGTGGGCATCCAAGCCCCCTCTGGGCTGTAGGGTGGGGTGTGGGCAAGGGCCACTGCCAGCATGGCTGCAGCTTGAAAGAGAGCTCCCCAGGTCAGCCAATTTTCTCACCAACTACTTGAGGTTCACGCAGATGCAGAGCAGCTTTTATCGTGCTGCTCTTCTCAGCAGTGAGCAGAGGAAACTGCACTCTGAAACCCCTCAGCTGGAGTGTCCTGCTGATTTCAGAGCTGGTGAGGCTGGCAGCAGTGCAGGCTGGTCTCACAGCCCTGCAGCCCGTGGCTGATGATAGCCAGCGCTGCATCCCCCCTGCTCAGCACAGCCCTGGCAGGATGCAAGGATGCAAACTCGGTGAGTGATGGTGGGACAAGGGAGCTGCTGCTTCACCCTCACCCTTGCTAGTGGCATGGCCACAGCTCAGAAAGGGACACCCGCCCAGTACCTCATTTGCCATGAATCACTCTTTGTAGATGGTTATAAAGTGATCTATTTTGTCATTAGTCTTATCTTCTTTTCTAAAGCTGACTTGGTTTCTAAACTACATCCATTTTTGCACTCCCATTAATCTCCTAGGTTTGAAAGACTAAATTAACCTTTTTGAGGACAAATTAAATTTCTTTAACATTTTGTGGTCAAACAAACTCAGGGGAATTTTTTTCCCCTCAGTTATATTTTACTGAAATATCAGAATTATACTTGTGTGCATCTCTGTAATCCAAGCACTGGGGACTTTTTTTTTTCCTGACGCCTCTGCTAATTTTTGTACTGAAGCCTTCCTATCATATCCCAGATGTTAATAAAATTGGAAATGAGCTGCACCAAGAATGCAAGGGAGACAGAAAAAATCCATGATGAGGGACAGTCCCTCATATCCATAAAATCTGCCGCATTTCTCCAGGCAGTGTGTGAAATATAGCGGGCACATAATCCACATGGCAATAAAAGGCTGCCACATGCCTCCCCAGCACCCGGGGAGCTATCATTTTCAATTAGGAACAAAAGCCTCTGGCGTGTGACAGCAGCAGCAGAAGAACTGAACACAGTTAAGGCAAAATTTAGTTTCATTAGGGCTTGACACTGATTACAGTTTTTTCTTTGTTTTCTCACTGAGTCCCTCTGTCATCATATGGGAGGTAGCGGTGGCAGGACAGGCTTTTCTAGTGGCTTGAGCACAGCCAGAAGTGAGTCGAGGAGACCCTAAAATGATGATTTTTAAGAGGACTGCAGCACAGATCTTTATAGAAAAATGGGCTTTGGGCTTGATTTTAGCTCCTTTAAGCCATCCCTTTCCCTTCGGCCAAACTGTGATAATATGCATTTAAAAATCCACTCTTGGTGCCTGCTCCTTTCCCTCTGTTGACAGCATCAAGTGCTCATATGATCCAGCAGTAAAGTGATGGAAGGCACGGTGCCAGGCATGCCCCAGACTTAATAAAATTACAGCAAATCCAATATATTAGTCAGAACACATCTCTTTCATGTCTCACTTAAATCTCCATTGTACCCTACTAAGCATAACTCAGTTTTTACCTCAGGTTTTCAAAAGCTATTCTGTTACAACACTGCCTTGCATTTATTAAAGTATTTCTTACATTTTTAAATTAATACATTTTGCAACCTAGTTTTATATAGTTCAATTTTTTTAAGTGTGTCAAATTCGTATTTTCTCCTTCTGTTTTTCTAAATGTTTATAAAGTATTTTCAGCACAGGGAGAGAGATGTGAGCTCAGATCAGCCTCTGCCACTGCCATGCCTGACCCCAGCTGAGGCCACCCCATGCTTTTGCATGCTTTACTTGGGGTTGCTCTGGGCTCAGCAGGAGCTGAGGCACACAGGAGGAAGTGGATGGGCTGGCAGGGCTGTTCCAGCACCTGGGGGATGCCCAGTGAGGGTGCAGCTCCGGCCCAAGGGTGACAGGGCAGCCACAGCCCACACACTGGTGACCACAGAACTGTGAGTGCCAGCAGTGGGGCAGTGTGGGGGGCACCCCTCTGCCACCAGACCCACAGCCCCAACACGGTCTGCAAGTAAGCCCGTGGTTTTCCTTCACCTGCTGGTGGGTCCTGCTGTGCTCTGCTTCTGCACCATTGGCTTTTTCCTTCCTCCTGTTCAGCACATTTCTGCCCTCCATCCCCTGTGGCCCCAAAGCTACTGCAACTCCAACCCTTATCCTGGGATACCCTTATCATGGGACCTCTGTGAAGCCTGTACAGAGACAAAGCACATCCACCAGCAACAAGCACAAAAGAGCTCCTGGCTGCTCATGTTTTTATCCAGCTCTTGTGAAAATATAAGGGCAGAAAAACATTAAATAAGTGCTCTTCCTGCTCTAATCTGCCATTTGGGGAATTATAATATTTTATGCATCCAGTACAAAGTGCTTTACCTCTGAAGCAGTGGATATGTATGCACAGACTCACCCATGTAAAATTGCCCACAGCCCTGGCTCTTATCACCTACTCAATTTTGATGCAAGCCTAAAGGGAGCTCCAGCCCTGAGACAGCAATTACCATACTTATCCCATGCCTTACAAAATGACAGAAATTGAGTCTTTGATAGGTGCTCATATTAGGCCCAGGAAGATTATTTTCTAGCACTCCTGGCCACAGGGAAATGTCCTTGTTTCAGAACTAAACATGAACAGAGATCCCAGGGCCCATGTGGATCACAGAATCATAAGATACCCTAAGTTGGAAGAGACCAATAGGGATCATCAAGTCCACCTCCTGGCCCAGCATAGGACAGCCCAAGAATGACACCATGTGCCTGAAAGCATTGTCCAAATGCTTCTTGAACTCTGTCATGCTTGGTGCTGTGACCACTTCCCTGGGGAGCCTGTTCCAGTGTCCAGCTACCCTCTGGGTGAAGAATCTTTTTCTAATATCCAGACGAAACCTTCCCTGACACAATTTCAGGCCATTCCCTCGGGTCCTGTCACTGGTCACCAGAGAGAAAAGATCAATGCCTGCCCCTCTGCTTCTCCTTGTGAACAAGCTGCAAGAAGCTATGAGGTCTCCCCTCAGTCTCCTCTTCTAGGCTGAACAAACCAAGTGACCTCAGCCAGGGAGGGACTGTGAAGAAGGTTTAAATCCCAAGTTCACCTGCTCTCTCACCATACAACAACTTCTTCAACTTTAAAGTTTTAACTACTGAGGCTTCTCGGTAAGCGTCCCTGGCCAGGCTGCTGCCACCCCACTAAATAAATACACTGCCATACAGCTAGTCTGGAATCTCCAAGCACCAGCAAAGGCCAGAAGTTCTCTCTGGTATCAACAGTTCCAGCTGAGCTGTCTACCCATTGCATCAGGGTTTCAGGCTGGCTCAGGAGGGGTTGGAGAGCCCCTACTCCTCAGATGTCCATCGGGGCTAATCCAGCTTTTCACATCAGTGGCACGCAGGTGGCCCAGCCCGAATGCCCACCCAACCACTCAAAGCTGAGCCGGCTGTGCCAGCCTCACCAGCAGGAGCACAAGGCACAACCTCACACCCTTGGCTGTCAGGCAGGCACCCTCCCACCTGTCACTGCTTCATTCCTTCAGGGCACACAGCAGAGGAGCAGCTGAGTGGGGCGCACGTGTCCTGGCTCACATCCGAGCTGATGTCAAGCTGATGTCTTCTCATTAGTCTTTATATAGGAAATAGCATGCTGCATTTGGAGCCAATATGGAGCCAGAAGGTGATACAGCCACAAGTGAGCCCAGAGAAAATGATACAACGGGGCCTGAAAGGTTTACAAATCCTGCACAAACAAAAAATAAGAATAACCTGGAGAAGGTGGCAAGCCAATATTCCTGGAGAAAATAATCAAACCCAGAGACATTTCATGGAGGAGGCACTCAGAAAGCAAGGGCTAATGTATGCCTACAAAGCAAGAGATAAAGAATGAGTATGTGCATGTGTGAAAGAAAGCAAACAGGAGCCTGGAAGAGCTTTTCTCAGTGGGAATTACACAGTACTAAAAGCATGGGGTCATATTGCAGTTTTAAGGACACTGAGATCCATATTTAATTTCCACACAGTCGATCCTGCGACAGCATTGTCCGTGGGGAAGGGTGCAGAAATCTCTCCCTGCCCCAGGGCAAGGGCCTCTGCCTTGCTAAGAACTACGGTGCAGGGGGCCACAGGCAGCCTCATCACAGCCACGTGCCCCCAGAAAGGTGCCACCAGCACTGCAGAGCTTCCTCCCTCCTGCTGCTTTCCTTTGGGTGCCACGGCACAGGCTCCTGTGCTGCACAGGTGACAGACTAAGCAGTGCCTAAAATAGCGGTGATTTGATACATAAATGAGCAAACCCTCCCAGGCAGGACTCGGGAAGCTCTTATGTTCAAAACTTTGGCAACAGGATGGCAAATGTTACTTCTTGTCCATGCTGCATTTGCATTACATGAACCAAAATAATCATCAGTAATCATCATCTGCCTGCACTGCATTCCCAGGGAAGAGCCCCATCCCTCCAGGGTGGATTGTACAGCTGCATCAGCCCTGCTGCCAGCAGCTCCCTGGCAGGCTGCAGGCTCTAAGGCAAGGGGATAAGACCCTTATGACTGTCCTGGTTTGAAGGACAGGTGTCTGCTAAGGAAGGCAGGGGACCTCCCTTGGAATGAAAAAAAAATATTGTAACCCTTTCCCTTCGAATTATCGTAATTCTGAAATTAAGGGGGCTCACAGGCAAAGATATGGGGAACGGAATAACAGTTCTTTACTAGTATTTATAATAAAACAAAGAAACAACAGCTACAAAGGCACTAACAACAAACAGAA